>CM077242.1:28968191-29388191 GCA_039654775.1 Spinibarbus caldwelli
TATAAATATATACATTTTCTGCTCCCATATCTTGAAATTTCTGATCATTCTTCATACATTGTAGTACTGAATCATGCAGTAAAAGAACGCACTCGCACGTGAGCTAGTCTAACTTAGACGACTTTACGTAATGTATGCAGTGTTGCCAAGTCCGCGGTTTTCCCGCGGAATTGAGCTACTTTTACTCTCTTTCCGCGGGATGTTTTTCATGTCCGTGGGTTGGAGTGACCCTAATAACCTGATATTTAGCCCCTGGAAAGCGACATTTATCAGGGGAACCCCACCAAAAAAAACGTGTATTTTACCCCACCGGAATGCGATTTTTACCGGAAATCCGCCCCGAAAAGCGATTCGGCTAGTTTTGGCCTAGTTTTGAGTGGCAATTGGGCGGGTTTTGCTTTGAAAACCTGGCAACCCTGAATGTATGCGTGCACTCTGTAGGTCTGTTTTGTTTGATTCTTGCAATACACTCGTTAAAACAACAATTACGAAATTATCGCAAACGATATATATCGCACACCCCTATAACAAAGGCTATATCACAAATAAAGGCAGTCATTACTGTTTTTGGTATTGACTTTTTCAAGTTACTTGTCCGATTGGGCAAGTAAATTTCTCTTTCACTTGCCCGTCCAAAACATTCACTTGTCCCGGACAAGCGGACAAGCGTTAATGTCGAGCCCTGTATATATATATATATATATATATATATACACATTTATAAATTCAACATATATATTATTTCATTTACATTTAGTTTGTTGAAGTACTAAAATAACTCAAATTAAATAAAACTAAAACTTAATAAAAAACCTATACAGACATCATAAAAAAAATAAAAAAAAACTAATACAATGACAAACATTATCCCAACTTTAACTAAAGTTAAAATAGATAACAAATACAAATCAAACTACATTAGTTTATCAGTAATCCTTAAAAAAAAAAAAAAAAATAACACTGAGCCAAACACACATGCAAGTAGTAGGAAAGAGGAGAAATAAAAAGCGATACTCATATATATGAGACGCGCACAAACACTCACAAATTCTCTGCCGACATACAGTGGGTACGGAAAGTATTCAGACCCCCTTAAATTTTTCACTCTTTGTTATATTGCAGCCATTTGCTAAAATCATTTAAGTTCATTTTTTTCCCTCATTAATGTACACATTAATGTACACACAGCACCCCATATTGACAGAAAAACACAGAATTGTTGACATTTTTGCAGATTTATTAAAAAAGAAAAACTGAAATATCACATGGTCCTAAGTATTCAGACCTTTTGCTCAGTATTTAGTAGAAGCACCCTTTTGATCTAATACAGCCATGAGTCTTTTTTGGGAAAGATGCAACAAGTTTTTCACACCTGGATTTGGGGATCCTCTGCCATTCCTCCTTGCAGATCCTCTCCAGTTCTGTCAGGTTGGATGGTAAACGTTGGTGGACAGCCATTTTTAGGTCTCTCCAGAGATGCTCAATTGGGTTTAAGTCAGGGCTCTGGCTGGGCCATTCAAGAACAGTCACGGAGTTGTTGTGAAGCCACTCCTTCGTTATTTTAGCTGTGTGCTTAGGGTCATTGTCTTGTTGGAAGGTAAACCTTCGGCCCAGTCTGAGGTCCTGAGCACTCTGGAGAAGGTTTTCGTCCAGGATATCCCTGTATTTGGCCGCATTCATCTTTCCCTCGATTGCAACCAGTCGTCCTGTCCCTGCAGCTGAAAAACACCCCCACAGCATGATGCTGCCACCACCATGCTTCACTGTTGGGACTGTATTGGACAGGTGATGAGCAGTGCCTGGTTTTCTCCACACATACCGCTTAGAATTAAGGCCAAAAAGTTCTGTCTTGGTCTCATCAGACCAGAGAATTTTATTTCTCACCATCTTGGAGTCCTTCATGCGGGCTTTCATGTGTCTTGCACTGAGGAGAGGCTTCCGTCGGGCCACTCTGCCATAAAGCCCCGACTGGTGGAGGGCTGCAATGATTGTTGACTTTCTACAACTTTCTCCCATCTCCCGACTGCATCTCTGGAGCTCAGCCACAGTGATCTTTGGGTTCTTCTTTACCTCTCTCACCAAGGCTCTTCTCTCCCGATAGCTCAGTTTGGCCGGACGGCCAGCTCTAGGAAGGGTTCTGGTCGTCCCAAACGTCTTCCATTTAAGGATTATGGAGGCCACTGTACTCTTAGGAACCTTAAGTGCAGCAGAAATTTTTTTGTAACCTTGGCCAGATCTGTGCCTTGCCACAATTCTGTCTCTGAGCTCTTCAGGCAGTTCCTTTGACCTCATGATTCTCATTTGCTCTGACATGCACTGTGAACTGTAAGGTCTTATATAGACAGGTGTGTGGCTTTCCTAATCAAGTCCAATCAGTATAATCAAACACAGCTGGACTCAAATGAAGGTGTAGAACCATCTCAAGGATGATCAGAAGAAATGGACAGCAACTGAGTTAAATATATGAGTGTCACAGCAAAGGGTCTGAATACTTAGAACCATGTGATATTTCAGTTTTTCTTTTTTAATAAATCTGCAAAAATGTCAACAATTCTGTGTTTTTCTGTCAATATGGGGTGCTGTGTGTACATTAATGAGGAAAAAAATGAACTTAAATGATTTTAGCAAATGGCTGCAATATAACAAAGAATGAAAAATTTAAGGGGGTCTGAATACTTTCCGTACCCACTGTATATATATATGAGACGCGAATAAACACAAACTCTCCTCGCACATACATGGCCTACATGACACGTGAACAAACACACACACACTCTCCATGCATATACACATATGAGATGCGCACAAACACTCACAAACTCTCCGTGCACATACACGGAAGTCAACAGACATGCAACTGATTGTCTCCATGCAGTTAATTAATAAACCATTGGTATCGGCCCTTTTCATGCTATTTCCGATATGCCGATGGCTTTAAAATAACCAAAAATCAGCCAATAAATATCGGCGGCCGATACATCAGTGCATCCATAATTTATATATTTTCCCCATGAAGGACATTGTGAAATGTGAGTACATACATCTCAGTTTCTGCTGCGATCATTGACAATGCACAGTCTGGGGTGGTAATAGCCATACAAGTACAGCTCCTGTTTGTCAAAATTAAGTTTCAAAAATCAAATTCATATCAGCCATTTTGCTCTGTCAAAAATAGTATGATCAAAAATACAGTAGATATGTAAATCATGTTGTAAGAAAAAACAGGTGACACCTCAAAAAGGTAAAAGACTTGGGATGTTTGTTCCCGCTCCTAATATGAGTATTACTTTTATTTGTTTTCCTACAAGTGGTTGGTCTCCTGCTGTCTCTAATTGAACATGGGCCTGTTTATTACAGTCATGTGTCTGTGCGCAGCACATGTGCATTGTAGGTATGCATCTGCTCGTATGGCTTAACTGATGAAAGAGCATCACACCCTATTAACTCCTAAATGATCTTGTTAAAGTTATTATCCTGGTCTAAGGCTCCTGTATTTTAGCTATGCTTTGAACAGTATGTGCACTGTGTAGCGCTGGAGGTCGACACAATGGATAAATGCAGTGATGGCATGCTGCCTCTCTTTGCTGAAGGTGACATAAATAACAGATTTCGGAGACTATAAATAAACTGAAGTGACAGACAATATGATGAAATGGCCCGTGAAACAGCAACATTTGCTTCACATCTCCCTTGGATTTCAAAACGATTTCCAATTGTGCCTACTGCACTCTTTTCAAGCCATCACCCTCCCCGCAAAGTGAAACCCAGATACGTCCGCTCATCCGCTGCCGCCCCCTAATCAAATCTGACTCATTCTCACTGGACTACTTGGAAGCACCCACTTTGGCTAAAAGGTCATAAGTACTCAGCAAGCCATTTACCTCATTAGCTTTAAGCATGGGCTATTCATAAAAGGAAGCTGCAGAGGCAGTGTATGAAAGCATTGCAAATGGCTCACAGTCTTTCGTCTAGTTCGTCTAACCTCACACCTCTGCACTGAAGAGCTCTGACTGAGGACAGCTAAAAGGATTAACCTCCACAAACTACTTTCTGTGAATCAATGTGCCATGATGACCACCACAAAATGCTTCTGTATGCCATTGATTAGTGAATGACTTCTGACTGACAAACAAGAAGAATATTGAGACATATGGTGGGGTCCAAATATCACAGATAATGTTGGAACTCTGAGAATCAAAGTGTAATTTAATAGGATAGTTCACCCAAAAATGAAAATTCAGTCATTTACTCACCGTCATGTCATTCCAAACACAAATTAAGATATTTTGGCAACACTTTAGAATAGGGAACACATATTCACTATTACCTAATTTGCTGTTTATTAATAGTACGGTAGTTGTTAAGTTTAGGTATGGGATAGGATTAAGGGATCTAAAATATGTTCATGCAGAATAAGGCATTGCTATGTGCTATATACTGTAAGTACTAATAAACCGTTAATATGCTAGTAATAGGCATGCTAATAAGCAACTAGTTAACTGTGAGAACTGGTCATTAAAATAAAGTGTTACCAATATTTTTAATTGAAACTAAGAGGTTTCTGTCTCTCCATTGAAAGTCCAGGTAACCAAAATTTAGAAGATCCAAAAAGGTCATAAAGGCATCCTAAAAGTAATAAAACGGTAACACTTTATTTTAGGGTCTCTTAACTAGTTGCTTATTAGCTTGCATATTACTAGAATATTAGCCATTTATTAGTAGTAATTAAGCACATATTAATGCCTTATTCTACATGACCTTATTCTACATCCCTAATCCTACCCAATACCTAAACTTAACAACTACCTTACTAACTATTAATAAGCAGCAAATTAGGAATTTATTGAGGGAAAAGACGTAGTTAATAATAATAATAAGTGTTCCCTATTCAAAAGTGTTACCACTGATTCATATTTAGCAGTGTAATCCAAGTCTTGTGAAGAGATACAATTACTTAATATGAACCAATATAATTTAGGCTTTTATTCAGATATAATCAATCGACACACATAGAGCACATCACATATAGCAAACACAAAATGGATTTATTTTACAACGTCTTTATAATCTTCATGAATCTTCTATATTTTAGTTGCCTAGACTTTCCATGGATGGACAGTCCACTCAGGTTTCTTTAAAAAATATCTTAATTTGTGTTTCAAAGATGACCAAAAGCCTTATGGGTTTGGAACGAAATGAGAGTGAGTAAATGACAGAATTTAATTTTTTTCATGAACACTCATGAAGACTTTTTAAGACTTGAAGTAAAAAGATTGATGGACAGCAAAGGTAATCTAAAAAAAAAAAAAAAAAAAAAAAAAAAATATATATATATATATATATATGTGTGTGTGTGTGTGTGTGTGTGTGTGTGTTACTTGATGTTTGCTAGTGTGTTGCTTAGGATGTTCTGGTTGGTTGATAGGGTATTTACAAAAAAAAAAATAATAAAAAAAAAAAAATAAAAATAATAATAATAATAATAATAATAATAATAATTTCCAGCTGAAAAGAATGCTAGTGACCAAATTACAGTATGTTGCTTTACTAGACTATGCACCAATACTTCTTTATTTGCACCAGAAAGACAATGTTTCACTGGCTATGTTTACCGTTGAACTGGATTGCTGTGTGGTTCACAGAGGACCAAACCAGCACCATCACAACTACAGAAGTCAAGTTCAAGGCAAGTTTTGAATGTTGGATTGACAGCCTTGCCTAGAAGTTTTAAACAGTCTGAAGTCTGCATGTTATATGAGCCTTTGAATACTTTGTCAGTTTGAAGAGGGATCTGAAGTTTGATGTGACGAAGACCTTGTCATGTGGTGGTGAAGGTGTTCTGAGTAGTTGCTAGACAGTTGCTAGGGTGTTTCCAGTTTGTAAAAAACTGTAGTAAATCAGCTTGCCTGGGGTTTCAACAGGACTGCCTAACTGAAGCAGCAAAATTGCACGGTTGAACTGCAACTGACTGCAACAATCCATTATCAAAAAAAAAACAAATACAAAAAAAAAACAAAAAAAAAACTGTTTATCCATGCTACCATAAAACTAGATTATAAAAAAAGAAAAGAAAAAAAAAAAATCCACGCTAGTGTTATTTAAAGAGGCTGATATCGACTGAGCCAGGCTGCCCAACCTCTCCAGGATCCAGTTGTCTCTGGTAGACATACTCACTTAACTAATAGAGGAGCCGGGGGGGATTCTTAGCAGGCAGAAAACTAATGGATTGTGTGAACGTGGGCTTGCGTACACTCTGTGCGGATGATTAAGATCAAATAAAGCATCTCTCATGACACAATCAGATGATTATGTTAGCTCAACAATGACCTGTATAGGAATATGTCTCTACCCCACAGTTACAGCTCATGCATAAAGATGGGTGAAGCAATGTGCTGGAAATTCCATCAGTGAGGACAAACAAAATGTTCCTGGAGTGCGGAAATGAGGCTGTCTCGCAAAGGGCATCAGCAGCTTTCCATCTCCATCAAAAGAGGTTAAATAATCAGTGGATGCTACTGAGGTGTGAAAACCCTTGTTTGACCTTCGGACTGGGGTCAATGATGTTCATTGCACATTCATATTGATAACCTGGTGTTGTATTTGAACACGCTGGGTTCAGAGGGAGCACACACTTCTTCTGTCATGATTTGAGCTATTACTACAAAAAAACTGGGAATTAAATAAGAGTGAAGTGTGTGATTTCTGTGCTGCTAGCGGCACGAAACAAATTTAATATCTGTTTATTTGAGCAGACCAACTGGGCTGGACATAACAACACTGACTCAACCAAGACGGGCTAGGGATGGCAGTTGGAAATGTGTTTGCGTTTGTGCAATTATGATTAGTTGGATTATTAAACCACATCGATTTGCACTTCACTGGATACGATGAATTGTTGAAATATCTTTGAAGTGCAACATGAAATTTGGGTAACGCTTTAGTGTGGGGACCAATTCTCACTGCTAACTAGTTGCTTATTAGCATTCCTATTATTAATATATTGGCTATTTATTAATACTTATAAAGCACACATTGTCAGGCATGTGTTTGTTGTGTCTTATGCTTTGTCCCCCATGTGCTCCCTTATGCCCATATTTGGTTTTGTTCCTGTTCCTGTCTCACCGGCACTCACTCAAGCCTGCCGCTGTCCACGGCTCCGTTGTCAAGCCCACCGCCACTCGCTCGAGCCCGCCAGCTGCGGCTAATCCAAGCCCGCCGCCCACTCTTCTGTCAAGTTCAGGTGTCAAGCCCGCCGCTGCCGTCGACGTCTCCGCTGTCAAGCCTGCCGCTGCTTGCTCAAGCCCGCCGGTTGCGGCTAATCCAAGCTCGCCGGCCACTGTTCTGTCAAGTTTGGCTGTCAAACCCGCCACCGTCCGCGGCTCCGCACTCAAGCCCGCCGTCCACCTCACATGTGCCCCTAGGATTGCTGGTGGAGTACGAGGGGATGTCGTGGGCTCCAGTGCGCCTTCCAGAGCACCCTCCAGTGCCCGCTCCTCAAAAGCGCCTTCCAGATCTCCCTCCAGTGCCCGCTCCTCGAAAGTTCGCTCCAGTGATGGCTCAAGCCCCTGACCAGAGTCCAGTGATGGCTCAAGCCCCTGACCAGAGTCCAGTGATGGCTCAAGCCCCTGACCAGAGTCCAGTGATGGCTCCAGCCCCTGAGCAGAGTCGAGAGATGGCTCTAGCCCCTGACCAAAGTCAAGTCATGTCCCCAGAAGTCTTGTCGTGTCCACAGGAGCAGATCTTGTCAGTCTTGTCTTGTCATGTCTTGTCTTGTCATCTCTTGTCATGCTTAATTCTCTGGCTGCCTCGATAGAAGCGGTTCCTGAGTTCACCCCTGAAATGGCCCCAGTCACCACGTTCAGCCCACGGAGGGCAGTTGGTCTCATGTCCGGCCCAGTAGGGACCTCAGATTCCGAGCCTAGCCCAGAGAGGGCTCCTGTTCCTGTGAATAGCCCACGAAGGGCTCCAGTTCATGTGTTTAGCCCACGGAGGGCTCCAGTTCCTGTGTTTAGCCCAAGGAAGGCTCCTGTTCCCGAGTTTAGCCCAAGGAGGGCTCCTGCTCCTGTGTTTAGCCCACGGAGGGCTCCAGTCCCAGAGTTCAGCCCCGTAAGTTTCCCGAAGGAATTTTTTTGGGGGGATGGGGTCATAGGGCTCCGGCCGGAGAGGCCAAGGCCACAGAGGCCGTCCAGCCATGGCCTGCTGAACTCCCTGCACCGCCATGGCCTCCTGAACTCCCTGCACCGCCATGGTCTCCTGAGCTCCCTGCACCGCCATGGCCTCCTGAGCTCCCTGCACCGCCATGGCCCCCCAAATTGTCTGTTCCACCCTGGAGGCATCCCATCCTGTAAGCCTGTCCTGAGGGGCCTCCAGAGTGCCCACACCCCCTCCCCGGTAGATGGTATGTGGCGTGTGGACGCTTCCATGAGGGGGAGGTAATGTCAGGCTTGTGTTGTGTCTTGTGCTTTGTCCCCCATGTGCTCCCTTATGCCCATATTTGGGTTTGTTCCTGTTCCTGTCTTTATTGGTTAATTTGAGTCCAGGTGTATTTAGTTAATTCCCTCGTTATGTTGTGTATTTATAGTGAGTTCTGCCCATTGTTTCCTGTCTGGTATTAACGTCGATGTCGTGTTCCTGTGTGTCTCTGCCTGTTCCCTGGATTTTGAGTTTGGATTATTAAAAGACTGTTTATTTTGAGTTTATTTTGAGTTGACCTCTTGTCTCCGTGTTCCTTCGTTTGCCACAGAGCATTACCATGACACACATTAACCTCTTATGTTGCATGATGATATTTTATATCCCTTAACCCTACCCACACCTAAAAAACGGTATGGGGTACCTTAACAACTACCTTACTAACTATTAATAAGCAGCAAGCGCAAACTGTCTTTTGTCATTAAAATAGTACTGTCAGGATTTACTAAAGACATGCAGTAAGAATTAGCGCTGAAAAGGCGTGGACACAGTTATTTTTGTGCCTGACCTTATTGAATATGTATTTGTAGGAGTTTCCCTTTCAGACACAAAATTTATGGGAGGAGAGTATTCAAATGAATCATGCCACGAGATTTACTAACGTTTGCGCTCGTCAAATTACTGGTGTAGTGCCTTATCGAACGGACACACAAAAATAACTGCAGAATCAGCTCATTCCAAAAAGAGTCAAAGGAGTCTCCCCTCCCGCCATCTGCAAGTCGTCAAATTAATTAATGATCAGCACCGCACCCAATCGTCTGACCAGCTTCCTGTCCTGTTCTACAGGTGCATCTCAATGAATTAGAATGTCGTGGAAAAGTTCATTTCAGTAATTCAACTCAAATTGTGAAACTCGTGTATTAAATAAATTCAGTGCACACAGACTGAAGTAGTTTAAGTCTTTGGTTCTTTTAATTGTGATGATTTTGGCTCACATTTAACAAAAACCCACCAATTCACTATCTCAACAAATTAGAATACTTCATAAGACCAATAAAAAAAAAAAAAACATTTTTAGTGAATTGTTGGCCTTCTGGAAAGTATGTTCATTTACTGTATATGTACTCAATACTTGATAGGGGCTCCTTTTGGTTTAATTACTGCCTCAATTTGGCGTGGCATGGAGGTGATCAGTCTGTGTCACTGCTGAGGTGGTATGGAAGCCCAGGTTTCTTTGACAGTGGCCTTCAGCTCATCTGCATTGTTGGGTCTGGTGTCTCTCATCTTCCTCTTGACAATACCCCATAGATTCTCTATGAGGTTCAGGTCTGGTGAGTTTGCTGGCCAGTCAAGCACACCAACACCATGGTCATTTAACCAACTTTTGGTGTTTTTGGCAGTGTGGGCAGGTGCCAAGTCCTGCTGGAAAATGAAATCAGCATCTCCATAAAGCTTGTCAGCAGAAGGAAGCATGAAGTGCTCTAAAATGTCCTGGTAGGTGGCAGCCCAATTCATCACTGACTGTGGAAACTTCACACTGGGCTTCAAGCAGCTTGGATTCTGTGCCTCTCCAGTCTTCCTCCAGACTCTGGGACCTTGATTTCCAAATGAAATGCAAAATTTACTTTTATCTGAAAAGAGGACTTTGGACCACTGAGCAACAGTCCGGTTTTTTTCTCCTTAGCCCAGGTAAGATGCATCTGACATTGTTTCTGTTTCAGAAGTGGCTTGGTAGCCCTTTTCCTGAAGACGTCTGAGCGTGGTGACTCTTGATCACTGACTCCAGCTTCAGTCCACTCCTTGTGAAGCTCTCCCAAGTGTTTGAATCAGCTTTGTTTGACAGTATTCTCAAGCTTGTGGTCATCCCTGTTGCCCGTGCACCTTTCCTACCCCATTTCTTCCTTCCAGTCAACTTTTCACTTAATATGCTTTGATACAGCACTCTGTGAACAGCCAACCATTCAGTAATGACCTTCTGTGACTTACCCTTTTTGTGAAGGGTGTCAATGATTGTCTTCTGGACAACTGTCAGATCAGCAGTCTTCCCCATGATTGTATAGGCTATTGCGTAACCATTTTGAAGGTTCAGGAAACCTTTGCAGGTGTTTTGAGTTGATAAGCTGATTGGCATGTCACCATATTCTAATTTGTTGAGATAGTGAATTGGTGGGTTTTGTTAAATGTGAGCCAAAATCATCACAATTAAAAGAACCAAAGACTTAAACTACTTCAGGCTGTGTGCATTGAATTTATTTAATACACAAGTTTCACAATTTGAGTTGAGTTAGTGAAATAAATGAACTTTTCCACAACATTCTAATTCATTGAGATGCACCTGTACTCTCTGCTCATGAGACCCATAAAAATGATGATAGACTGGAGAAGAAAATGACCGCGACATCTGCACGGATTTAAGAACAGAACCTCAGTGTAGTTCCAGACTAACTTCGGCATAAATAACAGTCTAAAGAACAAAGAACTGCTTATCTGGAGAAGTTCCAGAAACAGATGGCTAGTGAAACCCGTGAACCCTTTTACCATAAAACTACTAATCTGGTAAACACAAACGATTGACTTATAGCTCAGTCCGAGCTAAGAAAATCACCAGATCCACACAACGTGACATTCTCATGACCCCCGGACAGCTTCCCTTTCGTCCTCTGGCATTCCAAGGAACGCACCTTTCTTCTTCTTTGACAGAACAAAGACTCAAACTTTTATAAAGTGTTCTAAAAGGACAAATAATAATTGTTTCTGCTATTAAAAACAATATACTCAATAGACAGTATATCCTAATGTTGTATTTCATGTTTTATATATATATATATGCTTGGTGTGTTTTATGTAATCGGTGAATTTTAATCTTTTGCCTTATAACTTTCTTTTGAATAGATAGCAGTGTTTAGTATCATGCAGAAGCTTGTGTTAATTGCAATAATTCGGTGAGAATTAAATGTCGATCTTTAGCATCATAATGTATGATTACTACGCATTATAGAAATCTAATAGGATATTCTCTTCATGTGACAAATTTACGAGCATCTAATGTATGCACGGACAAGGAACCATATGGGGCGGGGCTCCGCCCTACAGAGACGATGTGATTGGATCAAACAGCGAATGGGATGGACAGAATTCAGCCTGTTAAAACTCCGTGAAACAAAGGCTGCTCGCTTGCTTGAAAACTTTGGCTCGTTGCTCGCTGCTTGAAAACTTTGGCTTCGCTTTCACTGATCGCGCTGCGAAGCGTTCTCAGCCATAACATCAGGTCGATCATCCAAGACTTCAACACTCCGTCAAACTCCTGACCGAAGAAACTTTCAAAGCCTGAAGCCGCGCAAGAACTCAAAGAACTTCAAAGCGTTGCCACTCTTGCATCACCAGTAAGCCAACCACTCACAGGAGGGCTTTTCCAGTGACATCACGCAGCAACGACACATCAGCAGCCAACCAGCCTTCGGGGTTCCCTCAAGCAGCCATCCAGGAACAAGCCAGCTGTCAACTCAACTTAAAGCAAGTAAACAAACAAACAATCTCCATGTCTTGCTGAGCGGGTTGAATTAATCTTTAAGAGTAAAGATAGGTAAAGTTCTCTGCTTATGACTTATTCAGGAAGAATTTACAGAATTCTTGGAAAACGAGTATTAGAACTTTGGGAAACTTCATTCAGATTGCAATAACAGTGCATGACCGTGTGTATGTGTGTGTATTTTGTTTTGTGTTATTTAGTTTAGTTCATTTATCCTAGGTTAGTAGAATAGCAAATAAACTCTCGTTTCATTTATAAAGAATGGTCTGGTGCTGTGATTTTCAAGTTTGAAACTGTTTGCCAAAGATCACCTTACCTATGCTCAAAATTTTACCCAACCAATTCTGTATTATTATCGTGGCCACGGAATAAACTGAATTTCTGAGATATACTGACCTTAACGATTCGCTGGACGAGTCATTAATAAAGTAAATTATATGTTTTGATTAATATCAATTAATCAAATCAATATCAAATCTCTACGATTCGATTTCCTAAAGCTAAAATTCAAAATAAAAGCTTAAATGAAGAGCTAAATTCTTACACTGGCATTTCCGCCATTATTTAATGCTCAAAAAAGCATGTCTTAAACTGTTTTACGCTTGAAATGGCTACAATTATTGTTGCTAGGAGGGGCAACGCAGAGAACAGGTAGAAGGGAAAGGATTTTTCCACATGTATTAATTTATTTGGAATGCAAGAACACATTATCTGAACATATAGTTTGCCAAGCCATGTTATTTTTATTTGCTTCAGGAAATAAAAGATGACTTGGAAGCCTCAACTAGGAGTCACGCATACCAGGTCTATCAAAACTTCTCGCAACCCTTCATTTTTTGGCCTCTGGTTCTTTTCTGTGGCTTCTTCATTTCTTTATTCTTTATTTGCGACTACGCTAATTTGCGCTGCGCTTGGTATATTGCATTGGTCGATATGTAAATGAGATGTTGCGTTTGTGTTCTTTAATTTGCGTGTTGTTAGTAAATCACCCGCAGAAATTTCCATGCCCATCGGCGCTGTTTTGGAATTGCGCTCTGGCGCTAATTTGCCCTGTTTAGTAAAACTTTTTTTCATCTGATTATCTTGGTTCTGAAACAGAAATCATAAGCATATATAGTGGCTTTTCATGAATTTGATAAATAAATAAATAATAAAAAATAATATATATAAATAATAAAAAATTATATATATATATATTATATATATATATATATATATATATACACACACAATAATTTGGATTACTTTTGCAAATCTTCAAATCACTTATTAACACTAATTGATACTGTATGTATATGCTTTGCCTGAATATTTGACCAAAACGTAGGTTTGAAAAAAAAAAAAAGAAATGTAAGACAGACAGAGGGGGAAGCTGAAGAATTGAGAAAGGTCTCGGGTTGACAGGAAATGTGTGAATGAGTGGCACTTGTCACCACCCAGACTCTCTCATCTGTCACTGAGGGACAAAGACCTAGGCGCTGTTCTTTTGAAGGCCTCTGTCTGCATCTGTCTCTCTCTGTGTAAGCCAATGGAAGCACCAGACGGTTTCTCCAAACCCAATGAATATTGGCTGGGTACTGGCTGTGTGACAGAGTAGAACTATGCATGTAACAAAGGCCTAATCAATTAACTCTCAAGATTGCAAACAACAAAATGAATACTGTCTCTGATAAGCAGGCTGCTGCTAATTTCTTTAGACGAAGAAGTGCTTAATCAAATTAACATGCATCAATACTGTGAATTTAAAACTGCAGGAAAAAAAGGCTAAATCAAGGTTCTAAAATCAATAAACTACCAACCAATCTGTGAAATTAAAAAAAAAGGAATGATTAAAACTTTCCATTACTAGTGGGCGGTATTAAAATTGAAAAAAAAAAAAAAAAAAAAAGTATGCCATAGTATGAATAACGAATCATGGTAATGGAATGGGAAAAATTATTTATGTATTACATATTCATGTCACAATGTCTATTTTTAAATAATCCAGTGAATGAAATACTTGACAAACAAAAGGAAATAAACCTCATTCATTTTCATTTAGAATTTGATAGACACAAGCCAAAATATAAGTCTGCCATCAGTGTGAAAACACATTGAGTTAAAAAAAAAAACAAAAAAAACTTAAGCGTTTGTAAAATAATCAGGTTACACACACCTGTGAACACATGTCTGTTGAATTGTATATAAATGTGACAAGTTGCCTCATTGCTCTGCAACAATAAATATCTAAACTCCTATTTAACCCTTAATGCCTCTGTAGAGAAACTGCATTTTCAGGTCCTACCTTTACACGTAGGCAGAGCTTTGTCCCATACAGGTTTCCCATCAGCCCCCATGATGCAGGTGAGAGTGGCCGGTCCTGCAATGGTATACCCAGAATCACACTGATATGTTACAGCTGATCCCAACTTGTAGTCCATTCCCAGTCTAGTTCCATTCATTATGTTCCCAGGATCAAAGCATGCTTCTCGTGGCTTTTCTGTAAAGAAATGAGAATAAGAATAAAAAAGTTTTAAAATTGCACAGATAATGTGAAGCACAAAACATTTTTCTTCAATTAATGGATGCCCCATTTTTTCAGCATAGTCTACGTAATTTTGGACAAATGGATTTTGAACGTTCACTTTGATGTTCACAGATCCGGGGAAGTGTTAGAATGTTGCAGACCGTATTCTTTTGCAAGCAGTTACAGGTTTCAGCTTGTCTCGCCGTGAATCTTTAACATAAACCTGCCTTAAACAAATGCCACCTTCCAGCGTCCTTCAAAGTTTTTAGAACAGGCTGTTGAGAAATGCTGATTTCAGTCATTTGATCACATGATTTTTAATTGATTGACAGCCTTAGTACCTGTAATTCAACTGACCCTGAACAAAATTAATCAGATGCACAATCGTATTCCCTGCCAGCCATTCCCAGGGCTGAGACAGGTAACAGACAGAAGGAAAAAGAGAGGCAGCATAAGAGGAAAAAGCAAGATCGACAGTGAGTGTGAAGAGGGAGCAGACAGTTGCTTGAGGGCATCATGCATTAAAGTGAACTAACACCAGGGGAAAGGCAGGTGAAGGCGCCAGGGCAGCAAAAGATGGTCTCTGTCCTTCTGGCACCCGACACGGGGAGAAGGACAGTTGGAGAAAGCTCCGGAGGTGGTGCTTGGAGAGGCTGCCAAACAACTTGACAGTTAACAGCTATCTGCCTGCGCTTTAGGGACCTGCGAAAGTGGGAAGGAGGTGGGGAAGATTCTATCTGCAAAATTGCAAGTGTGCAACACAATCTTCCTCATTTCTGCTACAACACAGGAACAGCGAGTGCACCTGGAGTGCACCACACAGACTAAAAGGAATAGGCCCCAAAAATGAATATCCTGTCATCATTTATAGCATATATGCTGCCTTCAGGAGTTGGAAGCTTAACATTCAAACAGAATCTTCACAGTCCTGCTCACCCTGATATGCATATCGTCATGTGATCGCCCACTTTCACTGCCACCATATATACAGCAGATTTATTAACCCCTTATTACTAAGCCCAAATGAAATGTGAGATTCATTTGGGCTTAGTAAATGAATACTAAGCCCCCGATTTTGGATGGAATTCAAATGAAATGTGTCAAGATTGCCAGCCTGAAAGGTACAGTTCACTCAAAATGGACAATTCTGCTAAAAGTTATTAATCATTAATGGTTATAATTTTTTTTTTTTTTTTTGCTCAAGAGTTTGGTTAGGAAGATTCTGGATCCATAAATTCTAAATTAATCATAAATGAACCATGCTTGTATGTGTTTTTAAGGACCACTATAATATATTAATATTTCTCTATTTATCAATCTGTTGTGTTTTTCCTCAAGGTATAAAAGTCTTTGGACTGTAATATTGTCATATTCATTTCTTTCCCCTAGTAAAGGCATTAATAATTGTGTTCACTGGTGTGTGATGAACAATAGCAGATAAAAGATTGGCTTTATATAAAGAAACAGTGAGCAAATAAGGACACTGAATTAATTAAAAGAATATGCAACAACAAAGAGAAAAAATACTCCATTTCATTGTCATATATGACACGTTCTAATTAAGGCTTCAATGGAGAAAGTGAGATACATATTTAGGCCTCAGAATAGAGCGTTGTTGTTGCAATCTAAAGCCAAGAACAAACAGCAAACAATGATATAATCACTTTCAGATCTGAGCTTGGGAACAATTGCACAGACAACACCAGTGATTCATCAAGGAGAAAGTAGCATCCTTTCAATGTCTCCTACTCCGAACTTGTGCAGTTCTAATATTAACAAGGTCATATCAAACATCAAAGGTCCACTTATGATGTTAGTCACGGCTATTTTATACCTAAAATGATTTAGCTTATCTTGACCATTTCCTTCCTCTCCCACCCATAAAAAAAAATTAAACAGACCATTTTATAACATAGTGTTTATTTAGTTATATTGCATAGTTTTTCAACTACTGCAGTCTTTGCGGAACCTTTGCTAATGAAACTATGCCAAACAAACTTTTTATTTATTTGTTTATTGGTAAACAGTTTTAGCAAAGATTACATACTTCACCTTTAAATTGAAGTCAGAAGAATAAATGCAATGAAATACTCTCAATATTATAATCAATACTGCAAAATTAGGTACTCCACCAGGATTTCAACCACTGCAGATGTGCAGCGAAGAATTCGAACAGTTTCATCACCTGTGTGTTGTGATCATGCTCTCTAATGAACTTTCACGGCAAAAATCAAACTCCCATGCATCACTCAGTACCCTATAAACACGGGGCAAACCTAATGGCACGACATGAAAGTGAAATCCTGAAGCATTGTGGGATGTTGAGACCATCAACAAAGCAATATAATACATTGGCAAGCAAGCTTTTAAATGCATTGGGTATTCATGTGGAGCAAAGACAAAAGGTTGAAGTCAGAGTTCATCTACACTGTGCAATAGGCTGCCATTAAAATAATTACAATTAAAATATTCAACAATCCATGAACTGCACTTTTACTCAACAATAATCATCATATAAAAAGGGCCGCTGGGAGTGGAAATGATTTCAGGTGGGTGCATAGCACGTTAGGGACGGTGCATTGTCATTGTCCCATGCCCTGATTTTCGAAATACAAACTCACATTCTTTTTAAAAGAGCATTTACAAAGAGCTGATTGGCGAAAAATGCTCTTCCCGTGGGAAATATTGCCAGGTATTCACTGAGAAAGGTTAATAGTGTTACTGAAGAGAAACACAACATATAACTCAATACCACTTAAGAGCTTTTTTGACTAATCACAGGAAAGTTGCACCCTTGCGAATCATTTAACATATGCTCTTTCACTAATGCATGAATTTAGTACTCCAGGGGTGCGTTTCCCGTGCAACAATGTCACTCACTGATTAACTACCACGGTACAATGCATCATTGAGGAAGCTAGTCACGACTGTTTCCCAAACATGGTCGCATTAATGACGTCACATGCATACGGTGGAGTAATAACTTCTGCTAATTAACTGATGTGAGATCTAGATGCCACGAATATGGCAGCTGGCGACTACTTCACTGTTTGTGCCCTGTCATTTTGCTTCATTTAATATTCGATTTAGCACGGGTTCTCTCTTACATCATACTCTGGAGTTTTCTTTTGCGTACTGAAATTCAAAAAATGTGCTGACTGTAGATATGCTAAAATATATAGATGGAAACGTATATATATATATATATATATATATATATATATATATATATATTAGGGCTGTCAATCGATTAAAATATTTAATCACGATTAATCACATGACTGTCATGGGTTAACTCACGATTAATCACAATTTAATCGCTTTTTCTTTTTTTTTTATCTGTTCTAAATGTACCTTAAATTAATACTTTTCAAGTTTCTATTGACATGGGCATGGACAAATATGGATGCTTTATGCAATATATGTTTATTATTAGTGAAACCATTTTTAATCTAGAGCATGAAGACTGGACATGTTTCAAAGGTCATAGATGTTTTTTCAAAGAACTTGTTCATGTCTATTACACACATGAAAAAAGAACATAGAAATACCAGGTTCCCATTACATCTCTTTATTTGCACTGAGCAATTGACTTAGACAAGCCCGTTTACATTTTCACACAACAGGGCAGCTCACTTCTTTTGAACATGCTAAATGTACATTTATTATTTATTATTACATTTGTTTGCCTCTCTGTGCCCACATACTGTATTTTGATGCAGCTAAATTCTCAGTTAAACTGTTTTCATTGATATATTTTTTTTTCATAGATATATTTTCTGTTGTCAGATAACGGAATGAATATGAAATAGTGACTAAAACGTGACCCATTAAGACTACATAACCAGCTCTACCTTCCAAGATGTTAATCTGCACAAAAATCCTGATTTATAATCGAGCCGTTGTCTGATGAAATCAAATAGCCTAAACATAAGATAAAGACAATAGCTGTTCTGTGATTTCGGCAATACTTGCATGTAAAATTAGAGAAGCAACATAATATCGGTTTTAAAGCAGCACTATGCAACTTTTGGCGCTCTAGCGGTTAATAAACAGAACTGCATGCATCCCGCGGAAGAACATTCTAACCGGAGCTACTTCTCTAAGTTTATGTCTATGGCAATTCACGCAGGTATGTGTTACTCCGCAGCGGTGATAACCTGACCAGGCTACAATAGTCCAAAAATAAGCACTTATTATAAGTGTACCGTAGTGATTCGGGATAAGACAAAAACGCAGTTTGGAAGATGAATTCATGATGTACTCGCTCATTATATGCATTTTGCAAATTCTAAGGTACGACGGCCGTGTCAATCAACAATCGTGGGAGGGGCCTGGGTCCGTGTGACGTGATACAGCTAAGAATCTGAGAACGGCTTGATTTCAAAAAGGGGATATTATTTATCTGGATAAAAATAAATAAATAAATAACAAACCCTGGGTGGATCTTTATCATTATAGGGTAGTTCTGTACACACACTGCCAACACACATTTCAGTTCAAACAACATGTAAAAGTTAATTTCGCATCCGCTGACCCCTTTAAAGACCCCATGAAATGGCTATACGAACATACAGTAGTTGTCCTACCTGTGGCTATGTTGATGTATTTCTTACTGAAATCAGAATTTGGGACACTATCCACTATCCTTACGTTTACTTTCTATCTGTGATTAAATATCTGCTACTTGTTATTGCTACTCAGGGGACATTCTCATGGAGAGCATTTTATTGGATCAAATTTTGGATGAGCCCCTGAGAGCAAGACAAGTCATCAATATTTTGTGTTCAATTTACTGGAAGAGAAAGACTTATTTAGAAGTCAAATTTAGGAAAATACCATACTACAGTTTTTTTCAATTGCTAAAATCCTTTTGTCTAATCTGTAGTCACATTTTCAAAACTCTAAACACAATTAGCACAACATCCGCCTGTTGTGACCATACCATTAGCACAATTTATGTTGTTTTCACATAATATGCAGTCAATTACCATGTTTCTAAAATGCTTACATTTTCTTTTCATACAAGCTTACCCAAAACCAAAATCATGGATCTTTTAGTCATATTTACAAATGCTTAAACACAGCATGTCAGAATTGAAGACCTTAAATATAGTATAAAGCTTCTACTTCTGCTACAACAGCAGCTCAAAAGTATTGAAAAAATCTCTCTATATAAAATATTGTAACAACTGATAAGCACTTGTAAGTAACAGATCACTGAAATATTTAGAAATAGCTGATTCCAGTCTCAGTTGGAGGAATAGTCAGGTTTTGAAGCTCTTTCCATTACATCAACAACATAGAGTAAAAAAGACCTCTTGGAATTGGTTTTGTGGATGCAGAACAACACAAAGAATCAGAAAGAGAAAAAAATAATGCCTGGGAAAGGGAGAGGAATAGTTGTAGAAGGTAGAGGAGTAGTTGGATCAGAAAAAGGGAGAAGAGGTTGGGGAGAGGAGTGAGAATGTGTGTTAGACTGTGCATTCTTTATGTTTGTTTGTTTGTTTGTTTTTTCCCCTTACACACGTGGAACCTATGAAAGCTGTCATGGAATATGGTATATAAAGGGAAATGGAATGGAATCTAAAGGGTAATGGGTAATTGTAACTTTATCTCAGAATTCTGACGTTTTTTTTTCTTGCAATTGTGAATTTACAGTATCTCATAATTCTGATAAAGTCTGAATTGCAAGATGTAAACTCACAATTCCAATATAGGTCTGAATTGTGAGATAAAAAGTTCACAATTACTGTTTTTACTTTTTTTATTCTGTGACGGAAACAAGCTTGCATAGTAACCAAAGGCCATGTATGTTGGAATTTTTGTTGATCACTGGCATCAGCTACCATGGGGGCACCATCACAATACTCCAACACTTGCCCACTGGAAGGTTCAGGGTTCTAACTGAATTTCTGCATAGGGGACCTATTTTTTCTATTGTACATTCTATAAAGTAATGACTCATTCAGTTTTAGATAGTATGTTGCCAAGAATGAACACAATGTAAAAATGTAAAAACACAATGTTAAAAATGTAAAATGGTTTTCAGATGAAGGTAAACTAAAAGGCTAAATTACAAAAAAAAATATGGATTTTTATATTGTCTATTATATGCACGTAGAACTGAGACATGACAAGTAATGCAGTTTTTGTAATGCCATTAATTGTTATCATTTTGACAGTCTATGCACTATGATTGACTGTGTGTTCTTATTGGATAGAAAACCAGTGCCAATGTTTTGACTGAATGACTCGATTTTGAATCGTGTTTGCTGTGTTTTGATAGAGTTAGTATGTAGAAAAAGGTATTCAGCATTTTGGAATGTACAGTTTTTATTTATTTAACAAAATGTGGTTTTGGCCAGAAAATAAACTAACTGGCTAATTGTGTGATGTGGGTGTGTTGCTGTGTTAAGAGTTTAGAAAAAGTACTTTAAGTATTGGTAAACGCTTGTTAGCAATTGAAAAAAAAAAAAAAAAAAGTAATAAAATCTAACAGACATGGGCTAAAAGCCACAAAGCCCTTAAATTGCAATTCAGTGGGGTCTTTAATATCAGCATCTCAAATATATAAAAAATCAGCGTGTTCTTTTAACATGTCAGAACTCCCTCAGCCTCATCTTCTTAGGGTGAGCAGAAAATAGTTGCAAAACTCTAGAATCCTTATCTGGTCATCAGCGTCAGTGGTTAATGGGTGTTACAGTACTGATGAATTCTTACTTGAATTCGTAAGTTACAAAAGGGATGCTCAACATTAGCTATTGTCATGCTGAACCTAATTCCATCCAAGACACAGTTCTTAGATAATTCAGATATTTTACCAGCCTTTACAGTCCACATAAAAGGCAAAAATCCATTGTTACTCATTTAAGAGGAAAGCAAATCTAATTACTGCAGGGTCCATCAGCTTTAACTGACATAACAGTCAAAACTATCTGACGTTCTTGGCTTTTACAGCCAAGAGTATAATGCACTTTAAGCGAAACCCATCGAGAACATCTCTAGATCATATTTAACTCCAAATATAAAAGAAAAAAATACAATAAAATAAAATGTAAGTTGCCTGTTTTTAGGATCACTAAGATTTTTTACACTTTCATGGCAATTAAGCACATTTCCTTCTTATTGTATCATTTTGATTATCTCAAATTTAATTTGTATTAATATAATGTGTGATTAATAATAATAATTAAAATAAATAAATAAATAAATAAGGACAAGGAGAGGTCAAGGTGAATTCAAGGATTATGTGTGTTTAAATGACACATTGTAAAAAAAATTGTCCTGGGCAGGACTAAGGTTTGTTTTGTTTTAACATGTGACCTAGACATGTTTTCATGACACTCGCCCCTTAAATATAATCTGAAAGTGAACACTGACCCAGTGGTTGTGCTTCACTTGTTTTCCCAGCCCTGCCCTCAAGGGAACAAACCATACACCTGCAAGGTGAAACTTGCCTTTATATTCGATAGCAAAACCAGACATCCCCAGGGAGGCATCACTGCGGAAGGCCAGAAAAAGGCTGTTTCCACTGCTTTCGATGCGCTCAGGAACCTGGTTGCCCTGCAGACTGATGATCAGGGGTCCGTTGGAGTCCTCACCCTCATAGATATGGAGGAAGTCATAGCTGGGCTCCATGTTAAAACTGCATAACAAATGGAGAAAGATTTACATTTACATTTAGTCATTTAGCAGACACTTTTATCCAAAGCGACTTACAAATGAGGACAATTTAGAAGATTGTTATATGCATAAGGTCTCACTGATGTAGTAAAATCATTGATTTTATGTAAATTTGACAACACCCTTCCAAATACAAACATATGTTAAATTTTTGGATGTCAGTCTTCTGCATTGAAAGGTCATGTGCAGGTGTCCCAACCAGAAAGCTTAAGATGCTTAAACAACAAGGCGTGCTTAGACTTAACTGTATGGCATTTTTCATTAATTAAAATGTTTTAGTAAAAAATATGTACAAAAATATTGCTTTCTAATATTATGTATTGATGTGTTAAAGCATACAATAATTTAGAGAAACTATTTTTTATGATTTATTTGATAAATGCTTTTAATGAACAAGGATGTTAATCCAGGAACATGTTCCAGGGTTTCTGCAGATATGAACAAGTTACATTTAAGACTTTTTAAGACCTTTTTAATACCACCTTATATGAAATTTAAGACCTAAACCTGTAATGGAAATCCACATTATATTACATACATATATGTAATATTTAAGGGTTTAATGTAAAAAGAAAACAAAATATCACCGCTGTCACAAATTATATTTATTACTGATATACTATGAAGTTTTCATATCAGCAGAAAATATTCCATATACAAAATATCCCCACAAATGTACTGTATCACCACGATTTTTTGTGGTGTAAACAATTTATTCTGAAGCAATATTTTCAGTGTTCTATCAGCTTTTACATACTTAAATCTGCATATTTTTATTTACCTTTACAAAGAACTTTTTCAAACTTTTTAAATATATGCATCATCTTTCATGTCAAATTATTACAATTAATCAATAAATTCAATATACACTACGTATAGGGCTGTTACCAGTCAGATTAAATAATTTACACCGCAAAATTACAATTGCAATAAATATTGTTATGAGATTATTGTTTTAAATACATTTTTGGATATAAAAATAAATAATGTTGGGGGAAAAAATGCATACTTTTATACATGCTAATCCACCAGTAGGTGGCGGTAAGTCACATAATGAGTGAGTCATTTTGTCATTCAACCGATTCGTTCAGAACGCTGAATCATTTAGTAGCAAAACACTGTCAAGTGTTGCTTGGAGAATGTTTAATCCTTCTGCTGTGATCTTTGTTTGGAACTATTTTTGTTGTAGAAATAGAACAAAAACAGTAAATATTGCATTTACGTAACTTAATAACTACCTGACTACTTTACTTGTTTATTGAACTAAAATCAATGTGACATTTGCAATCGTGAAAATATTCAGCAAAATAGCTCCATTGTCAAGGTGTTACTTAACTATATCATGTTATGAATAAACTAAACATTTTGAATTTTTACCTCAGTGTGTTTCTTCTGACTTTCTGTGTGCTGTTATGCTCACAAAGAGACAGACAGCACGAGTCTGTATTTCTGATACCAGAAATACATTATCAATCACTGTTTACGCAGAATGTAATAAAATCAGAAGAATCATTCTTGCGTTTCGATGCTTCGCTGGTAATTTTTTTGTCACTTTAATTTTAGTCAGGCTATTTGTATGGTCGGGTAAGTAAAAAAAAAAAATAAAAAATAAAAAATTATATATATATATATATATATATATATATATATATATATATATATATATATATTAGTGCTGTCAATCAATTAAAAAATTTAATCGCGTTAATCACAGTCATGGACTGTGATTAATCATGATTAATCACAAATTTAAAATACTACATTTACCTGTAAATGTGTTGAAATAAAGAAATGCATGACAAACTAGTTTAAGGAAACAGAACCTTTCACACCTCCGCCAGCTATGAGACATAATCCTTATTATTCTTTTGTTTTTATTCAGCCATTATCAGCCTTTATACTGGCAATACAACGTTTACCAAGCCACATCGCTTCAATCCCAGTATACATTTACCCAACTATTATCAAAAGTATTTCTAAATAAATACAACAAAACATTTTTTTGCGACCTTACATGAAGTATTATGACAAAATGCATTATGAAGAATTGGACCTGTTCTGCAGGTGCATTAGAGCTAATATTAGCATCATGATTCAAAAGACAATTTATGAGATTAATAGTACACTTTTACTCAGAACTCACTTCAAACCACCTTCGAGTGTTTGTAATAACTTCTTTTTGCGATCACATGTGGAATTTGGTCGTTTACTGTTGTTAAAATATGCTATTTATAGCCTTTTATATCGCTGCACAAATTAGCATTTCAGATGTACACATTCATCTCAGGAAAATCACATACAAACCATATCCTATCGTAATCGTGTGTTTATTATCTTATATAATCTATAGTGGCTGTTGTCATGTTTATTTCTGCTGTGTAAAAGCCTTAACGTGTGCTCTGGCTGAAACTCACGTTGTTTGTGATGTTACAGCCGCCTCTCAGTTCTTAAGTTGGCAGGGATACATTCCAAGTATAATACACATTAGTTAAAGGATCTATTTTCATTTTTATTTGTCTATATACATACTGGGCGGCCGTGGTACATTATAAAAGTAGCCCAAAAAACCACAACCCACGACTCTGTAATTTTTCCCGCGACTGTATTTTCAAAATAGCCCACTAGTGAACTAACGTTACCCTGGCAACACTGGTTCACTGTACCCTCATCACACAACTATAGATAACCTTCCGCGCTGCGATGACGGGAAGAACTTGGGGTCAAACCTTATCAAACAATTAATTTGCGTTAAAAAAATATTAACGCGTTAAAATTTTTTTGATAAATCGCATGTGTTAACGCGTTAACGTTGACACCCCTAATATATATATTAAACTAGCTAGAAGGCTGGTCAGCTAGCTGTAGCTATAACCTATATTATTATTATTATTATTATTATTGAGAACATTATATAAACAAAGAAGGCAGTTCAACCTGTATTCCACTACTGCAATTCTAGCTGTCAGATGACGCAGTAACTACCGCAGTCATTAGGTCCGTCAGACTGAAAAAGATATTTTAGCGGTAATGTGACCAAAAATATTTAAGACCTATTGAATCTGAATTTAAGACATTTTAAAACTTTTTATGGACCCGCGGACACCCTGTGTTCAACCCATGCATTCTTGCTTAACCTGCTTCATCAGAAAGCCCACTATTTTCCAGAAGTAAATCTTTCTTTCTAGTTGGTCTGTTGTTATAATGGAAGTCCATGAAGTCCTGATCATTTTGGCTGAGTGAAACATAAGCAATCAGAGTCATAATCATTCTAAAGATTCAAATATGTGAGTTGATGATTGTGATTGTGGATTTGTGTGCAAGGGCTGAGATACATGACACTCATAATAAACTGCAGTGATTTGAATTCATAATATGTTTCAACACTGAGGCATTTCCACCGCTAAGTACAAAAAAAAAAAAAAAAAATATATATATATATATAAATAAATAAATTAAAAAAAAAAAAAAAAAATCATTAGCTTCTTAGCAATTCTGTTTCAGGTTTTCATCTTCTAAACCTGCTCCACGCAGTTTGGCTCCATTTTGAAGACTTTAGGGCAACTTTTAGTATTCTCTGAAATTAAGTGCCCCACAAAGATAAAGTTAAAGTTTATTTATTAAACAAAATGAAATATTAACTGTCAATGTAATCTGGCAATGATACATTGATTTGTCTAGAAATGCCACATATGTACCTGGCACACTCTTCTGAGTGTTTGTTTATTAAAGGGGTCATGAACTACATCATTATTATTATTATTATTATTATTATTTATTTGTTTGTTTGTTTTAATAATGTTTCCTGAGGTGCACTGATATGATTTTTTTTTTACATCAAAAATGGTCATAATTTACGAATAAAAGACCATTTTCCACCCTAATTTTAACCCCTTATTTAAATGTTCTGTTTAATGTATATTTTGCAAACCTTTGGCATGTTTTTACTAGTACACCTGCTGAGATTATCTATTTGATGAAAGGGTTGATTACAGCATAACATTTAGATCTACTCCCAGGTTGCAGTGCTGGACACTGTATCACAGTCATGACTGTTGAGCTTGCCATTGTAACTTGAAATTTGCACTCTCACAAGTGCTTTCATTATAAACAACACAATCAACACAATGCAAACACAATTTAAATATGAGATTCAATGAGTAGTGTAGACAGCATCATTGATTATAATGGGATTTTTGGCGAGAGTACAGAACTCAGTCAGTGCTGAAGTGAAGTGACAGACAGCTCCAGTGATTATAAAGGGAGTATTATTTTTTCAATTTCAGTATGATTAGGCATTAGAATTAAAATAGTTACCTATATGTTGTAACATTACTGTCAGTTCTATATATTTCTTTAAAAAGTCTATTTGCAAAGTCTGTGTCGATTTGTGTCTGGTTTAGCAAAAATGCAGTGAAATCACCAGTCAATTTCCTAACATTAGTATCCTTTGAATAGTAATGCTATTTTTAGTGTCGTGATGCCTTTTGACATTTTTATCCTGTCGGTTCATGGATAGGCCATGTCTGTGCATGGAGTCTTGTGTATTAATCTCTACTGTGTAATAAAAGGAGGAATTACAAAATGACTTGTTTTAGCAGCTTGGTTTTAATTAAAGCAATTTTTGGACTAATGAGGAAGGTCTGAGTTCTGAATCTTACAGTATATTTATGTAGCACAATAAACTTGTCAAGAGATCAAAGAAAATTCTCAATTTCTCAATTCGCAACCCCATTTCACAATTAAAATCAGTCTAAATACATTAAAATACACTTCAATTTATAGAAACTGGAGTTTAAAAATGCACTTGTGAATAGTGAATAACCCTGTAAGAGATGTTACACCCCTTCGGGTGTCATGAGAGTGAGAGGCACTCAGCGCTGTATGAGCACATTACCTTTTGAAGATTAAAGCGATGACAAAGTCAGGGTTGACTTTTATCCGCCAGTCACACTCTTTTCCTGGTGGGTACGGTTGGGGATAGTTGGGTGATAGAATTACCCCAGCAGGCCCTGTCACATTGCCCCCGCAGGTAGCTGTCATAACAAGGAGAGTGAGGATGAGAGTGTGATCCTTCAACACGGTAAAAATAAACAATGTTACAGCAGCCTGATTATAGGATGATTACTCTGAGCTCATTATCAGTTAATATAGTAGGACAACTACACCCCACAACATTAAATGATAATAATCAATAAATGAAACTAAGATGAATTGTGAAGGAGATTGGGCAGGACTTTATTACCCAACCATCTAAGAGAATTGTAGATGTGAAGGGGATATCTTGTTCGGAGAAACAATCATTGATATACTGACTACACTGCCCGGGGTAAAAAAATAAAATAAAAAAAAATGTACTTGATGTTTGGCATTGAGAAGCACTGTTATAATAGGACCTGCCAATTTTTGCTGGCTTTAGTTCTGGAAGTATTTCTCTAAGCATCTAAAACAATTTTTTTAAGCCATGAACCAAATCAGTGAGCTCTGAGATCACAAGATTAAAAATTTGGTATGGAGCAAACACTGATATAAAAACTGTGTACTTAATGTATTATATGACAGAATAAACTACTAGAATAAAATACGTCCCATGAATTACTGCAAAAGACTGAAAAAAAAAGAAGAAGAAGTCAATATACTATAAACCTACTGACCAGGTTATTGACCAATATGTAAAATAGATAAATTAGAAATTTATGACAAAATATTAAAGGTACAGAATTATACGTAATGTTCAGTAATTTTACTTTTTTTGTTTAATGAAGGTACAAAAGTATTTATCATCCTCTAACAACTTTTGAGATCATGCTAGGTCTGCCTTGAATGGTTTAAATATTATCATTAAAAATCAATTTCTCTACGGAGAAGATGAATGGGATTTTTGCTTCCTGAACCTGAGGACCTTGTAAAATTTCATGGCAACTGGCAAAGCATGACATCAAAAAAAGTCAGTAGGGACACTGGAGAAAAAAAGCTATTCTTTAACATGCTTAGAAGGTGCAGAGCATACAGCCTGACTGAAAAAAAAAGAGTGAGAAAAGAAGCAGAAAAATACTGGAGGTCTGAGAGAAGGTCATGGAAATAATATAAAAGCAACTTTGTAATGCAGTGGGTGAGACAGCTCTACTTTTCCCTATAACGCTGAGCTAATATGCATCTCTCTTAAATCTCTACTACAAGACCACCTGATACATGAAAGCTAAGTTTTAACAGTTTTATAATGCTATGACTTTATGATTGGTAGTGGACAACTGAGTTGAGTTACAAAAACTACAGTGGTGGTACAATGGTACAGTGATGGTTTTAGATTTTGATATACATTGCCTTGCGAAAGTATTCCGTTCTCTCAGGTTGGAGTGAGACTGTCGGTGGACAGACATTTTCTCCGTAGAGAAATTGATTTTTAATGATAATATTTAAACCATTCAAGGCAGACCTAGCATGAGCTCAAAAGTTGTTAGAGGATGATAAATACTTTTGTACCTTCATTAAACAAAAAAAAGTAAAATTACTGAACATTACTTATAATGCTGTACCTTTAATATTTTGTCATAAATTTCTAATCTATCTTATTTTTCATATTGGTCAATAACTTGGTCAGTAGGTTTATAGTATATTGACTTCTTTTTTTTTCAGTCTTTTGCAGTACTTCATGGGACGTAGTTTATTCTGTCATAAAATACATTAAGTACACAGTTTTTATAGCAGTGTTTGCTCCGTACCAAATTTTTAATTTTGTGATCTCAGAGCTCACTGATTTGGTTCATGGCTTAGAAAAATTGTTTTAGATGCTTAGAGAAATACTTCTTGGCTGTGTGCTTAGAGTCATTGTCCTACTAAAAGGTGAACGTTCAGTCCCGTCTGAGCTCTCTAGATCAGGTTTTCATTAAGGATATTTCTGTACTTTGCTGTGTTCAGGTTTCTTTCTACCATGACCAGTACCAGTGCCTCCTCCACAGCATGATGGAGTGCAGTCACCACCAACCCAGGCTCACTGGAAATGCATGTTTTCTTTGTGGCGATGTTTCTGCAATACCGATATTACGTACCTTACTGCACGTTTTGCTGCAGTTCCAAAGTAAAAAGTCCAGTGAGTGGCACTAAAAAATGTGTGTTCAATGTGTGACCATGGCCATGTTTTTATTATGTTGGTACAGGCACGTATTGCTGCATTTATATTATGTTGGTTCAGGTACATATTCTTGCGGTTCAGAATTTAAATGTCAGGGAATTGTCACTAAACGTTAATGCTTCATCGTGTTGGAAAATAACATACACCAAACCCAAACCTAAACCTACCCGACAATGTTAACAAATGCAAAGTGATGTAAAAACACATTCGTTGATGCAACCTTGCAATTTTAATTTCTTATACGCAGGTTTGAGCTGTTTTGTCGAACCTTAGTTTCACAGGATTCGTACTGAAGCACTTCACCTTACAAGTGCAATGCTGTATCACGTGAGCCACCAAGTAAACTGTGTTGGAAACTCTGTCCCGGTAAATCATACTTTGAGTGAAAAGGATTAAAAGTTGTCTGAGTTTTACTGACACTAGTGTTCATTTCAACTGGAAACTGCAGTGATTCATACGTATAGGTACGTTTTTTTGAGTTCTGCAGAAATGTAGGTAGAGGTACGTATTTCCAATGAGCCTGGATAGGTCATCTTCTTGCTTCACCGGGGATGAGCAGTGCCTTGTTTACTCCAGATATGATGTTTGGAATTAAGGTTCATCAAACCAGAGAATTTTGTTTCTCATAGTCTGAGAGTCCTTTAGGCACTTCAAGCAGGTTTTCATGTGTCATGTCCTGAGGAGAGGCCACTTAGCCATAATATGGCTTTGGTTTTTCCTCCGATATAGATTAGACCTGTTTGAATTTTGATGGACTCCAGTCAAAGTGCAGAAACATCCTAAAGATGACCCAGAGTAATGAATTAAGTTTGATTTTTTTTTTTTTTTTAATACATTGCAAAGTTAACCCAAATCTGTTTCCAGCTTTAGGATTATGGGCTATGGAGTCAAGTAATTTAACAGCGTATTCATTTTTTACTCTGTAAGGAGCTTTCCAGTAAGGAAACTAAAAAGCACAGAGTCAAGTTGGATCTCACCGATGCAGGTGGGTGGGTCCGGCTGCCAGAAAAATCGGCTGTTGAGCTGAACGCAAGTGATTTCAGACACTCCTTGAATCTGGTACCCAGGGTCACACTGAAAGGAAATGGTGTCGCCAGGCTCCCTGCTGTCTCCGTAGCGTGTCCCATTTTGAGGGGTCCCTGGGTCGTTGCAGGTCGTGGCAACTGTAGCTGAAATAAAAAGATAAATTTTGAATCAGCTGTGGATCAGTGAGACATTAGAGAGAGCGGAAAATCACTTATTCATGATAAAACGGACCTCTGCTCTTGACTAAATATGCCAAGTCGCACAGCAGCTCACATATGCGATGGTGTTAAACTCATGTTTATGGAGATTTTAATTTAATTATATTTCATCAATCATATCATATTACTGTCAAAAAGTAAAATAAAATATGCAACAGATTCTGCTCTCTTAACAAAAATATGCTCCATAACCACTTAAAAATACATAAACAATGTATAATAAGAGCAGAGAGATCTGAGGAAATTAACAAGAGAGAAAGGCTTCGTTATAACAATAGCTTACTACTTACTGCATGTTGCACAGCATACACTACTATACACTACACTGCCTGCCATTGTATTTAGATGACAGACTTATCTTCTTGGAAATACAATTATTTTGTAGCTTCAATCTAAAAACTAGTTTCAATCCAATAAAATAAAAAAAAGAGCCAAGAAAGAATGGTATGCTGATACAACATTACTAACACTAGTTATAGAAAATCAAGGTGAGCGCAGTGCATTGTAGAATGGAGTATTTCAAGCAGCATGCTAGGTTGTACTGCACATCCTAGTTGCCATGCATATTAAAAAGCTGCATACAGTATACAGTATGCATACTGCAAAGATATATACTAAAAGTAATATGCTAGTATGTTGTTCTGAACACAGCCACGGAGAAGCTGATACATACTAGAGAACTGGATGGAGAAACCAGATTTGCTGATGAAGTAATCGCTGTCAAACTGAAGCGTGATGATGTTGAAGGTACTGTGAGTGTCCTCGGGTAAAAGCGATCCACTCCACTCTTTCAGCAGAATGCCACTCTCCGCTGGTCCATCCCAAACCTTCAGAATGTCATGGTCCACTTCCGTGTCAAAGACTATGAAGTGGAGGCTGAGAAGGTCAAAAATAGTGAGATTATTCAATTTTGCTATATTTTCTTCCAAACACATTCAAAAACATTACATCCATAAGCACAAAACACCTGCAAATTAAAACATAATTCATTTTAATTATTTGATAAAATAAGAAGTCCAGACTTGGAAAAGATATGCTGTAAAAATAAATTCAAAATTCATAATTAAAGCTACAGTAAACTATGTAACTTATGGCTCTCTAGTTTAAAAAATAAAACTGCATGCGTCTTGCAGAAGAACATTGCTTGCTTTGTTTCGATTATGCTCCTTGAATGTGGTTCGAGGCACAGATATAGATCTTAACAGAGTGGATGGACAACTGAATAACATTATTGTTTTTGTTGTTTTTACAACAGGTGACTCCCGAGTTTACCATTTTGAATGATCATCATCATCATCTTCATCATCATTTGCAATTTCATTTGCAATGCAATTTCCTGTGAAATGCATTTTGACATCTCTAAAATATAAATTATTATTATAAGTTTATCAAAGTGTATTTGGATAAAGAGTAAAGACTCTCTTATTAATAACATTTTGTTTTTTGAGAAGAAAAAAAAGTTGCACAGGCTAGCTTTAAAAAGTTGCTTCACAGAAGAAGCAGGTTTAAGTACTGAACGTTACATAATACAACCTTATATTTTAAAAGACTAAGCAAAATTTGACCTCATTAATATATCTGGATCATCTTTGCCAATACTTACTAAATGCATACAAAACATATTTTCCTCAGCACTGAACTGATCAAACCAAAAGGCCTTCAGAATATATTTATTCCTATACTGAGCCACTGGGATTTGTATTATTTACACTCAACAGGGCTGTAGTCTGACCTCCTCGAGTCGAGCACAGCACTGCAGCTGGCATGTAAACACAGCACTGATCAACTTAAGTCACAACAATGACTGTCTCTGTGGGATGTGTGGGTGGACAACCACGAGTTCTGCTCTCCACAAACACAGCGTTATTCATTCAAATATCTCCACACCACTCATAAGTGACATTTCATTCACCAGCAGGGTCCTTTTTGCCAGCAATGGAATTGTATTATGAACCTATATAACATTATATAGGTATGACAATAACTTTTCTTGCATAAAAATGCAAAAAAAAAAATATTATCAACAAATAGCTTAATTACACATTATTTATGAGTAAATTGTTTAATATACATTGTTTACATAGATGTATTTCACTAATTTAAGTTAAATGTTACCAATAAAAAAATAAATAAAATATGAAATATCCCTTTAACATGAAAATAAAATCTGAAGGAGGGCAAAACATCAGTCTGTCCTCTCAGTGCAGTCTTTTGAAAAATGCGAACAACCATGTCATCATACTAATGCAACACCCTCGCAACTGTACGGAATTACGCAAACATGATTTCACTTAATACATCTTGAGCCTAGATGATGTTTAAAAAAAAAACACAGTTACTGTGCAAATGTATGCTATGGAGAGAAGTCACAGAGGGGGTTCTTTCACCTGTGAGCTGGGAGCGAGAGATGGAGTGGAGTTGTAGCGGAGTGATTACAGACGCTTTGAGCGCGGAGAGGAAATTGCTGTTGCTCCACTCCACTCAAATACTCTGCTCGCCAAAGTCAATTTTTACTGGCATTCGGTACTTGGCGAGAGGTCATTCTGGACCCTGCATGTATAGAAATAGTTGAAACACCTGCAGCACGCAAATGACATGACTCAAGCCCAGTGGTATGGATTACATCCCACTCTTACAACGCCTCCTTTTATCTGCTCTTATAAGCCATATTCTCCTTAAACGGATCAACCGAATTGGCTTACCTGAGTTTTGCTCCATTTTTGAAGGCTTAACTGGCTTATCGCTTTTTGTGTCTCTATTCTCTTTGCCCTTTCACTAACCCTCCCCCTCTGTGTAACGGTAATGCACTTGTAGGAACAGATGCCAGCCAGTGGTAGGCCGCGCAGCGGGGTGAAATGCAATCACCATGCTCCTTTATAGGTTGTATGGGAATTATATGGAAATTAAAGGAGGGGTGGTAAAAACATAACATGGTTTACAAGCAGCAGTTTTCGTACCTGATGGTTTTGCCCGTGTCCGCCTCAATGGACCAGGTGCAGTGAAGGTTGTTGTCATAGGGGGCCGGGTAACCAGGAGACAGAATCCGTCCAGATGTGGCGTCGCTAATGTGTCCTCCGCACTCGGCTACACACACACACACACACACACACACAAGAATTTAGGTCTTTAACTACATTTGCATTTCCAGAAGGAAGTATCAGTGCTTGCAAGCAACAAGACAATAAATCAAGTTTTAGTTTACTACAAAATACTTCAAAATGAATTATAATGACAAAAATAATAATTCAGCATATAAATCTAAGAAGAATGCAAATATAAGATTACATCATAGTTGAAGGTTACATCTTTAATGCAAACCATGAAGCAGTGTAAACAAAGGGGGATTTTTAGACTGTTTAGATTTTTAGCATTAAATTATAGTCCAAATATAAACATTTAAATGAAACTGCATTGAAGTTAAATTATAGTATACTATGGGTATTTTTAGCCATTATGTATATAAAATGTAGCTTGCAGAGAAAATTGAAAATGGGTTTATTATGTCGACTAATTCAAATAAATGCATACAGTACAATGTCGGCTCAAGGCAATATTCTCCATTTTCCACACCATTCTCTCAAACTGGATCTTACCCAAGAAGGTTTAATTAAGGAATGAGTACAACACGATAAAGACTGTAATGCGTCTATCCTAAAATACTGTCTGTGTAAGTATACAGCGCTGGGCCTACAAAGTAATCATTTACTTCATCCTAACCACAGTGAGAGCATCTCTCCATTCCCCTTTTATTTACACTTTATTTGCTCATGGGTCTCACATGCAATTACCAAAGCTGAGTCTCGTAAGGACGTTCTCTTCATCAGAATTACAGTATGAAGCCACTCTTGCATTCGGTTCACGCTCAGTATACCACTCCGTTGTAGAAAATGCACTACAATACCTTGTGGATATCCATACTTCCAGGAAGTCACAGAGTACAATACCATAACAGTTTTTTTTTTTAATAATAATTTATTTTAGCTCAGGAATTTGTGATTATTTGATGCATTCATTGTGGAGTTGTTTTGTGTAGTATGCAAAGTATTGTACTTTTTGATAACTTTGATTAGGCATTAACTACTACTATAACAACTATACTGTTCTCTGTATCTATTCTGATCTGATGACATGATCTTTCCATCCCACAATAAATTCCTTGGTGGTGCCATGGTACAGATGATAATAGCTAGTTACTTGATATACAGGTCCTCAATTAATGTATCAAGGTATTTGTACATCAAAGTAGGGTACATGATACTTAAGGTCATATCTGGACAGTTACTGTACTAATTCTTTATTATGATAATTTTCTTATTATTATAATCTTCTAGCTCTACTCATAGGTTCTATCTCTAGCTCTCCTTCTCCATTATCTGTTCCAACTCATTCATTTGCAAAAACATCTAGTTTTAAATTCGTAGTGCAATTTATAGTTGCATAAATATGTGCAACATTTGCATAAAAGTAAAATAAAAGGCCAACTTCAACTTCAAAGTTTGTCTAAAGTCATCAGAGTATCAAAATCTTACAAATCATCTATAGAGTCAATGGGAATGTTGTCTCTTACCAGGTTCACCAGAAGGCGCAAGCAATATCTGTCTGGTTAAGATAAAGCAAAAGAAATCTCTGAGGGTCTGCATAGTCTACATACTGAAATACTGAATATAATATCAGCTTTGGGAAACACGATCAAACTTCATCACCTTTCTTCTGTGATGGTACATGTGCCTTGAGCACTGCAACGTAAATTAATCTATGAATAGTTAATGGAATTCCCTTTGCTTAAGTCCCTTTTGCTGATCTCTCTTGGATTACAACCTGTTACATGAGTTGGAGAGGGCAAAGAATGGTGCAACTGCTGAACTTTATCATCAAACCAAAAATATATAAATCCAAGCCAAATATATGGTAAAAGAGAAATTATTATTTTCCATAACTAAGCCTAAAAGTCTTAAAATCCAAATTTCACAGCATTTGTATCAGAATATATTTGAGATATTTAAGGGTTATTGTGATGCTCATCCTTTCCAGTACACTGATTTTTTTGTGATGACAAATGTTGACAACCAATTAAGAGACTCTTAGACAGGTTTTCGTGAGGGATAGGAACTCAAGACCTTCCCTGACAAACATTTAATAGCGAAGAGAAAACCTTCACTTGAAAGATCAAATGTGAAAAGACCCATTCTCTTGCAAAGTACAGCAAGACCATCACTCGATATGAAACAGCTTTAGATGGGTACAGATTATGGTCTAGGGTCTTTATTTCATCGAAGTAAATTAATGTGTGTAGTTGTTGATGTTGTAAACTCACCAATACAAGATGGAAGTGGTTTGTCCCACACCCTACGGTCTCCACTGAGGCACGTCAGCGTGCTGCTTCCATGTAGTGTGTATCCAGGATTGCAACTGTACAAAACATATGTATCTGCAAAATGGCCATCGTCTTGGATTTTGTAGCCGTAATTAGGTGTCCCCGGCTCCTCACATTTGACAAGGTCAAAACCTGTAGAGAGGCAGGATCAAGGTAAGCCAATTTGAACGGTAAAAAAAGACATCTGGCCACCTGAAATCAGCCCCCTGGCAGGCTGGATCAGCCTCTTGCTTAATAATGACATAAAGGTGGTGCAATAAAATCTACACCTGCTCACAACAATTACCTATGCAGCCCCCAGGAGCCCACCTCAAATTAATACCAGCACAACATATGCTGAACTCAAAAATCACCCTTTCAAACATGCTGTCCATTCTACCTGATTTTTTAACGCACATTTCCAATGCAGGAACATTTCAAGCTAAAGCCTTTTAAAAAAATGTGTCATCTGAAAACAATAAACCAGCAGAGCTGCTTTTTAATACATTTACTGTTCTCCTTCTTTTGGCTGGGAAGATGGTGGTAGTCTTAACGAGGAAATAATGAGGAGTGGATAATGAGGATATTATCAGACTGTCTCTGACCAGCAATTAAAACCGTAATATCTTGCACATGCTGTGCCTTTACTGTCTTTGTTTCTACACGTTCTTTCTTGTAATTAGAGTAGTATTATTTGATTTTTACACATTTGCTGTCAGAATGTGTGTGTGAGTGTAATAATAAGAAGAAGAAGCAGAAGAAGTTTATGTATGTATGCATTTATTTATTTAAATTACTGTGCTTCTGTTTTAAAACCTTGATAATTAAATGATAAAAAAGGTTTGTTTGGGAAATTTTAGATCATTTCCCACAGTTTAAGTAGGTCCTTTAATAGTTAGAAAAAAAACAGAAAGCAAAATGGCTACTGCATTTAGTGCATGCGGGATGTGCAAAATATGATTATTTTGCCAAAACTGTCAGCAGTCAGGCATCAAATTAATGTTTCACAGTGGTGACAATTCAATAAATTGAGCTGGAAATCAGTTTCAAACCATCCTGAAACCACCATTCATTTTTAATCAAAGTGAATGCTAGATTTGTCAGCGTTTACAGTAAATATGATCTTTTTTTTCTTTTTCTTTTTTTTTTTTTACTATCTGACAGTGTCAGTATATTGATTGTGACTTTATATTGAGTGACAGGCAAGGAAAACATGTTTGGAGGGAAAATTGGAGAAGCCAAAGACAGGTGAATACCACTAGACATGTTCATAAAATTCATTCAGAGGAGTTACTTTATATATAAAGCTGTATTTGTGCACTTCTGTAGCTGTTTCTACAGAATTAGTGTGTGATTAATGGATGGAGCTTTATTGGCGTTTCGTTTAACTTACTACTGTACGACAGCTTGAATCCTTTGCTGGTACCGGTACCATTGCTGTTAAACTCCATCCAGAGATGGTTGGACGTGCTGTTGAGGATGACATCAGACATGTCGTTTTTTGTAAAATTGCCCAGGAGTCTTGATGAACTATCTTGACCATCATAAACCTATGAAAACCAAAGACCAAAAGAAGCAGAAATGTTTACTCAAATGGTTTTGTCAGCAGTCAGTCACAGAACTGCTTGTTCTGATAATATACCTTGTGTTCAAAATTACAGAACAAGTGTTTTCTCAAAATATTGCCTTTTAGTGTCTGAATTATGTAATTGCTTTGTGAAATTGCATATATTTTGAAACAATAACCTCTGCAAAGAGAGGGTGGCAAACACTGCGGCATAGGGAAAAATATTAAAGGTCATAAATCAATGTCAAGCAGCAGTTTTCCACTTTTCTGTGGCGGAGGACACTGTTTCAAGCTTTAATGGAAAATATCATGTGATTTCAGATTGCATGTGCAGAATTTGCTACTGGTCTAAGGACAGACTGTTTTCACTGGTTGTCTACTATGGTTCAAACTGAAAAAGAAAAAAAAAAAACAGCCTCAAAAATCGGCTGAAATCAGCTAAAACGGCCAATCAATAACATCATTAATGAGGGAATAGCGGTTTCCTTACAAATCTTGCAAACCTTGCCAGATATACAAGTCTAAGACCTAATTTGCTGACAGATAAATATCACTTAATGTTGACAGACAATATTTTGATGATTCATTGCAACAGAATCACTATACGTGTGACAAAATTTATGTGTTTGGAATTGCGCCTCATTCTTATCCTTCATTTGTGACTTAATTAGTGGCCTTATTGGTCTTAAGGGACCATATTTCCTCTGTGATGGTACATGTGCCTTGAGCACTGTAACGTAAATTAATCTATGAATAGTTAATGGTGTCTCCAAGTCCCATTTGCTGGTCTCTCATGGATTACACACTGTTACATGTTAACAGTATTGCAGAGGTGTTGCAATCGCCAAACTTCATCAAAGTTCTTGAAACTCTATTTGGTGTTTGCAACGTCACAACTGACCACATTCACACAGAATTCAACTGATGTGGCCTTTAGAGTCTGAACTACACTTTTTTTAATGAATGAATGAATGAAAGAATGAATTAATAAAATTAGTAATATCCTAGTATTTAATTCACAGATGTATGTATGCAAATTGTATAATATCCAAGGTACACATTTCTAGTTATTGTGCAGTTAATTCTCATATTGTATTTACAGAAAGCTTTGGGATATTTGTCCTCTCCCCAAATTTGTCAGTAGCAAAACACAGTAATAATAATTTAATTCGAAAGGTTATATTGACATATTAAGATTATGCTTTTGCTATATACATATATATATATATATATATATACATACACACACACAGTACTGTGCAAAAGTCTATGCAAAAGTCTAAGGCTACTAATATTTCCACCAACAAAAAAGAAATGGTTTTAAGTCGGTTATTTCTATCTTTTGCTGTAGCATGTCAGCTGGAAATATCAGTTTACATTTCCAAACATTATTTTTGCCAGTAATTGTAATAATCCAGTGAGATTTTTGTTTGCACAAGGAGTCTGACAACAGCCAGTGCTCCAGACAGAGATCTGACCTGATCATCATCCAGTCTGTCTGGAATGACATGAAGAAACAGAACAAACTGAGACAGACTAAATCCAGAAGAACTGTGGCAACGTCTCCAAAATGCTTCAAGAAACCTACCTGCAAACCTACAGTACTGTTAAAAGTTTTAGGCAATTGTGTAAAAATGCTGTAAAATGAGGATGCTTTCAGAAATAATGCCATAAATAGATTTTATTTATCAATTAACTTCTATTAATTAAATCAAATCAACATTTGGTATGACCACATTTTGCGTTTAAAACAGCTTTTGTCTGAGGTATACTTGCACATAGTTTTTCAGGTAGCTTTGCAGAAAGGTTTTTTTCTTGAAGCACCTTGACGTTGCCACAGTTCTTCTGGATTTAGTCTGTCTCAGTTTGTTCTGTTTCTTCATGTCATTCCAGACGGACTGGATAATGATGAGATCAGATCTCTGTGTGGAGCACTGGCTGTTTTCAGACTCCTTGTGCAAACAAAAATCTCACTGGATTATTACAATTAATTACAACATAATGTTTGGAAATGTAAACTGATATTTCCTACTGACACACTACAGCAAAAGACAGAAATAACTGACTTAAAACCATTTTTTGTTGGTGAAAATACTAGCAGCCTAAGACTTTTGCACAGTAATGTGTATATATATATATATATATATATATATATATATATATATATATATATATATATATATATATATTAGGGCTGTCAATCGATTAAAATATTTGTGATTTGTGAAGATTTGTGACAATCGCATGATTGTCATGAGTTAACTCGCGATTAATCGCACATTTTTATCTGTTCTAAATGTACCTTAAATTAATACTTTTCATGTTTTAAATACTCTAATCAACACGGGCAATGACAAATATGGATGCTTTATGCAATATATGTTTATTATTAGTGAAACCATAGTTAACAGAGCCTGAAGACTAGACATGTTTCAAAGAACATAGATGTGTTTCAAAGAACTTGTTCATGTCTATTAGACACATGAAAAAAGAAATACCAGGTTCCCATTACTTCTCTTTCTTTGCACTGAGCAATTTACTTACACAAACCTGTTTACATTTCTGCATGACAGGGCATCTCACTTCTTCTGAACATGCAAAATGTACATTTATTATTTATTATTAGATTTGTTTGCCTCTCTGTGCCCACATACTGTATTTTGATGCAGCTAAATTCTCAATAAAACTGTTTACATTGATATATTTTACTGTTTCTGTTGTCAGACAACGGAATGAATATGAAATAGTGACTGAAACGCGACCCATAGGACTAAATAACCAGCTCTCCCTTCCAAGATGTTAATCTGCACAAAAATCCTGATTTATAATCCAGCCATCGTCTGATAAAATCAAATAGGCTATACATAAGATAAAGACAATAGCTGTGCTGTGATTTCGGCTATACTTGCATGTTAAATTAGAGAAGCAACATAATATCTGTTTTAACTGAAAGCGCTGTTCCTCTCATCCGCGCACTGAACAGAGCAGACATGGAGGGAGAGAGAGAGAGAGAGAGAGAGAGAGAGAGAGAGAGGTGTGTGCGCAGCGGGAAAGAGAGACCTCACGTGGCAATACCGGCGAGTCTCAGAAACTAAATAAGGTTTGGGCAAACCCTACAAAGATTGGTTGCTAGGCGCTTTTTGAAAAAAAAAAAAAAAGTGTCTAAAGTGGTCTGAAAAGTCGCTAAATTGGCAATATTGTCAGCATCTCCATCCATTTCCATTTCTCCAACTATAGTAGTACGGGCTTGGCCACGGGTCAAACAGAAAATGTGCGCTGCGGTAATCGCGTGTTAATAAAATTAGTGCCGTTAAAATTAATTTGCGTTAACGCGTTAACTTTGACAGCACTAATATATATATATATATATATATATATATATATATATATATATATATATATATATATATTAACCAAACATCCAGCTAAAAATAATGTACAGTGATATAAAATGTTGGTCATTCCTACCTTGAGGAAATCTCCCTCGTGAAGCTGGAAGGTAGTGGCTGTGATTTGAATCCCCTTGCCTCTGTCAGTCTCAATGCAGTAGATGCACTCATGGTTGTTGTCGTAATTTGCTGGGTAATTGGGGGACAGCAGGACACCCTGACTGCCCACAGAAGTGGCTCCACACTCAGCTAGGCAAACCCAGGAGGTATGGATGGGAAAGATAGGTAGAAAAAAAGAAAAAATGAGAGAGAAGCCAAATGTTCACACACTGAGGGCAGAAAGCGCAAACTTATCAAAGCTGCACATGGCTGTGAAAAACTAGGGGTTGGTAACAAATAAGTTGGGTTCTCTTGAAGCCTGTAGTGCCCTGACAGCTGCTACTCCATTTCCTACTGACAGGCCAATTTTAGGCCAAGGTTTTGTACCGTCTGGAATTTGAGTCTTTGTCATTTTGATGAATCACTGCGAGAACAACTTCAGAGGAATACTAATTAATAGAGGCCTTTATGCATTAGCTAGTTGCTGGTCACGAAAGCTCACTGCTGTGTTAGGATCAGATGTCCTTCTGTTTAATATTCTGCACCAGCGACTCTCTAAGTATATAAGCAGATGTTGCTTCAAGACCTTGAGCTCAGCAACTTAAGGTAAAACTCTCCAACAATGGCCTCCTGGTATCCAGACTTTTTAAAAAGGTATCAGTCCCTCAGAGACAAACTACTGAGGGAAATTAAGTTGTTTTAGGTTTTTTTTTTAAGTGCCAGAGGACACAAGTCAGTAATTAGTTTGGTCTGACACAAACCAAAAATTAAAAGGGACCACCATTTTAAATGTGATCAGGGATATAAAAAATGCATTTTGCACATTTCAATTAGCATTTTATTAATATTTAATCTATCTGTACATGCATACATACTGTATGTAGTGTACATACAGTGGTAGAGCATTGCGTTAGCAGCTCAAAAGGTCGTGGGTTCAATTCCCAGGCAACTCACATACTGATAAAAAAATGTGTAGTCTGAATGCACTGTAAGTCGCTTTGGATAAAAGCTTCTGCTAAATGCATAAATGTAAATGTAAAACATATAAGCAGTGATTGCAATGTTAATGCAATAAATCAATCAGTAATACTTTTTTTTTTTTTTTTTTTTTTTCCTTCCTAAACCATTTAAATCAAATATCTCAGGTGTCTAGCTTTCACCCTCACCGTTTTAGTTATCTAGCACCCTTATCGTTTGGAAAACTCTGGTCTGGAGGCTTTCAAAAACTAGAGATAATATCATTCAATGAGAATTTCCCCATCAACCCTTTATCAATTTTATGTAGCTAATATAATCCAAACCTCTTGAGGCTAATGTTTGTTGTGCTCACCAGACCAATTAAAGACACACTCACATGCTCTTATTACACCGCAGCGATTAACCACTATTAAAACCCCGTCCAACAGGAGGACTGCACAATTACAACCAATTATTTTGTCAGCGCTTTTAATGGTGTCCACAAATATTAGACCTTAACCACTTAACTGCCACTATTATGGCAAGGTACATCTCTGAAAGTTTTTTACCCTACAATGTGAACATTTACTGTGTCAAGTTTCACTATAAATAAAACATTAATAAGATGGGAGAATAGTCTGAGCATTTAATAATGAATTTGAGGCATTGTAAAATGGACTCAATTCAGGGTGAAAAAGAATAGACCAGATTTCTAATAATATGCATTGGCTAAAATTTCACTCTGGTTCTCCCTTCCTTATATGGGACATTTTATGGCCAAATTAGCCTGAGCTTTATTAAAATGCCAACAGACTCTTAGAAATCACTGATTTAATCCACTCTGAATTGATAACCCAAAAGTAGTAGTAATAGAAGAAATCTGCATTTCCATTTATATTTAAGAATTTAAATGTCTATTCAACAACTCTAAAAAGTGTGAACAAGACATTTATTATGCCATAAGTATTTTATGTAGACCCTTTCTATGTTTTAAAATTCAGTTAGGAATAAAACCGTAATAAATTTAGATTTCATTCAACAATTCCAGTTTCTTAACATTGCATTCCTTATTAAGAACAACAGAATACAGAATAACAAAACTAAAATAACAGAAAAAAACAAAACTGCTCTGATTATGTATTTTTAACCACATTTTAAATCTCACTAAATGAAGTGTGTAAATGTAACACAAAAGCTCAAGACTTTTTTGGATCATATTTATTCTGAATTCCCAACCCTTATATTGATTTATCACTTTCAACCTGCCTGGTTGAAACCTGAACAATTGTCTAAAGCAAACCTGAAAAGAACTGATGCATTAATGGGATAGTTCAAACCAAAAAAAAAAAAAAGTATCATCATTTACTTACCTTCAATGTCATTGTCAACCCATAAGACTTTCATCTTTGGATTTTAGTATTCTGTCATAATTTAGTCCATCCACAAAAGTCTATGTAATCAGCATTTTCAAGCTTCCAAACACATCATAGAAGTAATCCATATAAACAAGGTCACACTTCTCGTTATTAAGAAACCATTAACTACGACTTTTGCATCAATAAACATTAAAAAAAAAACACTAATTTGCTGCTTATTAATAGTTAGTAAGGTAATTGTTAAGTTTAGATATTGGGTAAGATCAATTGGGTAGAATATGGTCATGCAGAATATGTGTTTTATAAGTAGTAATAAACAGCCAATGTGTTATTAATAGGCATGCTAATGTGCAACAAGTGAATAGTGAGAATTGGTCCCTACACTAAAGTGTTACCAATTATACAAAGCAACCATATCTTTTCAGATGACTTGGATTAAATCGCTTCCTTCATATGGATAACTTTTATGACAAAATGTATAAAAATGATCTAAGACTTTATGAATATAGAATGACATGAGAGTGAGTAAATAATGTCAGAATTTTAATTTTTGAGGTGAACAATCCCTTTAATGAATACACTGATGTTTCAAAAAAGTAAATTATGTCAACCTACCCACACATCTGGGCAGGGCTGCACTCCACACTCTCCGGCCTCCACCCAAGCAAGTGATCTTACTCTCGCCTTCCAGACGGTAGCCCGCAAAGCAAGAAAAGACCAGTGAGTCGCCGACCCCGAACTGGAAGCCCACCCTCCTGCTGTACGCAGGTACTCCCGGATCCTCGCATGGCTCCAAGCTGTACTCTGTGATACAGAGACATAATAACTCTTAAAGCTCCAGACTGCTTTGCCAAGCATGGGTTACAGTAAGCACCATGACAACCGTGCCTTCAAGCACACTATAATGAACAGAATGAGTGATGCCCCCACCAGAGAAGGTGATATTGAATCCCTCGTATGACATGGAGAAGTCCGAGACGAAGCGTAGCTGGACGCTGAAGTTGCCAAAAAGGCCTGCTTTGATGGAGGGCGGCAGGACGGAGCCTGTGAGCCTGGCCACCGGCTCGGTGAAGCTGCCGTCCTCGGTAATGAGCAGGTAATCATGGGAGTCCTCCAGGTGGAACGTGTGGAAGAGAAGCTGCACTCCTGGGGAGTTTTAGATGAGATTAGGGCCGTCAGTCACAAGCAAAATCTCAGTTTCAACCTCACAACCCACTGAGAAGCCTTCAGAGGGAACGCAATACTGATCGAAACAGAATCGCATTTGCCCGACATGGTGCTGACTAATAAAATGTAGAGAAATGTGAAAGGTATCTTAAATTCGTTATCAAGGGTAATTTCAAAGGGCACAGAAAGGAACCTCATGGGTAAAATCAATGTGCCTCAAACTGTTATCAGTTTCAATAGTTTGTGCAGCTCTCGTGGCTGGAACCTGTTCTTTTGTCTTACCTTTCCCATGAGACACTTCTACCGTCCAAGTGCAGTTCAGAGAGTTTGGGTAGAAATCTGGAAAACCAGGGGAAAGAACCGTTCCGGTTTTTCCGTAGATATAGCCCCCACACAAAGCTGGAAAAGCAATAACAGAAAGAATTTATGTTTGAATGGCCTACTTTCCCTGAAAAAGAGTAAATCTAGCCTTGAAGTACATCCTTCATCAATAATTCTTTTGGTTGAAGCTTAACTAGATTTTGTGAAGATAATGTGAGGGTGGTGCCAAGGCGTTGCTATGCAGTTAAGTTCTGCATGGTTTCAGCATTTTTCTATACGGTTTCTAGGATGTTTTGTGTGGCTGCCAAGACGCTGCAAACTGTTCATTGCACAAATAATATAATCAATAGTTCAAATATAAGCCCAGGTCGTGTTGTTGCAGATATCTGGGTCACACAATTGACAAACAATATCCAGAACATGTAAAATGGTATTTATTTATGTAAAAACCATAATAAAACTTGCAAAGCTTCCTCTCTTTGTAGCGAAACTACAAGATGATGGATGCAAAACATGCAAAGCAGCAGAGATTAACGACAGTCTAACTAATAAGAGGTTGACATCGGATACAGCACAACTACTTGTAAAAAGATCAAAAGGACATATAAGAACTGAGACAATTTTCAGACTGGTGAAGGTCTGTCAGTGGAGACAGTCAAAAAAGGGCTTGTTTTTTTCTCAAAGTACTACCAGAGCTGTAAGACAGACATCATAACAGAATACTGAATGTGTCCTTGAGCCATGCTCATCGTCCTGCCTTTATCAAAATAAATCATACGGTGCAGGTTATGACAGGGCACACATTTTTGAGCCTCAGCATTTTGTCCTTAAACGGCCCATTAAATCTCTTCATCAAATGACAATTCTGACTTATTAAATATGAAGTCAGTCTATCCCAAAATTAGCACAACTTTTCATAAGGTAAACTAATCGAACAGAACTAAAGCAAAGTTTATCCCTTAGCATCCAGAGCAGGAGTGTCCAAACTCGGACCTGGAGGGCCGTTGTCCTGCAGAGTTTAGCTCCAACCCTAATTAAACACACCTGAAGCAGCTAATCAAGCTCTTACTTGGCATACTAGAAACTTCCATGCAGGTGCATTGAGGCAAGTTGGAGCTAAACTCTGCAGGACACTGGCCCTCCAGGACCGAGTTTGGACACCTCTGATCCAGAGCATCAACCTTTAAGAAACTTGGAGATTTCATGAACAGAAGCTGAGATTTGAGTTACAGTCACAGGTAACTGACCGTTCGCAAAGACCCGCCCTTCTTAGTTACTGTTGCCATGACCGACAAACAATGCCGCTCTCACACTACACACATGTTCTCACGCAGTGAAAAATACATTGCGGAGCAAAGAGAAAACTGACACCGACAGACAAGACAGAGCAGGTTACTTCTGATATGAAACAAGGTCTCAGGGTTCTCAGCTTTTAAATTGAGTAATTTTTAAAGAAATTCAAACAATAAAGTTTTGTGGCTCTTTAATGTGTCGTGACAGATCACTGTATTGCCTGAGTTCAAACACGTGAACCGATCGTGTTTTCATATTTACGTAAAGCACGAAATGAACATGAATAAACATCAGAAAGTATTTTATTTCAACCGCGGAACACACCATTTTTCAAGTTCAAGTTCACAGAAGGTAATCTACTCTCCTGTCTGATTTGTGGTTAAGGCTAAAAGGGATAGAGTTGCGGCTAACTTACTGGACATGCACATTTACATATTTTCTGAGCAAACAATATAACGTGAAACCTATGAAAACGGTTTTAAAAAGCACATGGCACCATAGTTTCATTACTTTAGAGTGTCACAATAACGTCTTTCTGCAGTAAAGGACCTGTCATAGTTTAATGTGTGTGAAGCGATGCAAGGTTAGCTGCATTGAAAACAGATGAGTGCACATGTGAATATACAGCTCACGATCGGGGTGAAGTTCACAAGATTTCATCCACAGAATGATAAGAGCACACGTTTTAACATAATATTTTATTGTTACACACTCAGTATTTAACTTAAGCACTGCAAGCCATGCATACAGCGCCGAACATGACAGGTTTTCTGGTACGCAAAACAAGTACTTAAAGGAATTCCTTTAGCTTATTACCGTTACTGTGGCAGCCAACAACAGCACAGCTTAACCCTCCGCACATATTTATATTTAGTTATATTGAAAAAGTTTAAATTCAGTCAATCTTTTTTTCCCCCCGTTTTAACATGGATTTCTATGGAGATCGGCTGTAGATGTCGGGCAAGATGGCGGATAGCAGCGGCGGCACGTAACATCCGCGTTCTGACTGGTCTGACCGCCTGTCAATCAAGCTCGCTGCGAACGGTCAATTGGTGGCACTGATTGTTGGTTGGAAAAGCAGCTTTATTTGGTCAAAGGTTATATCACCTAGTAAATATTCATGATGTTAAGTTAAATAACCCTACCCCCCCCACGCACTTTTCAGAATGTTCACTGCTAGCCATAGGAATGCATCATTCCTGTTCAAAATTTTGTTTTCACAGATTTGCAGCAAATATTTATGCTTGGTGCAAAAAGGCCTTCAGGCAAATCGGAGTGCCTAAATCCCTATTAACCATGGTATAATCACTCCAATGGAGTGCCTGAAGTGGGTTATTGCTGTTTGACTCTAGTGTCGGTTGTTCATGGTTGCCAAACAATGCAGCAACATAATAACATGTAGGTCCCCCTTAATGCTGCCAGAACAGTTCTGATGCAAGGACAACATAAAACCTGTGATATCTGGCACCCAAGACATTTGCAGTAAATTCCTACAAGTTGTGAGGGCCATGGATTTGTTGGTCCAGCACATCCCAAAGATGCTCAACTGGATTGAAATCTGGACAATTTGGAGGTCAAGGCAACACCTTGAACATTTTGCCATGTTCCTCAAACCATTCCTGAACATTTTTTGCAGTGTGGCAGGGTGCATTTATACTGCTGAAAGAGGTTATCACCATCAGGGAACACATTGCCATGAAGGAGTGTACATGGTCTGCAACAATGTTTGTAGGTTGTGGTACATGCCAAAGTAACATAAATGCCAAGATCTAAGGTTTCTAAGTAGATCATAACACTGCCTCCACTGGCCTATTTTCTTCCCATAGTGCATCCTGCTGCCATCTCTTCCTCAGGTGAACAACACACACGTGCCCGGCCATCCACCTGGTCTAAAAGAAAACATGATTCATCAGACCAGCCAACCTTCTTCCACTGCTCCATTTTCTAGTTCTGATGCTCACGTGCCCATTGTATGCACCTTAGCGGTGGACAGGTTTATCGTGGGCACTCTGACCGTTCTGTGGCAGTGACCTTTAATGCACTGTGTGCTCTGACACCTTTCTGTGATGGCCATCATTAAGTTTTTAGCTCTTCCGTGTGATCGGACCAGAAGGAGTAGTCTTTGCTCCTCATGTGCATCACTAACCTTGTGGGCCCATGCACCTGAAGCTGGTTCCCTGGTTGTCCTTCCTTGCAAATTTTGTCAGGCACTAACCACTGAATACTGGGAACATCCCAAAATACTTTCCATTTTTGGAGATGGTCTAACCCAGTCATTTACCCAGTCGACTGACTCTTCACTTTCTGCCAAATACATACTACCCCTTCAAAGATGCCACTGTAACAATATAATCAATGCTATTCAGTTCGCCTGCCAGTGGGTTTAATGCTGTTGCCGATCAGTGTAGTGCATTAACCAGCATGTTAAAATGGCTGAGAATGTGGCTCGACAAATCAGAATTTTAAGTCTGAACTCTCCATTTAATAATAATAATCAGCCTGACAGGAAGGAAAAGTGTAATCTTTTATGAACATGTATTTACATTCCCGCAAACAAATGGGGAGTATCTGTCTTGTCTGTAATGAAGGTCAGGCTCTGGTGAGAGCCCATCATGCTGAATCAAAGTCTGTTAGAGCAAATGCACAGAGCTGATAAGATGCAAGCATAAGAGAACATTGGGAATTCTGGAACAGACAGGCAACAGCCTGATTGCTCTTACTGGAAATCACTTTGTTTACTTCAATCCCTGTAATCGAAAAACAAATAAGATAAACAGCTTTATAGAGCACTCTCCTGTAGGTATCTGGTTAAGGACTTCCATTATTTGTTCCCACTTCCCTGTCCTTTTCTCCTTCCCATTTAAGGTTATCTATGAAACAGCGCATGCCAGTCACCTCTCCTCTAATCAAAAATGTATGAACTCAACTCTCAGAGGAGTGTTAAGAGGGCTTACCCTTTCCCCTCTGATTAAACTGTAATGCGGCCTAGCCCTCAGGCCCCAGATTTTTAGGGGCCTCCAAAATCTTCACCAAAAGAAACTGAACCTCTGGGTGCTTAAAGCATAGAGTGCAAGCTGACACTAGGGTTCCATTTTTAGGTGTCTTTACACTGGGTGGTAGGGAGGAGCTGTTTCTCTTGTACATGACCAGAATCGAGAGAGCACAACATGGCCTACCGTCACAGCTGGGCAGTGCATGGTTCCACTGATGGCTCCTCTCACACACAATGGGTTCATCATCACTCAGAGTATAGCCTTGATCGCAGCTGAACGTCACTCTGGAGCCGATGGCAAAATTGTTCCCGTGCCTTTTCCCATTCACCGGGATACCTGGATCTAAACAGGAATCTGTTTCCATCATAATGCCTGTGAGGAAGGAACAAAACAAAAATATTTCATTTCACCTTCAAGGTCTAAATTGAAAGGGCGATGTGTCGGAAGCACTTTACACAGTATAAATCCGCAGATATCAGTCCCCCAGTGGTCTCTTTCCTTGAACCAATACATTTTTATTTCTACTTACCATTTCTATGTTTTGAATATCATTTGGAAAAAAAAATGACAGCACTGTTTTTCTATATTGTTTCCCCTCAGAGGCTGGCATTTGAGGAATATTTCCACCTGTCAGTTTCACATGCATTCGGATCTATGATTTGGCCACTGATAAACCTCTGAAAGTCTGAAAAATTGGAACACTTTGACACGAATGAGTTTCATATATATCAGGCGTAATGTCAGAGGTAATTTATTGGGAGTCGTGCATATTATTTGAGAATCATCTCATGTTCCCTCTTGCCCACATTTCTCATTCTTCTGTCGCTACTGCAGCACATTACATTATAATAAAGATGTTAAATTACTGCTGAAAAAGAGCAACTGGAGACTATTTGTCAAGCCATTTAGTTTTTATAAAGATACCATTTGAATTTTTCAGTTAAGCTCATGGGGGTAAAAAGTGATAACATTTAATTTTACACACAGACCTGTTTGTATAGTTGCAATAATACAAAACAAGTAGGCACATGGATATGTGCTATATTTCTAACAAGCAGTGCTAAATTTCTTAATAATAAGGTTCTGGAACAAGGATTGGTGTATTTAACACTCCAATCAAAATTGCACTTGAGCAGCAGGACACAACAAAATCAGATTTCAAAACAAATTAATTCAAAGGGAAAGGGACTAAATTATTAAGGGGACACTCTGCCCCACCACACCCCCTCATGACTAATGAGTAGACTATACAAAGGGCACCCACCTGTCTTGCATATTATTGGTCCTAGACAGTATTTATGCTTGCAACTTTTTATAACTGATAGCTGAAACATCACATGTGGCACCAAACAAAAGCATGTTTTAACTAAAATAAACATAAATGGTTGTAATAATAACAACAACAACAATAATAATAATAATAATTCAATTGCTATTGTCTACAAAATAAATCATTTAGCATACTTAATCCTTTATCTTTAGCCACATATTTTAATCTGCTTCTTTTTTTTCTTTTTTTCTTTTTTTTTATACAATAATGTTAACTTTATTTATTTATTAGGTTGAAAAGTGTTTACTTTATTAATAGTTCTGTTTTTAAATTAAGATAAGTTGATTAAATTGATAAATTGATTATTTTGTTAGCTGGGAAGATTATTTTGTTCATTTACATCTTTGCCTGATAAGGTGATTACAAAATGTTACAACTTCTGGTTTTATTTTTTCTATGAAGATATTATAAATGATTCACTGTATCATTGTATTCATTGATAAAATTAAAATCTCTGGTTTGACTCAATTATATTTCATACACAATATAGTGTACGATAATTTTTATAGTTGATTTTATTGAACTATGTACCTTGCCCATTTTAATACAAATAAATGAATTACTACATTGTAATTAATTAATTAATGTTACATACATTGATCACATAGGTGACAAAATCTGAATGTACATTAATGGGTGAGTCACCCTTGGCAAGATGGGCTATGCAGATTTTTTTAAATCTTTCAAACATGACAAAAAAAAAATAATAATAATAAAAAAAAATAAAAAATGGAGAAAAGAGGCTGTGATGTTCCCTTTTGCCAAAAAAGTTAAGGAAATATCAGCACCCATAGTGTACTGAGATCAATCCAACTATCTTTAAGTGGAGAGACAAAAATGCTGAAATACGATCTGTAGTTTTCACAAATAAACCGGCAGATCTACGTACAGGTAACATGGAGAAAGGGTACACATTGCTTATTTACATATACTAATTTACATATACTATAAAGCTGGCTGAAAATCAGTGTGAACTTTTCCTTTAACTGGTTTGAATATTAAATGGTTAAATTTAAATGTCCATTGCTATGCCAGTTTAAGGGTGTGTATTTTTTAGATTTAAAAGCTAAATAAATAAATAAATAAATTCAAAGACCTGAAAAAATACACAGAAACACACAATGGGCTAAAACAAGGGTAAAAATCTGTAGTGTTTTTATTGATTGAATATTTGATGGAATGTTTGGGTTTCAATCAAGACGAAGAATTCAAAGAGTTTCTTCTTGGCAGGTAAGCTAAACTTCAAGTTAAATGTATTCCTAATATGTTGGAACTTTAATTGAAAGTGGCCTTTTAGTAAAGCTTTTATGCTAGTGGTGGTTTATCTGTTCTCCATTACACACAGGTTTTTACCTCTATATCCCTGCAGGGGGTCCACTAAAACAGATGCCAAATCCGATTTTGGCTTTTCCTGGCTTAATCCCTCTTAGCAAGTCGACAATAACTACAAGAGCATTAAAACAATAACTATGCTTTTAACAATAATGATTTGTCGATCTGTTGAGCCTGCACTAACAAACAAACAGGCCTTGTGTCAGCGGGACATTAAACTTTAATTGCACTCTATAGTGCAGTTTATAAACCCACCACCACCACCAAACATATTCAAAAAGAAAACAAACTTTATTTTCGGATCAATTTAATTATTCACAGAGGTTCCTCACCTCTCTTAAAGTTAGCTATTGCCTCTGGATGTTGATATTGGTCATGTGATGCTAGCACACACATGTTGGGCTTCTCAAAATAATTTTTAGACAACTAGAAAACTATAATCTGATTGTAACCCTGGAGAAACCGTTCCAATTACATTACATGCACCAAAGAGCATGTCCAGCCAAAATTTGTGGAATATTGCAGAACCGCCCACCGTGGAGCGTGAAAACCCAATATCTGTGCATTTAAATCACTGCAGAGGAAAGATGAGAAGCTGACTCACTCTCATAGCGGATCTGGAAGCCTTCACTGGAACGGCTGTTGTCGGTGGTAAAGAGCAGGTACATGTAATTGCCGGTGCTGATGAGAAAGTGGGGGGCCTGAGTGCCATGGTACTCGCCGATCAGAGGCGACGAGTTGGAGGGCCCGTCCCGAATCTCCAGCGTGTCGTAATTAACCTCTGTCTGAAACCTGCATGGGAAATCGGAAAGAGCGGAACATCTGCTTACGACCCAGGTCTTTAGCAGAATTACCCTAATGAGGAAGATTAAACTGGAAGGTTAACGAACAAAATTGTAAAAGCGAGAAACTGTACTGAAGAGACTGCCGCCAGGGTTTCCAGAAAGGGGACAGGGATGGGTGTCCAGGGGTTTCACATGCAATGAATTTAAAAAAAATAAAAAATAAAAAATAAAAAACAAATCAATACCTGTCAAAAGATATCTTGATGGCATGATCCTTTCTGGCTTCAATCACCCATTCGCAGTTGAGGGAGTCTTTGTAGTATCCGGGCCAGCCTGGGGACAGTAAGACTCCTATGGGAGCCGTTAGATGTCCGCCACATGGAGCTGGGACAGTGAGAGTGCAGAAAAATAAAATGTCAACAGCAGCCCATCTCACAAATCCGAGCAGCACCTTTAGAAGAGGTGCAGAAGAGTAAAGCCTAAGAGCTCTCTCACCTTCACACCGGGGGACGGCCGCATTCCACACCACGTTTCCATCCTGGATGACACAGGTGATGGACTCGGATCCGTGGGTTTTGATGAAGCCCTCATCGCACGTGAAGAGCACTGAGCTGCCCAGTAAGAAGTGCTCTCCAAAGCGCTGCCCGTTGATGGGAATACCAGGGTCATGACATTCATTTTGACCAAAAGCTACAGACATGGGATAAAAGTATAATCAGTGCTGAAGCATATAATACTTAATCTAGGTCCTGCCTGTTCTTGCCTGAGAAGATATCAGCACTTAACATTCATTAAGAGTATCTAACCTTCAATTAAGTCAACTATAATTATCTTTTAAGGAACAACTAACACAACTGATCTTGCCTAGAATGGCCAGTCTCATAAAGCAAATGTTGCAGTAGTAAAAAGTACCTGTGCGGCACCAAGACGTCACTAGAATTTGATCTTATTTGAGAATCCGCAACACACGTGTGAAAACAACGCTAACATACATGATACCACTAAACCTTACACATACTGTATATAGCCACCTCGGTACTCTTCAGATGATAGCATGTGTTTGAATGACGCCATCATGTAGGGGCAAATATGTATGGGTATTGTGAATTACAATACACTGTTGTATGAATTACATAAGTTTCCATAATTGTCCTGTACACCAGTACAGTTGAGTTTAGCATGGAAACGGACATAATGTAGTGCATGTAAACAAAGCTAATATGCACAGCTGCACACTCTAATGGCAACTCAATTTCTAATTTATTCTACAAGAGGCAATTTTTTTTTCATCTTCTTGGAATTTTAATCCACCCATCATCAAAATACCACTTTGGTAACATCTGGATTATCTTTGAATGCTACCTTGTGTTTAAGTTATGCTCTCATGTAGAAGCAAAAACATTTTGTCAAGATTTTCCATTATAGTAGGCATTACAGTATTACGTAAGTTTAATTGTTCTGTGGTCAAACATACCATGCACAAAGACAGTAGGGTTAGATTTAGGGTTAAAAGCTACAGTAATGTATGTAATACTGCATAATGCAAAGCATATATAAAATATAACAAGGCATTAATTTACTTTGCTTTATGGTATAGTTGAATGCTTGATTCTGATTGACTGAATTATTTAGAATTATTTCAAATCAATGGAAATATTGCACACTACAATTTGTGTCGTAGCAGCATTAACACCACTGGGTGAGCATTAATTTTCATAATTCATCAGTCATTTGTTATTCCTTACTTAACTTTACATTAACAGTTACAATTTCCCGTGAAAAATAAATCTGAATCATGTGAAAAAACCACAGACGTTGAGGCGGTGCATGGATAAACGTCAACAGAGAGCATTCAGTCGCATTACAGCCTTCGTTTATAAACCCTCAATTTTTTTCCGCCACACGGTGGTTTGAGACACACTCAAGATGGCTTGAAGATTTTTGTCAGCTCTATGTTTTCCCTTAACACAACTCTGCAGACAGCTCACATATGTGTCACACATGCATCACAGATGTCAGCGTGGAAGCTTCAATTATTCAATATGTGCACTCGCAGAAGCAGAGAATCCTGCCAAAGCTATTTTAGTGTTTTCATTTGGTGAACACATCTGTCTGCGAGGCCCCTGTGGAAGTGTGATGGCTAATGCATGGAGACCTTGCGGCCAGGGCTTAGGGCATGTACGCAGCTCTACCCCATTCCCAAATGACAGCCTCATTGTTCTTACGGCCATGCCTGACAGTTGCTCCAGCGCCACTTTGGGAAACATGTCTACTCCTTTCTGAGACAATGACACACCATTACTGAAGCAGCACTGTTGAGATATCAAACCACACAATCCACTGACGCTGACATTGCCTACAACTACTGGCTCCATCTACCACCCCATTTTGTTTCCACATAGATGTGCCAAGACGGACCTCAGTCACAGTTTCATCTATTCACTAAAAAAATAAATATGTTCAGTTTCAGCTTTTAAGCTCACTGACTTGAAGTATCCCTAATGGCATACTAACAGCCAAACTATCTTTAAAATTGTTCATAAAGAGCAATGTCACATTTATGCACTTAGCAGATCCCTTTAAAAAATCCAAAGCATGTGTTTCATCAGTATATGTGTTTCCTAGGAACCAAACCATTACCTTGGCATTGCTAGGACACGCTGTACCAGTTAAGCTACATAAAAACTACACTGGTATCAAAGTTACATTCCAGAGAGGGCAAAGCAAGCTAGCTAACTTTTCAATGACAAGCTAGAGGAAGTCTCACAATTCCCTTGTGTAAAATTACTTACATACGACGCTGCTTTAGAATTTATTCAAAAGAAAGTATCTTAATCATGCTGCCTACTTTTTGGTAGAATCTGTCTATGCCTTAATATGCTGTCTACGCAGGCAGCTCACTGGGTTTCACAACAGTGTGATTGTGAATCGGGATTATCAAGGTCTGCAGTGCACCAAGACCTAAATACTAAAACATATTTCTGTTTAAGTTCAAAAAGCACATCTCAGTGGAAATCATATTTGTCAATGTAATTTTAATAAAACCTAAAAACTAATTAAACTCAGAACTCTTGCTATGCATGACTACATTTTGTTTCATGTGGGGGAGAAAAAAAAAAAAAAGAAACCCAAAGCTTGTTGCTGTAAAAATGGAATCCCTTGAAAGTTGTACTGAAGGTCAAAATGCCCTTTAAGTGCTGGAATTATGAAGTATAGCATTTTTCACAACGGAGATATGCCTAATGAAAGGTGCTGGGACTACGCCATAACATTCTCTACCTTTAACAGTCAATATTACAAATGAATCTATTCAACTTCAAAGTTATTACTCTGACTTAAATCCTATAACAAGCTGCATACAGCAAAAACATAAAATAACCCCTTGTTCTAGCAAGATGCAGGGAAAAATAAGATAATTGGCTACCCCTGAGAGAAAATGATTAAAATGTCTTTCAGACTGACTGAAAGATATAATTTCTACATAAATACAAAACAATCACACAATTATGCTATGCAATGTATAACCAGGAGGATACGGCCAATGTGGCAGATCTTGCCTTTCGACCAAAAGAGCCAATCACCAATTTGCAAAGTCACCACCTGGTCTTTATGTGAAACGTGGGCTCAGATTTTTCTCTACACTGTACTTGCACATTGGGCTAGAACAACCTAAAAAATACAGTATACTTTTTTTTTAGAATAAGAAGCAATGTTATGATACCATGCTGTTCTGAAATGTTCTTGAAATGCGAGTTTGTCAAATACTTTTTGACATTTTGGTATATCCCCATTCAGTTAGGAGCTATACTTGCATGATTGAAAATAGCTGCCTGACCACATTCCCAAGATGGCTGCAGAGTGAACTGACTTGCCTTGTAAGGGACTTTGTTATATCCCAGTTTAATATGCAGATATATTGCCTTATAAGCAATCCGTAGGATGATTTCCCTGAAAAGGTGAAACAATGTGGCTCTGTGGCATTATCAAACATTACTCTATTTGAGCATCTGAACTAGCCCAACACAGCTACATTATTTGTGCCCCTAGTGGTGCAGAAACTGCACACTTCACCTCTAAAAATAATACACAACATAGTATTAATATCAGATTTACTTGTGTAGGTGATGTTAAACCCCTTTCCCGTGTTTGAGTGGTCCGACTGGAACTCCAAGCGCATTATATGCCCATTACTGGCGATCTGCGATGGTACATCCTTCCCAGAGAATGTTCCAAAAGTGGTGGGCTCCGGCATCCCATCGTCTTTCACAATAAGATAGTCAAACTGGGGCTCCAACTCAAAATCGCTGAAAATGAGATGGATCCGATTGCCCGGCTCTGCTATAATGAGCCACACACAGTTCATGTTGTTTCCGTATTCCTCTGGGTAGTTTGGCGAGAGGATGATGCCTGACGGAGTGGTGAAATTGAAGAAGCAGGAGACTGTGGAGATGAAGACAAATATATATAATTCCATTACAAAGGTTACAATATTTATTTTCATTCACAATAGATATGCTATCAGGAATACTATTTTGTCTCTAAAAAGATGAGAGAAAAGAGGATTCACATAGACCATGATAATGAGTTGCATGCATGGTGCAGAAATGATGACATGTCGTCTCAGCTTTGTCAGGAAAGTGAAAAAAAACAACAACAACAAAAACAACAACAAATCATCCATTTATGAGGTTTTCATTTTAACAACAAAAACATTAATGAGGTACTGCTTCCTCTTATTGCAATACTAAACAAAAAACCATTGCATGTCAGGATTATCTCAGACAGATGGATTGAGGGCTATATTCACTACAGTTGTGCCTGTATTTCAGTTTGAGTATGCATATATTTATTTAATTATATTTTCTTCTTCTTCTTCTTCTTCTTCTTCTTCTTCTTATTATTATTATTATTATTATTTTAATGTCAATTTGGATTATTTTAGATTGATAGATATTGTACAATATATATATATATATATATTTTTTTTTTTGTAGACTGGGCATATCTCTAGACATGTGTAGTCAAACAAACACGCAATTCTTAGTGCATTCTCTCTTGAGTGAGGAGGAAACAGTAACATGTTCCAGAAACAGAATTATGATAATTGACATCTCATACAGCAAACCTGGGAATTGCTAGCGTGGATGGATGCCATTCGGCTTCATATCTGCCCCTAATCTAGATGTCATGCTTTTACAGAGGCGATACATTAATCATTCTAAATGGCAACATGTTAATTATAACCAAGCATTTCAGAAAATGACTCTTACAGACGCAGCTGGGTTTGTTTCCAGACCACTGGTTATTTTGCTGGCACGATATTGTCCTCTCACCAACCAATTCAAAAGCAGCCTGACACTCAAAGGTCAGCACATCACCGTGTAAAAAACGGTCCCCAGTTCGCTTTCCATATGCAGGGACGCCTGGGTCTCCACATCCACCTTTCTGAATTTCTGTGGAAAACAATAGTACACAATTTATTTAAATTAAACGTGTTGTTTTCAGCTTGGCAATCTGACCACCTTTTGACATTGTAAGTAGCCCAATACAGTGGTGTTGCTCTAGAACTTGGATTTTACATTGAAGTGCCGACTCAAAATAGCACAGAGAATGTTTACTGTACAGAAGTAAACAAAAATGTGCTAACAGAAATGTATTAATATGAACATGAACTGTATAAACCCAACAATATGGAAGAAATATTGCCTAAATTGACTATTTTTGTTTGTAAATGTCTCAAGAATTTCTTTGATATCAACAACAAAAGATATGGGAAACATATTCAGAAGTTGATAAACCTATTAATGTTGCTATCCTAATATATTTATATTGCTAGCTGCATTTTATCATTTATTATTTCATTTATTATTATTTGCATTTATCATACTTTTTCTGTGCCGTCCTTGACAGTATCAGAGCAGTCCTTCAACACATTTTTGAGTTGTGAGAACTACTGAGCTAAGGCTGCATATTTCCAGGAAATGTTTTGGAAGGCAGTATAAAATGACAGTGACAAACGAATGATGTTCAGGAAGAGTTCATTTTTATGTTAACAACTATGGTGTCAGCTCAGCAGCAAGAGCTCTATCGACCCAGCCAGCCAGTAATCTACAGGGGATGAGTTTCCCACTTGCGGCAGATTCCACAACCTCTACAAGGTGTTAAGAGCATGCTAAATACCTTCAGTGCTGCCACAGGCGATTAGTTCAAGAATCCACAAGAATGGTAGGCTATAGTGTTAGGACTGCCAACTCATCAAAGCAAACTGCTCTTACAAGCAACGGTGTTAAATAATGCACAGGGAGGCTATCGGGAACATTAACAGTTATAGAAATGCTCTGTTAAACATTCGCATATATTTTTGTATGGGGTTTTTAACACCGTTAACACACCATTAAGCTAATGTGTTTATCTTGCTTAAGCTCTAGACCAAACAAATCTATTATGTGTGCTATTGACAAAAATGTAAAATTTGCCAGGACAGGTCATTGTGCTCCTTAGTCATTGGCAAAAAAAGGGTAATAAATTAAATGTAATAGCCGCCATAAATGGAAAAGCAATTCTCTGACATTTGCTGTGCAATTAAGTGTAAAACATGTTATTATTATTTTATTTTTTCAAAGTTCACTTTTGTTTAGGTTCTTTTGTAATTACTCAGGTATTTTCCTATTTAAAATCTATTAAATGTTATTTATTGTTTGGGCATTCTATCGTGGAAATTTTTATTGTTAATTTTTTTTTTAAACAGGCAATTCTTTACCTGGAAATAGTGTTAGAACCTGCTTCCCACACAAGTGGGGGAACAGTTCACCTAAAAATTAAAACTGTAATCATTTACATACCCTCACTTTGCATCACATCTGTATGTTACTTTCAACATGCATGTGTTGAAACACTTTAGGATAATTTTTGCAGTTTTTAAGGCAACAAGTCTGCAAATTTAAAGTACTTCATATGACTTGTTCTCCATATTCCTTGTTTTCTAAGGTCATGCTATAGTTTTGTTTGAGGAACAGACAAGAAATTTAAGGCATTAAATACTGACAATTAGAAATGACTGACACCAAAATAGTGAGATTTAGGAGGGAAAGATTTAAATTTGTCAGTGAGCAATGAGACTAAATTCCAGCTTATCGCTTTGGAATGAAATGTGTAAATAATGACCGATTTTCATTTAGTGAACTATTTTGTGAACTATTTGTTTAACTCTTTAGAGGTTTGAGTTTAATCATCTACTATGAAATGAGCCTTTGGACCGTCTTATAAAGCTCATTGTTGGTGACAACAGATTCTGTAAAGTTTATAACTTCTGTTGAGGGGGAAACAATCCTTTGCCAATCTAAGAACTTTTAAATGAAGGTATGAAATGATGAATTTGAGTTTGACATCTACACTGCCTCAAACAAAGTGTCCCACCAGTGGGTCCCGGTGGAAATGTTGTCAAACATGACAACGTGACTAGAAGCACAAGTGTGAAATTGGGTTTACACAAAGTTAATTGGGTTTGTGTCATTGTGCTGGGCTATCCAGACAGTGAGAATTGCTCAATTGTGAGGTTACAGTTCACAGTGAAGAGCGGCTAGGGAAAAACTCTATTTCAAGGTATTAAACAGCACATTTTGGAAAACAAGTTATGGGGTTAAAAAAGGGAAGAAACAAAGGGAACATATAAACACAAAATAAAAAGTCTACTTAATCATGCTGAATAAATTAAAGTGTTCTCACATTATATTTAAGGAAATCCACTCTGTACTCAAACAATTACACATACCACTTAAATCTTGAAATGAACTAAATATTTAGAAATGTAAAACACAGAAAACGTTATGGTATATAATAAATAAGAAATATTATGTTCTATTTCTAGGTCCAATTGGTGACATTTATCATGTGAAGAAATATCACCTTTTCACTCAAATCATTATAATGTAATAATTATAATGTAATGTGTAACAAAAATTTGAATTAAATTAGAAAATAGTATAACAAAACATTTTAAAAAATACATGAGAAAAGAATGTAAAATAAAAATATTTTCAATAGTTGATATAATTTAATTAAATAAGAAATAAATGAAAAATAGAAACATTTTCATTAGCTGATCAAATAATATAATAAAATTTATTAAATTAGAACAGGGTGTAAAATAGAAGTATTTTCACCACACTGTCATGAGTTCAGATCTTGAGCTGATAATTTGATAATGGTGCAACATGTTTACTTGTGAATACGAAATTGATGTTTCCGTAGCCATTTTTAATCAGTTTATCTGTGTATATGTAAATACATGCCTCAGTGTATTCTCAGATCTGACTTGCTTTGATGCTATTCTCCTGCAGGGTGAACGGCAGGTAGAATATTTCACGCAAGCTTTTCAAACATGTCTGCACAGCACATATGCTGCTCCATTTGCCTTCAGTTTGCATGCCGTTTTGAAACTGGTATGCTTTAACAACTGAAAGTCACCAAATCATACATTTCCACTGTAAAAAGGAATAAATAACACATTGCTATTTCTTGGAAAAGAAGAAAAGGGTGACCCTTTACAGTCCTGTTTCATCACTTAGAGTTGGTGGAAATGACCTTACGAAAGAGAAAACCAGGTGTTTCCAAACGTTACGTTACAGTGACATACCTTCATAAACAGCCTTGAAACCTTGCGATCCGATCGTGTCATCGGACTGCAGATGGAGCCACATCTGGTTGCTCATACTCACAATCAAATCTGGCACGCTGGATCCTGTGAGACTAGAATAGAGGGACAAAATCGAATTTTATTCTTTGATTTGTGTATTCATATGGAGCCATGAAAGCTTATACATAAACCCAGTGCCTATTTCATGTGGCGGTTGCTCTTGAAAGAAAATAATAAACTGTTATTCCATGGGCATAAATAAGTCATGTAGGCGTTTGTGAATAGAAGCATGTGTCTGTTCAAAGTTTAACATAAGAAACCTTTTTGCTCTACTCACACATAAAGTACTCTTCGAGCATCACCTATCTTCCCTCCGTCGCCCACTGTTAACGTATCGTACGCTCGCTCTAGATCAAACTCTTCAAAAGCCAGCTTGATGACCTACAGGAATAAAGGAGAGGTCATGACAAACACCATAGAGCAAAAAGCCCAGAGTAGAATGGGCCTATTCACGAGGCTGACTCAGAGAGTGATCGTATTAAAGGAAGAAGAAAAACACAACAGCAAGGCAAGTCAGTCGTCGCTCTCAATTCTTTTCCATGGCTACACATGTAAGGCTGATTGAAGAAGCAGAGATGAAGGTGTAATTAAATAATTTTGTTTAATTCAAGATATGTGAGACTTTGAGAAGTTCTGCCATGTGTGGTGCAAAGCCCGAGGAAATGGGATGCATGTTAATTTGATGTAAGCACAGAAAGGAAGGCAGCAGAAAGAAAATTGGATTCAAGGAGAGATTGCTGGAAGGAGAAGAAAAAAAAAAATCAAGCTTAATTAGGACAACCTATTATCAACATCCTCACATTTTTTTTTCAAATGGTCCATTATAGAGCCATTATTTTCACCCATATTCTGTCCCACCTTTAAATATGTTTGGTGCAATTTTATTTTTTTCAATGTTACCTTCTACTATTCCATATTGAAGAGATAATTCACTCAGAAATGACAACTGTGTCTTCATTTACTCCCCCTCATGTTGTTCCAAACCCATGTCTTTCTTTCTTCGGTGGAACACAAAAGATGATGTTATGTAGTATGACAGACTCAGTCACCATTCGCTTTCAATGCTTTTTTTTTTTAACACAATGAAAGTGAGAGGGGATTGAGACTGCCATTCTACCTAGCATTTCCTTTTGTGTTCCACTGAAGAAAGACAATTTTGAATATTTTGAACATGAGAATGAGTACAATTTCTTTTGTACTACTATTTTAATATGCAGGGAAATAAGTTGTAAGTTGGTTCCCCCAAAAAGGTGTAAAAAACTCCCACGCTAACTCGCTGCCTATGTTGAATTATGAAAAATGAATTAGAAATTGACTAGCTAGTCATGACTTTTCCCCAAAACCAAGTACCACGGTCACACCTCCGTCACTGGAACCACGTTGCTTCAACAATACACAACAACAATATACAATAATGATGACACACGTGAGTGTTGGAGTAATAACATCTGCTAATTAATCGAACTGAGATCATAATTATTGTCAGATTCTTCATTTACATGAACGACAGAAAGCTGTTCATTTTTTTAAATCATGTAAATATGTAGTATGTAACTGCAGTGCACTTCTGTATATACAGTATGTGTATATATTCAGTATATATTCATTCAGTCAGCAGCTTTTTATGCTTCCAACCACAAGCTAAAAGCCTCAGTTACAACCACACAAATTTGCAATGCTGCTCATTGGAAATGTGGTTTTGAAATTTGAAAACAGTGATTATTATTTATCAGTTTGGTGACACCAGTGGTTCAGAAAACTCTACCTTTATCTTTAAAAATAAACCAGAGAAAAAAAATATAGTCATCAGTCATCAGACTATAATTTCAGGTGCATCATTAGCTTCTGTGAAGGCACATCTTTCCCCAAAGCATATCCCAGACGTGGTGGTCTCTGCAAAACCTAACCTAGCTTAAAGGTACAGTTCACCCAAAAAGTAAAATTCCATCATTACTTAATATTCAAAGAGACCAAAGTGAAAATAATAATAATAATAATAATAATAATAATAATAATAATAATAATAATAAAAAATCACTGTCAAGTTGTTCCAAACTTATATGAATTTATTGCTTCTCTTGAACACAAAAGATATTTTGAAGAATGTAGGTAATAAATAAATAAATAAATAAATAAATAAATAAATAAATAACACACACACTATAGAAGTCAGGGGACCAGAAACTGTTTGGTTACTGAAATTCTCCAAAATATCTTACTTTTTGTTCAACAGAAGAACAAAATTCATTGGAACAACATGGTGAATAAGTTATTTTTTGGTGAACTATCCCTCTTCTGAAGAATAAGGCACAGAAAAAGGTAAAAAAAAAAAAAAAAAAAAAAAAAAAAAAACATTAAACCATTAAACAACACTTGCATTAAATGTCCTATAAATCATTTTTATGGAATAGCACACAGAAATCCTACTACCTAACAGATATCACTGAAATAGGTGTCCTGAGGACTCTGACCTGTCTCTGTGACAGTGCTGCTATATTTCTGTGGAAAGTAAAAAAAATAAAAAAACAAACAAACAAACCAAAAAAAAGCATGTAAGCTACCCACCTGATGCTATTGAGGAGGATTATATTGTTAATATTATTTATAATATTTACTACTTGAAAAAGTGCAGTAGAATTCTTTGTGAATGCCAATTTGTGTTGAACTTGCAACTTGGAAATGGTTCTTTCTTTTGATAATTGTACACCTACACAAAATGCAAGAAATGTTTAGCATTGTTCATCCTATGCAATTTAGCTGCTAGGACGATACTTTTGAGAATCAAACACCTGCAAAGCTAACAATAGCATTTGCATTTTGTTGCCTTATCATCTTCTGTCAATACAATGGTGGTTGAAGTGAAGTATGAATATCCCACAAGTTACTTTGAATGTTACAAAGTATTAATCTGGCAAACGTTAGTGAAGTGACTAACACTGGTAACAACAACTTTAATTCATGGATAATTACTAATGAGAAAACTGTTGGTAAATTTGACCATTGAAACTAGAGGTTTTTATGTATTTATTTATTTATTACTTACTTACTTGTTTATTTATTTATTTATTATGTTTCTACAGTTAAAAGGATACCAGTGTTGGATTCTGATCAGTCCAAATATCATTAACTGCTTTAACCATATTCCAAAGGTTGCAGGCAACACATCATCTTGTACCTTACAGCTTAACTAGGATTAACCTCACATATACACACACACACACACACACACACACACACACACACACACACACACACACATATATATTTATACATTATATTTATACATTTTTTTTTTTTTAATGTTAATAGAGCAAGCAAGCTGGCAGCATCAGTTTAAAAAGAAAGGAACGATTCAGCAACACTGAGAAGATCTTGACAAGCAATCTGTATAAAATGTCAGTGCTGATACAGAGTCGTTTGGCGAGACCTTAAACCAGAAGTCTAAAATACAGGCTTTTAAATTATCCTGTCAAAAGTAAAGATTCTTTGCTTCATCTTCTTTTTTCTTTTCTTTTTTTTTTTTTTTTTTTTTTTTTTTTTTTTACAGAAGACTTAGCAAGAGGATAAAAACAGCACTCATGGTCTACATAAACACAATCAGAGAGTGACAGGACATCTTAGCGATTGTTCCCTGAACCAGCTTGAAAGAATTATTGATTTCTTTATTTTATACAAAACTGAAAAGGCCTGACAGCTGCCTCAATGACTCTCCCTGAGTTTGAGAAAAGACGGCTCTCGATGCTCTTCAGAAATTGCTAAATGGTGTGGTTTTATTGTGTATTTTTATTTGTTCAGGAGGGGGAAAAAAGAGTTTTTACAAATCACATTCAGTGTTAGTTACAACCAGCGGTTCATCTGATCTTGCCACTGCACAAACCAACAAAATCCAGTCCAAAAATTGTGAATGACTACAGTTTGGGTCTATATTTCATGTTAATTTGGCTTTGCATTTCTCTTTCTAAAAAGTTCTGACTGAACATGTCTGCATTATCATCATTAGTTGCATTACAAGGTTCATTTGATTTCAGAAATATTATATTAATTTGCTCCAAAAACACGAAACATAGCCCTATACATGAAAAAGCTATAATGAAAACTCCCAACACCCCTTAACCTCTACAGCTTAACTTTCAACACTTCACCCTAACAGCCCCATCTCCAAACACAGAGGAAACACAAAATAGACCATAAATCGACACACTTCATAAACAACAAAGAGGCTACAAACCTCAAGTGTCTGTAATAAAAAGATATTCTTCAGCCAGTACTGAAGTGCATGTCCCCCTCAGTTAATTTTTTTTTTTTTTATTCTGTTTGTTTTTAGTTTTTTACAGCTTCCCAGTACTAGGTCTTGTGTGACTAGTCATATCATCACTGAGCTACAGAAATCCAGCATGCATTTCTGAATACTTAATGCAGGAAGTAAGCTCTGTCTGCTACCAGGAATGATTTAGATTATAGGAACAATTTTTTGAAACATTTTCATATTCTTACTTTACTCTTCTCATTCATGTACCATGTGTAACAACCATCCAGATAATATGAAACATCAATATGTTATACAGATACCCCACTAAAAAAAAATAAAAATAATAATAATAAAACAAATAAATAAATAAATAATAATAAAAAAAACTCCTGAAACATGCTGCAAAAAGAAACAAATATTTAACCTGTTTTATGTTATAAGTTTGGTGACACTGAAAAAAAATGGCCTAATTACAACATTTCTGAATATCATAGAAATCCTTTGTTTGTTTTATAAATTTTAGTATGTGTAGCAGTGGTGGAGGATGGCTCCTCTCACTGAAAGAAAAAAAAAAAAAACTATATATATATATATATATATATATATATATATATATATATATATATATATATATATATATATAAAATAAAAAATCTTCCTACTGGAAAGTGCACAAAAATATAATATACTAAAGCTAATATGAAAGGCAGCACTAAATATTTTATCTAAAGCAATTCATGGACAGAAACAAAGAATTTTATTAGCTGAATCTGACTGAGATTCTTACATTACGTCAACTTTGTATGAAAGTCTTAATACTTCATTTATACTTTTATAATACATTAATGGGGTGAGACCTCTTGTTGGAAAATGGCTTCTTTTATCCAGGCCAGATCAACATGACAAAATGCTACTGGTTTGTAAGCAGGCTGATATCTATTACTGAAATGGCCTTGAATCTGACTGTATCAGCAGTCAGAACATGTTGTGGAACATGACCTTCTTGTCGCGGACCATATGCTATGACAGAGACAAAGATCAAGACTGCATTTTTATGGTCTTTTGAGGTCTTAACATTCTGTTCTCAGCAGAGTTTCAAAAAAATTGAAAAATAAAAAATAACACTTTTAAAGAATGAAGAATATTTATATTGTATAGCTACAAACATACTTACATGTTTCCCAAAAATGTTAAACTTACCCTGATCTTCAAATTCAAAAATTTTTCACCTCCAGACTCTTAATGCATTGTGTTTCCTTCTAGAGCATTAGAGACCATTTTAACTTTTTGTAAAAGTTGCGTATGAGTGCCTCAGTTGTCCTCAGCGTGAAAAGATGGATCTCAAAACCATACATCCATTGTTGTAAAGGGATCAAATAAGCAAAATTTTCTGGAAAACAAAAATATTTATGGGACCTGAAGAATTTTTTTTTCTGAAGAACAGTGAGCAGTTTAACTGTTCAGAAAAAAATAAATCAATAAAACAGCTGTGGATCATTTAGGTAAAAACAGTATTAAGAATCAAGCATATGTAAACTTTTGAACGGGGTAATTTTTATAAATTCAACTACTATTTTCTCTTGTAGAATACATGTAAATGTCTTTTATGTGAAATATCTTATTCAGGTCAGTACTAAATAAAAAATAACATGCATTTTGTATGATTCCTCTTATTTTGGTAAATAATTAACATTTAGCAGATACTGCAAAGTGTATGTAAAATTTTGACCACAACTGTAGAATATACTTTTTTAAATGTCGTGAACAATTACATTTCAAAAGACATGCCTTCTCAGAAAGTATGCGATTTTGGACACAGCCATAGTGTTTAACATTCACTGTTATTACTTGTTTCTATACTCAAAGACAATTTTACAAAGCATTTAACTTGTATATCCAGAAATTATTTGAGGTTAAGCATTTCTCACGATTCCTTATGTTAAGGAACTCACAGAAACAGGAAATATGTAATGTAAGTAGACAAGTCAAGACCGCACATGTGGTTATTAGAACAAGTCCACCTTTTATGTGATGAAGTCAGATGACATTAAGGATATCAGTGATACTGCCTTAGAATTTGATCAAAAGAAACTACCATTTGGAACAAGCTTCAAGACTAGAATATGTCTATGATGCCTTTAAATGCATTCTATACAGGCACCTTACTAGGTTTGAAACAGAGCCTTTCTGTTCAGCAAAAGCAGAAAAAAAATGCACAATATAACATAAATTAAAGTTACATCTTTTCATCATAAGATCAAAGCAAAAACATGTGGCCAGGAGTGAAAATATACTGGTTGTGACATGGCATGAATTTTATGCGTATGATAGTTAAGTCTGTTTATGATGGTGGCCAACAGGTACTTTCAATTTACTGGCATGTCACTAAGATTTTACAGTAGTCTATCATCTGTATGACTAATTATACACATCCAGTTCCAGAGGGATGGATTTTATAAATCTAATGTTTTTCCTACAGTGCTGTAGAATCTGAATGTTTAACAAATTCAGATGTTCTGGGAAAACTACAGTTTGCTGCAGAAATCCATGGATACACAGTACACCAAGACAGCATGTTTAAAAATGAAATTAATAAGACAATTACACCAACCTAAGAGACATCATGTGTTCAAAAACTTGTTTCACAACAAGGCCTGGAAATAATTTTAATTTTAAAAATAATAAAGGAATGTTTTCCACAATAAGAGAATAAAAGTAGTCACTTATATGAATATAAAATACATCCAAACATAAACATACGCCATTTTTATCTACAAATATTGTTCTACTAAACATTTAAATGCTTCAAAAATCCCACACAGGACCTTTGGTTTTCGAGTGGCGATGCAAATGAATCCAAATGAATTAGCGGTTTGAATCAATCCACTAAAACAATTTCTACTTATTCACAGAATTCTCCTGCCTTTTTTTTTATCATGAAGTTTAAATCAGATATGTGATACATCAAAGGTTTGATACATACATTCCAAATATACACTACCGTTCAAAAGTTTGGGGTCAGAAGGATTTGATCAACTTAATGATAAATGCAGCCTTGATGATAATAAGAGACTTCTTAAAAATAATAATAATAATAATAGCTAACCAACCCCAAACTCTTGAATGGTCATATATAGTGAATATTTGATGTATTATCCAATCCTAGGCACAAAGCTAAATATCTGAAATGTTAATTGTGTTATGATGTTACATCATTTTACAGTAATTTCAAGATCTGAAAGCAAATTCAATAAGGTCACACATACACATTATCTCAACGTTACAATCTGGAAAGAAGCAAAGCATGGGGAGCAGAATAGCTGTTGTTTACTCTAATATGTTGTTTTGACTATTTTCATTTGGTCTTGATTTACTAACAAAAGCATGAGTCACTCTCACGGCGTGTGTTGAGGTCATGCCGGATTGTATTACCATCACTCTTGCCACAGAGCTGAAGACGTGTGGCTGAACCTAATCAATTCTGGAGACGCAGTAATAGCGAGAGACAGTCAGGGCAAGAGGTTGAAAATTATGCAAACACTGTGGACTGCAATGCAAATGTCCTCACAAATTATCTTTAAGATTATTTTTGACATTTATGCAAGGTCCCATTCAATTATGTGTCTTGGTGGCTATTCAGCAGCATATCATGCTTTGGTTTGGCAGATTAAAAATGGACCATAAGTGTGTTTTGTGGAATTGTATACTGGTATAACTTGGAGTCAGCCTAGGTTGCCTTTTAGATTTAATTTACAGACGTACCTTCTCTGGATCCACCGCTGTTATGACCCACACACAGTGTGCATTATTCTCATACTGGACGGGATAATTTGGAGACGTTATGATGCCTTTAGGGCCCCGCAGATTAGAGCCACAGGTCCTAGCTGTTGAAAGGGTACACAGTACAAAGAAAGTAAACACATATTCAGCAACTGCAATGCTTTTTGTAGTTATTGCTGTTATTGAAAGACTGCACCACACTATGAGTTATATGACAATAGGTTTTGAAGACATATAATCATCAATATAAGAATTTAATGCAGTATAACCAGGCTGTCATCACTATAGCTTTGTCAGCTGCCTAGAGAAGCATTTAAGGCAACTCAAAGGCTTTTCCAAAAGGTAGACATGTGTCATTCATAAAAGGCAATCACTGCAATGCAGTGCAATGAGTTCAGTGAAAACAAACAAACTAATCCAAGATGGTGGATGAAAGAGAGCAATGCTGGTTATAAATCTAATTCTTTTAGTAAACAGTGCAATCTAATTATAAATTGCCTGTTTTACTCAATGCATGTGTGCTGTTAGGAGTATTGTGTTTTTAGCTTAGCGGCATGCTAAAGTCAAACTCATTTTCAACTTACAATCGTTTGACGTTAACATTTCGATAAGAATAAAAATGATTATAGTGAAATATTTTTATCAGTGTGTTTTTGTGTTGGATAGATTATAAATCAGCATGTACAGGCTAACTGATATTTCTCTTCATTAACCTTTTTTTCTTTTTTTCACTGAGCTTATCACAATGTAATACTGGATTTTTGTTCTCCATGTGCATAAATGCACGGCTGTCTTAAAATGTGGCCAAAACTAAGTATTTTAGTAGGCGTCTTATAATGCTGCCTGCCTTTTGGAACAGTCTTTGTGTCCACAGTGTACCTATGATGCCTAAAATGCTTTATTCGTACGCAGCTCACTAGGTTTTCGAATAGATATTTCCATCCCGCCCCACACTAAAAACACTTCCTTTGAACACATCCAGCCCTCACGACATGAGCTAATCTATTTAAGGTCATGCCTCAGAATAACTTGACTCAATCATTGACAAAGTCAGGGTATTTTTTTCCAACACTATACTGTGCCAGGGTATTAACTGCTTCTCCCTTGTGTTTAGTCAGGGATTTTCTTTGACAGCTTAAAAGAGAAGCTCTGCTCTGTTGCTGTGGCTTCATTGGCTTTCTCACAGGGTACTAAGGAAGATTTGGATAGGTAGAGATGTGAAGAGATTATGTAGCATATATTCTCAAACAGGGCTTCTTCACTGCCTATGTGAAAATGAGTTCAAAATGTTTTCCAACCAAACACATCTATAGACAGTTATCTTCTCAGAAACATCAACCACCAAACTAGTATTTCCTGAAGAAAACAGCAGTGTTTGCACGCCAGCAAATGAACAGTGTTAAAGGTTTCGGGAAGTTTAGCCATTGCTTCTGTGTATTGTAAATTGCCATATTTGATGTCTTATTTTCACTTGGATGTGAACGATAATCATATTGTGTGACATCTTGCTACAAATGGTTAAATACATGCAAGGAAGACACAACTAATTGCAATTTATTATGCAAATAGACTTAAGAAAGCGGACCAGTCAGAACTCAGTATGCAAATTTTTCAACGTCAGTCACATTTTGAATGCCACACATTCTATTAATTAGCAGTGGGTCCAAAATCAACATATCACAGATTAACTGTGACTGTTTCTTATCAATCTAGCTCTTATACAGTAGATGCTGTTTCAATGCCATTTCAAAAAATACCATCTGCAGTGGCATTTGCAGTATCTGGCATTAATGAATAATCCACAAAATTGAATGTACACTGTGCTAAATGAGCAAAAACAAAAAACAAAAAACAAAAAAAAAACACATGTACGAGAGCATAAGGATAAGCTTTACAACTTAGGACAAAAGGCTGAATAAGCTCATTTTTGTTTGTTTGTTTGTTTTTTTGTTTGTTTGTTTATACAAAATCCAAGAAAACAACAAAACTTCTTTAAAGGGAATAAATGTGATGAGGGTCAAAGTTGGACGAGTATATTCTTCTCGATATAGATTATTAAATGTTCTGGTTGATCCTGGTTGGTAAGTCAATTTTGGAAATCTTTAAGTTTTTTTTTTTTTTTTTTTTTTTTTTAATACACCGAAGCATGAATTCATCCCCAAAACAGAATGTGAATGGAGTCTCAGTATTCAATGATTCAGATGCAACTCCAGAGGTTTAAGAGTCAGGGCTTTGGAACACTAACCTGAATGTTTGAGAGATACTAATACTGTGCTACTTTGCTAACACCGTCTTAAATATAGCTTTTTTTTATTATTATTATGTTAGTTTGCGGAGTGTATGTTTAATATCAACATAGTTGAAGAGATGCTCACCTTTCAACAAGAACCTTTAAAATAACGACTCTGGTTAAAGAAGAGCTTTAAAAACATGAATAGTTGTGATGTGTCTGACATGTTCAATGACCACTTTCATGGTCTGTATACCTGCAAATTGATGTTATAAGTGCAACTTAATTATCAAAAGTAGCAGTAAATGCTGAAATCAGCAGTCAGATTAAGCTTCTCTTTTATTCACAGGTACTCCATAATTAACTCAAAACACCTCCTGAGATTCGCTTTAAGACCACCACTAAAAAGAGAGAAAAAGCTAAACACAAGGAATTACTAAATCACAGGACTAAAAGGTCTTTAACTTCCTGTTTTATACCCTCACTCCCATAACATATCACGGGAAGAAGGCAAGGAAGGCATTTAAGGCTTGTCTTTAAAAAGGTTACTTGGCACTGCTGAAACAAAAAGTGTCTGGATCAATCAGTGATCGGCGAGAATTGTGCAAAGAAATTGTCAAACATGGTTACTCCTCCGTCTGCCACTCTGACACACTGCCTTATTTCATTTTGATTAATGTCATTTGGAGGCCTGTGTCCTCTATGCCTTTCAAAACAGCCCCACTCCAGGTCTCATCTAGCATCTAGCCGCATGAGATAAGGTTTAAGGAAAAAAAATAAAAATAAAATATATATATATATATATATATATATATATATATATATATATATATATATATATATATATATATATATATAAACCTTATTGCTTATATATATATATATATATATATATAAATTATAAAACAGTTACCACACAGTAAAAAATATTAAAACCCAAAATTTATGTATTGAAATGTTACTTTTTTGAAGCAAGTTCGTTAAATGCTGTCCTTCCGCTAAAAAAAAATAGTTCCTGACAGCAACAGTAAACGGCAAGAGAATGTTCCGAACATGCCTCTCATCTATCTAATGGAGCTTTAATAAATAAAAACAGAGAATAGGAGCTCTTATCATCCGCTGTGTCACTTATTGTTTTAACACCATATATGATATTTTCTCACACACATACATCTGCTTATCTCTCAGCATGAGAAAACGTCTGTTTTCCGTCTTTTAGTTTTAAAACAGACCGATTCGTGGCACAGCATGAGTTTGCAAGTGTCATTACAGTGTAAACTGATGGACATATAGACATACAGAATCATACCTGAAACAGAAAACTAATAAATACAGTAATTTTCCCTCCTCACTTCGGAAACTGTAGTCTTTCACACAGATGCATGAGAAGCGTTTATTAGACAGGGAAGGGCGGGGTCTCAAAATTAAAGACGAAAGATGCAACATAACACCACCAGGGGTCACTCATACCTAAATAAATAGCAAACCGTTAATTCTGCCAAAATACATAATAAATGAAACAGTTTTGATGCTATATTATTGATTGTTTATGTTGCTAAGGGTGGTGTTGCTCAGTGATACACAGAACAGTTGGGTGAAGCGGTCATAGCCGTGCTGTATTGTGAATAAAACACAGCTGCTGACCAATCAGAATCGAGGAATGGAACTAACCGTTTTATATATATCCTGGTGTATATACACACACATAACAGCATTATTTGCGTTTATTATGATGCCTGAATTGCATCAACCTTTTTGCATTTTTTGGATCTTATTGTGTGTTCAAGTTAAGTCAAAGTTACCATAATTCTAAGATTCCAAGTATTCAAATCACATATTATCCATAGCTGATGTTACCTGATGCACTAGGCTCTTGATGTAAAGGAGCATATATATATATGAATTAATGTAGCACTTGATGTAGTGTTCTGGCATAGCTGACATAGCTTGCACATGGATCCATTTTAATGTTATGAGCTTTGCAATAGAAATGAATTATTTCAGAGTCTAAGGATATGAACAATTCAGGGGTTTATTCATGAAACATGAGAAGAACGAATTTTTGTATAAATAGTTTATAAACTATTTTTGCATAAATTATTAATTATAAATTATTATAGAGACAAATTTGATTTAGTATAATAAGTAAATATCAAACACTGGGTCTTGGAATAGAATGAACATGAACAGGTTGATTTCATCAGGGTTATGGTGGTATAATGAGAGGCAATATTTGCAAAAGCTAGCAAAACTTTAATTAAACCTGGATTATTTTTTCTTTCTTTCTAGTAAATGACAGTGCCAATTAAAAGTAAACATCACTCCTCATTTATCTGCCTGATGAAATTAATAGATGTGGATAAAAATTACAAACTAAGAACAAAGATACCCCTTTTCCAGTGTTCCACTATGTAATTTTATAAGGTTAGTTTGTCTTCCAACATCAGACCCTGATAGCCCCTCCCCCTTCGATATGGAAGGAAAGCTGCGACAGTTGTGGTCTTTCTTTCTTTCTTTCTTACGCGAATTGGAACACACATAATGTGATGTTAGCATGTCACTAACCTAACAATAAAACTAATAAGCATAAAAATTCAAAACACACCAACACTGGGTCAAATCTATTAATAAATTTAAATTAATACATTTATTAATAAAGTCAATTAATACTGTAACGTCTGGTTGTTGACGTAGTCACAAAATCACTTACCTGTATAGTTAATAGCATGTCTAAAAAAAAAAAAAAACCTATCAAAATGAAGTGTTTCTTTTTTCAACTAAAATTGTTGCAATGCATTACGCAATTTCTTCTCTGCTGCCTAAGAATGTAAGAATTTCTATTTCTTATTATGCTGTCTACCTTTTCAAACCACATTTTTTGCCAATTTTGATTGAAATACTATGATGTAAATAGAGATGAAATACAGATAATAGTAATGAAATAGAGAGCAAATTAAATTTTGGAACAGAGCTACAGTCGTCAAGAAAACTCTAGATGCATAATTCAAAACCAGACATGTTCTTTCATATATTCACGTGTGCTAGTGTTGTCTTTGTTGTCAACTATTCCTATGAATTGTGTGGCCTTACTCCCTACTGCCATGTGGTACACATCTCACTTAACAGGATCTGACAACGTCCCTACAGAAAGTGTCTGAGCAGGGGAAAAGAGAGCCATATTTGCACTTACTCCGACAGATAGGCCTGTGGTCACTCCAGGCCGCTAGGGTCTCCGTCACTCTCTGGCAAGTGATGCTCTTTGATCCCTGCAGTACGTAGCTGTCGTCGCAGGAAAACTGGATGCTGGCTCCGACCCTGCCGAAGTTGAAATGACCGTCAGCGATCGACCAGCTACATGAGTCATACCATCAACCCCAGACCCTCTATGTCTCTGACGCATCCTTCTTTTGTTAGATGAAAGCAGTTTCTGTCAAACGTCTATAAACCGCTTGTCTCTTCTATTTTCAGAATCACCCACTTCGTATTCCATTAAATGCAGAACATGTAATAGCCCTTGATTCTTTCTCTGAGGGCATTAGAAACCCACTTAGTAGCGGTGACCAAAGGTCCTGGTGGTAATGGCCTATCGGTATGGGAGTTCAGACGGACGTGTCAAACAGCAGGCCCAGGCCTGATTAAAGCTGTGTCATGCAGTTAAAAAGGACAAGCGCAGCGGATAAGAGAACAAAAAGAGGACCTACTGGAAGCTGGAGCCAATTCTTTTCCCATTCTCAGGAATCCCTGGATCTGGACAAATGTCTGCAGCCATCCCACCTTGGCTTACTGCATGAAAGCAGAGCATGCAAGAGAAAGAAGACAAAAACAATACAAAAAAGATGAAGAAATTAATGAGACACATTATGTGATCGTTGACTGGTGCCTGTTCAAGACAGCATATCACCAGATGCACTGCCTCATTGCTGAACTCAAATTTCACCCAAAAATCTAAAGAAAAACAGGAAATTATATTATATCCACGGCAAATAAAACCTATGTTAAGGTCCATTATCATTCTTGTGACAGTTAAACACACTCAGCACAAGAATTTCATTCTCATCGTTGTGTAATGCTTTGCAATTAAACTGATAAACAATGAAAATAATGAAACAATGAAAAAAAAAAAAAAAAACGTGGATGCAATGTGCTTATTTATCTTTAAATTGTCTCATTATGTCACAATAAAATATAAGAAAGACAGACAGACAGACAGACAGACAGACAGACAGACAGATAGATAGATAGATAGATCGATAGATCGATAGATAGACAGATAGATCTAGAAGAAAAGCAATGGAATGTTCTCTTTCAACAGCCCAGAGTGTACAGTGTTCATCAGAATGCCAGTAAAGATTGCATTCACAGGTGGAATATCTATTCCTGTAGAGCTGACAGGGGATTTAGTGATGGTAAGCTCAAGGCTATTTCCCATAAAAAGCAAAGAAAGGTCAAAGCATGTCCCATGTTTCTCCCCTCCCCGCTCTCTTGTTCCTCCTAAGCCACAGTGAGTTTGTGTTCACACAGCCTCACTTTCTGACATCCCTCTGAGTTCAATTACTGGCCAAAATCACATTAGGTGAGTTCATGGATGACTTCATTTCAGGTGCAGCATTGACCATCTTTACATGCACATCATTTTCCAAGTTCTAAATGGGCCATATTTTTGACTCGATTTATTTTTCATGATTATATATTATATGTGTTATTATTATATAGCATCTTTATTATTATTATATGCCAGCTGTTTTATTTGTATTTCTAAACTGGAATATTGGTGTAACTGGTTATGGCAGTTGGTCTAGCACAGACTTTACTAGATTATGTCCTTAATTAAAAGGTCTGCTTGATCTTTGTCTCAGCCTCAGTTTTTGATAAAATGAGCGTTGTTTGAGACAGTTAGTAACAAGTAACCTAGATATGTAAGGACAGAACGTTATATTGTTTTTAGTTTTGTCTGTACTTGTCTGCACATTGTGCTACATCATTTTTAGAGAAGTCTGTGGCCTAATAGGACATAGACACAAATAGACCATCTGACTGACGTGAATGTGACCAAATGTAGATTTTGTTTTTAAGTCGGTGGTTCTTGGCCAGAAAAAGCTGCACCAGACTTTGTGTCTATAGTGAAAATTATGTCTATACAAGTCTAACTTGAAGTAGGTGACACAAGATTAATTTACATGTAGAACCCACACAAACCACTTTATGTAAAGTCATCGGTCCTGACCGACACAAAAGTACTTGGATCATGAGGCAAGGTCAATGCATTTGCAAGTGGTGTGTTTCTGCGTGTGTGTGAGGAGCCTAAGGTTTTCACTTGTGGAGGGAGGCTTTTTGATCACCTGTCATGTCCTTCTTTTTGATGTGGTCTTCAAATGTCATCTCCCCTGATTGTTGATATCAGTTTCTAAAGTTATTCTGTCTGATCAAAGCGGGTGTCTGTTTTTGTTCTGATCTTTTTCTTGGACATTTATTTTCCTCCTATAGTGCCCTGCAATCACCTCAATATGTGTCAAAGGCTTTCTTATAACGCACATGTAAACGTTTAATACATAACTGCCAAGTGTACTTCCATTCCAATCAAAGATCTAAGAGCTGCCCTTAAAGGTGCTGCAAGCCATTTCACTAACTTCTGCCAGATTAAGCTACCAAAGAGTAAAAATCACATTCATTTTCTTCATAGAGAAATGTAGTCATTTTTAGCAACAATACCTTCTAAGACAGACCAATCATAAGCTCAAAGGTTAAGGAATGAAAAACACAGGGGGAAAGTGGTATAGAAAGAATTTTCACTCAGAAATTACTAATACAGTTAAAAAACAATTACAATGAAACAGCAATTAATTAAACATTACATTTTGAAGTCATATTTCAGTACTTTCAGTAAAACTTAAGATTAGGAAACACTATTCACTATTAACCATGCTTATTAACATGCATATTACTAGCACTTTGGATGTTTATTAGTACTTAACACATATTAATGCACAACCATATTCTAGATCTCTTAACCCTACCCAATACGTAAACATAACTACTACAACAACAGCCTTATTATCCATATGCAACAAATCAGCAGTTTACAAGAAATTAGTGCTGTCAAACGATTAATCGCGATTAATCACATCCAAAATAAAAGTTTTTGTTTACAGAATATATGTATGTGTGCTGTGTATATTTATTATGTATATATAAATACACACACATGCATGTATATAGTTTGAAAATATTTACATGTATTTGCATGTGTATATTTAGATTCATCTAATTTATATTAGGGGTGTCCCCGACTAAGGATTTTCATAGTTGAATCAGAACATATGATAGTCCAATCATATGTTTGGGGGCGGGGGCAAAATACATTACCAAGAGTCAAGTCAGACATTCAACAGTCGACTCATAAATACTGAGTTAACACACAGGGAAAATGAGTAACGGACGTCTCGCAGATACAAAAATAATGTTTTATGTTTTGATTAAAAGATAGTTAACATTAAACATCAGCAAAACCCTAAGAATTCACAACATTGTTTACAATAGTGCTCTCATTATAACGTTATGTATATATGACAGTTAGTTATTAATGTTCTGCATTTGAGCTGCGCGCGCTGAAGTTGACCAGTAGAGTGAAGCATTTGATAGCAGGTTTTTAGTCAGTGGGATTGAACTCATCATTTATCTCATATAGAATATGCTTCGTTATTTATACAACATAATGTCAATATTACGACTTATAAGCTATCTTCACAAAATGTCCCGAATGCATGAACGTGTCTGCGCGGCTCTAAATGAACTCCTTTCATGGCAACTAAACTTTAAAAATTCACAGCTTTTTATTATAATAGTGTTCTCATTACAAAGTTTTGTATATGACAGTCCCAGTCATAGTTATTAATATTCTGCATTGTTGTTTGTACTGCTCGCGCTGCACGCTGAAGAGATAATCACCGTAGTACTATAATGAAGCGCTTTACTGCAGAGTAACTCAAATGTATCTTATACGAGATAAATAATATATACACGATATATAAACCGGCTGAAATATTTTGAAATCACTTATACCCTACCTGATCGAAAAAATCCAGTCTTTCACTCTGTCTTGTTAAAGATTTAAATCCTTGCCGCCAAAATGTTGGATTAAGTGAAATTTAAATCAATAGGGGTGGTTGGATTTATTCACGCACGTTAAAAATATTTATTAAAGCTTCTTTCTTTTCAGATTCTTATGTACAACATTATCTTAATAGGCTGTATATTAACTTATTGGGAGAAAACCGGCAGTTTTATGTGAAATCAGACTTTGAGAACCCCCATATAACCAAAATGGCATGATCATAACACCCCGCGAATATTCGACTGTGAGATTGGGAGTCGAATCAGGCTCCTCCTATCGAAGCAGCGAATCGTCGACTATTCGGGGTCACCCCTAATTTATATTATATATAAATATATTTAATATATAAACATAACATATTTTTCTTAAATACATGCATGTATGTGTATGTATTTATATATGCATAATAAATATACACAGTACAAACACATATATTATGTTTTTATCTGTTTCAAATAAACCTGTCCCTACAAGGAAAAAAAAAAAAAAAAAAAAAACTGTGGTCAATTAATCATTTTAAAGTGTGTATATGCTGATAGTCAAAAGTCTGGCTATGTAAAAGTAAGACTAGATGTGCACAAATGCACTTATTGTACACTATAAAAATTACATTGCATGTTTGAGTGGTGAAACTATGTGGTTAGTTTCAGTAAAATGACGATCTCTTAATTTTGTGTAAGTGAACTGGGCTGTTTGTCATGAAAACCCTAGGCAACCTCTTTTATGTTGCATGTAATGACTGACTGAGTGTCCATAAACAAGCTATTGTCATCATGTACACACTGTGTGAATTTTACAGAAGCTCAAATGAAGTGGTGTACTTCACAGAGTCAGCAGCTTTTGTAATGTTAATTGCCACGGAACTTGTTCAACGAAGCGCAGAACGGGCGAAATCATCCATACAGCATAACATTGAGTAGTTTCCTCCATCCTATTAAGAATATCATCAAGGGCATCTTTATTAAACTCATAATGAAAACAAGCAAGGCCACAATAGTGATTGAGAAGAATACAGTTGTGCTGAAGAGAATGGAACAGTTCAGCTTTATTTCATTCATCCTGAGTTTATAAGTTAATAATGTATAGATTATCAGAGGCATTGTTGTGCTTTTTTGACATATTAGCATTCCTTCAGCCAATAAAATTGAAGCTGGCTTTAAAAAATAATGGTGCCTGCATACAGTTTTATTAAATCAATATGAACCTACCACAGTTATGTAAGAAATAGGACGATTACAGAGTTTAGGACTATTATACAAAAATATCTCAAAGCGTAATGCCGTGATTGACCAATCAGAATCGAAAATTCCAAGGAGCTGTGTAATAAAGTCTATGCTAGGGCAGGGTGGCATGACCATAAATGTGTGCAATTGAGAAACTGTAACCAGTAGAGATTTTGCTATACATGGAGCACATTTACATGTACATTCACATTTAGTGATAACATTTTTATCCAAAGCGACTTACAATGAGGACAATAGAAGCAATCGAACCAACAAAATAGCAACAACATGTAAGTGCTGTGACAAGTCCCAGAGAAACGCAAAAATGCAGAGCAGGACGTTTCTCAAACTAGCCAAGATGAGGAAGAACTTAAGCTGAATGCAAAGTGGCATAACATAATCTAGCAGATGTGTCATTAGGTATGTGGATTTTATAACAGGCTGGATTGTGGCTCATCAACAGAATGTGAAGTTAGAACAATCTGCTGGTTTGTGTAAAAGTATCAATTAACAAAATAAAAAAGTATATTATAAAAATGTATTATAAATGAAACATTAAATAAACATCTTTAAAAAATGATCACTTTTTACCTCTGAATTTCAAACAAAATTAAACAAATTGTGACTATGAAACAAGATTCATGCATGCTCGTTGAAAATATGTGTTTGTGGTGACATTTCTGCAACACCGATATTATGTACCTTACTGCACATTTCGCAGCAGTTTCAAAGTGAAATGTCCAGTTAGTGGCACTAAAACGTGTTCAATATGTGACCATGGCCATGTTTTTATTCTGTTGCTTCAGGTAAGTATTGCAGCAGTTCAGAATTCAAATGTCCAGTGAGTGTCAACTTTCAACCTCTAATTCACACTTTTTTGCAAAAAGGAATACAAGTGTTCTGAGTTTTACTGCCTCTAATGTTCAGTTCAACTGGAAACTACAGCAATTCGTATAGGTACTTTTTTTTTTTTTCTTTTGCAGAAATGTAGGCAGAGGCATGTATTTCAAATGAGCCTGGGCAGAATTCATACAATGCTCTCGCATGAGCTAAATCACTACTTACATACTAAAAGGCAGTGAGAACTTTACGCATTATACCTCAGTTATTTTAGCTTGTCTAGACCTCATGGCCTGCAGTGAAATATGCATATTAGGTCTTTTCTGCTTAGATGAAACGACGTGTTCTCTTGTTTTATGTTTGCTTAGATTTAAGTGGGGGACTGTGTTAGAAGTGTACTTACAGACTGCATTTTTGTGACTTGTATCCTTGCTCGGGAGCATTTTCACCCCTCTGGATTTCAGCTCGATGGCCTTCTTCACTGTTGGGAGAGGGTAAAGGTGAAGTGTGTGGAAGTGGAAATCACAATCCATTTATACAGTTAGCAAAGCCTGTCGAGTGCCCAAGAGTGCCAACACCTCATTGAATACGAGCAATCCTCTATGAATCAGTCTTGCATGAGCCATCAAAATAAGACTGTCCTGATGGGCAGAGGTATTTTCATAATTAGCAAGAGGTATGACAGATCTCAAATGATGTGCACACTTTGTTATCCGAAACACAACTATCATTGTGGCATGCAATTATTGGACACCCTACCAATATTTGCATCATCTGGGGCCAATTTAGATTACAAGGCATTTCTGAATTCAGTCCTGTAATTATGCCATGTAGGATGCCAATTATGACCGGGGTCTCATGAAATAAATTCACCTTGCATAATTTCCTCTCTGTATGGCATCCGCCCCATCAGTGGGCTTTAATACAATAGTAAGGTCTTTGAATAAATATGACAGACACAATAAAGCAATGTGGCAAAATAACGATATTTGGGGGGGGGGGATATTTGAATTTTGAATTCAAAATTGTCATTTGTAGAAGATAAATATAAAAATTTTATACCAAACATTTCATAAATCTATTACTTATCCCAAAACTTTATAAACACACATGGCAAATAAATATTTAAGGCCTACATTTAAGATTTATATATTTGATTTGCAAATAAAATTTCCATCCATTTGGATTACACAGTTTTAATATAAACTAATAAACTTAATGGGATGCATATTCATCAGTCATACATAAATAAAAACAGGTAAGAAAGAGGTAAGATTTCTGTATTAGATTTGAGTATTAATAAACGGAATGTGTTGTATATACAAAATAACCAAGTTTACATAATTATCATCAATAAATTCAACTTGTTTCAATCTCAGAAATATTTAATATTTGAATGTTGCCTGCTCCACAGCTAGACATATTTTACCATGTTCATACTTTTAAACTGAATAAATATAATTATTTTCACAATTAACAGATTTATGCATATTCTGCGCATTCTGGATAAATGCATTTTTAAAATATATACAGTATTTATTTATTTATTTATTTTTTAATAAAATTAAATAGATGTGAATAGTTAATACGAAAATATGCCATTATTTATTTATCTGTCAATAACTTCTCGGTTACACTTTATTTTGATAGTCCACTTTAGACATTCTACTAGCTATAAGTAACTTTGTAACTACATGTCAACTAGATGTCAACTAATTCTCATTAATTTGCAACTACATGTCTACTAATTTTCAGTAGGGTAGCTTTAGGGTGAGTAGAATAATTTGACATATACTTGCAAAGTTTCTCATAGTCACCTTTATTTATATAGCGCTTTTAACAATACAGATTGTGTCAAAGCACTTAACAGTATCAAATTGGAGGATAGAGTGTCAGTAATGTATAATAATAAGATTAAACACTCAATTTTCAGTTAAAGGCATTTCATTATTGAATTCAGAGATGTCATTGTCTAGCTCAGTTTAGTTTAAATAGTATATATGAAATCAAATTGACGATAATCGTTAGAAATTAAGTGTCATAGTGTCACGCCCCTGGACTGTTTTGTTGTGGTTTTTGCTCCCCATGTGTTCCCTGTGACCCAGTTTCTCCCCAGTCTGATTGTTAATTTGCTCCAGGTGTGTCTCCTTAGTTCTTTGATTGTCCTGTCTTTAAAAGCCCCAGTCCTTTCAGTTAGCGTTGGTCGGTCTTTGAATGTCTTCAGATGCTCTGTTCCCTATATGTTTTATTAAAGACTCTCAGTTTGTGAATTCTCCGTGTCTCCTCGTTCCTGGCTCCAGCGTTCGTGACAGAAAGACCGACCAAAACAGTTACCTCCGTGTGTCTAACCTCCGTTTTGTTTTCCGTTTTCAATCAGTGTTTTTGTTTCCGTTGTGTTGCCCCATGGATCCCTACGTCCGGCCCGAATTCCTCCTCCTCCTGCTGGAGCAAGAGGACCGATCTCTCGAGGACCATACACGACTTTTCCTGATGTTAGCTAACGCCACCAGCTACCCGGACGGCGCGCTCTGCACATTCTATAACGCAAGCTTGAACACCGCGTGCAGAGCGCTGTCGTCCGAGGATGGTCCTCGAGAGGATTTCGCCGCCTTCGTGGAGTGGACACTGGCGAGGCACGGATCCCCGTTCACCGTCTGTGCCGAGGGGGATCTCGCCAGTGCCACTCCTGACCCAGAGCCCAGCCCACCAACTCCCCGCAGTGCGGAGCACCAGCCCGAGCCCACCGATGACGGAGAGCCATTTCCCGCTACGATCCACGAGCCAGCGACAAGCCGAGCGACTGAGCGGAAGATCGTCCCGGAAGTTGAGCCCAACATGTCAGATCAGGTGCGAGAGCTGATCACGTGGGAGCCAGCCGTGGACGGTGTGAGCGCGGAGTGGAGCTCCGCCCCCTGCACCGCGGCTGAGGGTGAGCTGATGATACATCTGGGGCTGCTAAACTTTGAAGGGGATCTGTTAGACTGGGAACATGATCTGGAGGTCGACGCTTCCCCTATCCTCTCTCCGTCTCCGCTGGTTCCAGCCAGCTCCGCTCCTCCCGAGCACCCCCCTGTGCCCGCTTCCCGAAAGCGTCCTCCAGAGCGCCCCACAGTGTCGGCTCCCATTCCTGAGTTAACCCCTGGAAGCCCGGAGGATCTCAAATGCCCACCCTCCCACCCGCTCCTGCCTCCTCCACCGCTGTCTCTGGCTGCGCCTCGTCACTCCATCCCACCGGCTCCGTTGGGCTCCTTCCTCCCTCCAGCTCCACCTTGGTCCTCAGTCGCTCTGGCTCCGCCGCGGATCTCCGGAGCTCCGCCTCTGCCTCGGTCGCCAGAGCTCTCGGCTCCACCCTGGCCCCCCGGATCCTCGGCGTCACCCTGGCTCGTCGGCTCTCCGTCTCCACCTCGGGCTCCTCCTCCACCTGCTCCGCCTCCGTTGGTCGGCCCCCTGGAGTCGGCGGCCATTCCTCCTCCATGGCTCCTCCCTCCGTCGGCTCCACCGTGGGCCATCATGGCTGTGGCCTGGGTCCTGCCAGGCTCCTCCTGCTCCGAGTCCCTCCTGTCTCCTCCCTGGCTCCTCCCTCCTTCGTCGCCTCCCTGGTCTCTGTCTGCCGGCCCCCTCCCGGTTGTCCGTCCTCCTCCTGAGCCGCCGCCATTGTTCCCACCTGTTTCCCCCCCCTTCTGTTGTTCCACGGTGCGAGGACGCACCTTCCGGGAGGGGGGAGTAATGTCACGCCCCTGGACTGTTTTGTTGTGGTTTTTGCTCCCCATGTGTTCCCTGTGACCCAGTTTCTCCCCAGTCTGATTGTTAATTTGCTCCAGGTGTGTCTCCTTAGTTCTTTGATTGTCCTGTCTTTAAAAGCCCCAGTCCTTTCAGTTAGCGTTGGTCGGTCTTTGAATGTCTTCAGATGCTCTGTTCCCTATATGTTTTATTAAAGACTCTCAGTTTGTGAATTCTCCGTGTCTCCTCGTTCCTGGCTCCAGCGTTCGTGACACATAGTCAGTATGTTGCACGTTGAGGACGTAAAGTGTTAGAAGATATTAAGCAGACAGTGTCTCCTAATACCCTAATGACTGCTAGTTGACATGTAGTTGCAAAGTTACTTACTGTTAGTAGAATGTCTAAAGTGGACTATCAAAATAAAGTGTTACCAACTTCTCCAGGTGTGCTAAAGTGCAATGTTGCTCATCCATATGTTAAGCAGAGGATTTACTTTCATCTGACGATTCAATCCAAATTGACATAAATTTTATCTGCAATTCAAATGCATAAATCTTAAAAGCCCTAAATAATGTATTTTGTGTATTATTTAACATGTAAAAGTCAACATTATATATCAAATTTAACAAGCAAATTCACATGATACACATTTTGTCATTTAACATAAATTAAACTGATCACAAATTAAATTATAACCCAGATGTTATTTTTTTAATCCTCATATTTATACAAAAAAAAAAAAAAAAGAGAGAGAGAGAGAGAGATAGACTTTTACTGTCAACTCAGGAATAGGTGCTCTTGTGATTCCATCAATGTAGTTACTTCTAAGTGGTTAACCTGACAGTGTTACAACCGTCCCCTTTCTTACCTATTCACGCACTAAAACTGTGGCCATTTTCAATCCATTGTAAGCATGCACATAATTTGTAGTCTACACAAATTGCGATACTTCAACTGTGCATATATTTTTGTCATATAAAAAGAAAGTGCATTTATAGCCAGCACTCTAAAATGTAACAAATTCAACAAATCCCCTGAGCTTCCCCTGAGATTCACGGCATCCCTCGCTTATTATGCAAATAGAAAACACGATCATAAACGCATATCATGAAAATGATTTAGAAGCGCCTCATCTTGCGTTATTCACGTTAGAAACATGAATTCCCTCACTACTGTCGTGACTGATTTCCCAATTTAAACAGGGGGTAGGGGGTGGGGGGGCGTTCAGTGGGATGCTGTAATCATCATTCCAGCAATGTGTCTGCTCATTGAGTCACTTAGACAAGCCAAGATGTCATTTTTAGCTACAGCAGAACACGCCAAGGGATGTGCTGTCTTTCACTGCCAACTGTCCCACATCTGCCAATGATGAGCGCTCCTCTCCTCCAATGTCCTACACACACTGACCCCTTACCTTGATACTGGGCACTAAATCCTTTCCTCCGATGGTTGCTGTCAGACGTGAAGTGAAGCCGCAGCCAATTCTTGCTACTGATGACAGGGGATGGCAAATTCATTCCAGTCAGCCTGAAAAGAAACAAGATTTTCAATTCACTGAGCACAAAGGTGATTAAAATCAACTGTACAATCAGTTGAGAACTGAGTTTCATTACAAAATGACATGAAATAAAAAACTTTCATTTTATTCAATGAACACTGAAGTAGTTTCACATAAATAATTCAATTCAATTTAATTATTTAACCACTCACTAAACATATCCTTTATATTGTGTTGGAGTACTAATTAACAACATTTTTTGGGACACCCAACAATGGCCATTTAAAGATTAATTTAGACTGAGAACAGCAAATCCAAGACATTCTTAAAATTAAATTAATTGCATTTCTATCCAAATTTCTTATTTTAACAATGTTTCTGCTGGATTTCAGTTTTTTGATGGTGATTATAGGGCAATTTTAACATTATAACTCATTCAAGCTATCCAGCAATTGGTGATAAAAATCAAATAGCCATGGGTCAAGTTACACTCCATTTTATCTAGAATTAAATAATTGTGATTCTGTAACTGTCTGAAAAACATAATAGCCTGTAGTCTGGTCTTACTATAAATACCAAAATTGTAAAGGAAATTATTATAGATTATTGTTGATCGTGCTATTACATTCTAATCCAGTACTTCTGATTGGGGGAATTTAAATGTCAAAGCTTGATTTGCAATTTCTATCATTTATAGTTTATTTTTGTTGTTACTTAATATGTCATGCTGCCCTATCTCTCTGATTCTTTTTAGCATGCCAAATGATTTTATCCATATTCCTCATTCTATTATTCCAGATAATTATGCCAGAGATGAACAGAATAGTTCATTAAAATTTATATGCAGACTTGAGTAAATATGTATGTCTATGCATCCCCTAATTATGCTTCTTGTCAGCTGAACTGCATTTCCATTTCAATATTTCAGTTCCCTGCAGTGTGCTGCTAACTTCTTTTGTGAGATGTGGACATCGAAGGGCTTTTCTGCTTCTTTCTAAAAAGCATCTTGACATATGGATGATAAACATCTCACTTCAGCACACCTGGAGAAGTCACTGGTAAAATAAAATCTAAATCTATTAATACTGACTCCATTGTGAGAGCAAAGAATCATGCCTTGTTTTTCTCAACACAAGCTTTGAAGTCATTAGGATTCCTCCTGTACCTACTGTTTTTTTTTCTTCCTCTTTCTTTTCTTCCCATATTTTTTCCCCCTCCATATTCCAGGGTGCCTATTAAAACTTCTCTTTCACCTTGTGAAACTCAAGGTGTGTAAACTTTATGTTCCCCTATTGTGTGCGTGTTCATTTGAAGGAATTATCCTGCAAGGGTTAGTTTGAAGCCATGACGGTAATGGTTTGTAACACCAGTGAGATTCTCTACTAGGGCACAGCTACAGTCCTGGAGCGATATTTCTTCATCTTTTATCTTTGTTTTTCAGATTATTTGGTTCTGGTGCTTGCCAAACATTCAAACGGAATGACTGCAGAGGATATTTATCTGAAATATTAAATCCGACATTCGAAAGGAAGTAGAAATGGTCACAAATCAAAGACGAAACTAAATCCAATCAAAAGCTACACAGTCTTGACAATAATCATTCATATCCTTAACAAGCATTAATGATGGCAGCTACAGCACAGTCATTAGCGTATAATTTAATATTCCATCCCAAATCAGAGCTTCATCTCCTTGATGAGGAGACTATTTTGTTTTTGGCACTGAGATCTGAGAGGAGTCTGATATATTCTCTGTGTAGTATGAATGTGAGTGAATCTCATGAAACCTGTCGAGAACATGTCCGGGTCACATTTCTTAAAGAAAGCAAAGCTTGTTTTCAGCTTAATTTGTATGCAAAGTATAATTTTGATTTCCTTCTTTTGATACAGGGGTGCTTTTGTGAGATTCACCTTTATTTATTTATTTACTTATTTATTACCAAAGCTCAATTAATTTTGTGGGGGAAATAAAATCAACAAAATGAGCTAATTACAAACAAGAGGCAGGCCTGCGTTCCAAACACTAAGCTGACAGGGTGTTTGGTGATGCTGAATGCAGTAAGTGAGGTACAGCCTGTCTGGCACAAAACTGCAGTGACTTGCAATTGACGCACGCTGCTGTGTGAAGCCCTCATTTCTTTTCAAGAAAGTGGAGTTCAACAGTGCATGAAAACCAGGTTGAGCTGAGGAGGCAAAGGGGGGAGGGGGGCGGTTCAAAATAAGACTGCTTCAAGAGGCCTGTGCAGATAACACAAAAGCTGAAACACTGGGAGGACAACAGAAGGTGTTATACACATTATAAACAATAAAAAAATTAGATGAATGTTCAAACTAGAATCAACTGACATATATCATTATCTGACATAATTAACAGCGAGTTAAAATTGACAGCTTAAAGTGCCACTATTATGGATTTTTGAAAATTACCTTTCATGCAATGTGTAACAGCTCTAAGAGAATAAAAACATACTGCAAAGTTTTAAATCTGAAAGTGCACCGTGTATAAAGTTATTGCCTCTCAAAAGAAAGAGTCGACTCTGAATCATTGAAGCGAGTCATTTTTAAAACTAATCCCAAGCCGTTTCATGTTGACGTCAACATGAAATATTAGCATATTGCCCGCCCACTTGTGGGTCTTTTCGGGTTGGTCTGAATGAAAATGAAAATTCTTTCTTTGTCATTAGGTGCCACTTTTGGAGCAGTAAAAATAGCGGTTTCCCCGGTAACGCTGTACACAAAGCAGCACTGCTCTCACAAACACTGCTTTATCGGGCATTACAGGCATGATGAAATGAAAATGAGACCGATCACCGCAGATTAGTGTCATGCAAAGGAGGGGTTTGGAAAAATGAATTGTTGAGTGAATCGTTTGGGAGTCATTGAGCAAGTAAGGTAGAAATAAATGCATAGTATAAGACAATGAAAGTGTTTTTTCACCTTGCATGCATGTCAACCTGTTGTAGGGGACTCCCAAAACCAAAATATGAACCTTTCATTACCCATAATAGGGGCACTTTAAATTTTATGATTTTTATGGAAGTGCTCATTTCAACTGTTGGGTTGAACACCATTTTACAATGTAGTGTTCTTAAAAATAGCTGCAACAAGAGTAATAATATGATATTACATTGGTCTATTAAATTTTGTATATTACAGTACAAATGATATATTACATACATTTAGAGGTAGTAGTAGTAGTCGTAGATTTTTGTTCTTGTTGCTGTTAATGTATATATTATATCAGGGCCGGTTCAAGACATTAGGAGGCCCTAGGCAAAATTCATCTTGGAGGCCCCCCCACCCCCAATAAAAAGCACTTGAAACAAATATGATTCTACACCTTTAACATTTACCTTTAAATTTTTTAATGATTTTACTTATACAGTACAAAAGTTTGGAAACATTACTATTTTAAATGTTTTGAAAGAAATCTCTTATGCTCATCAAGCCTGGATTTAGCCTATTTGATCAAAAATACAGAAAAAAATAAAAAATAAAAAAATAAATAATAATATTGTGAAATATTATTACAATTTAAAATAATGGTTTTCTATTTTACTATACTTTAAAATATATTTCTGTGATGCAAAATGCCTCTAGGTTACGTATGTAACCCTAGTTTCTCGAAGGAACGAGACGCTGCGTCCGGAGATGCTTTGGGGAATGCCTTGAGCGTGAACGGCTCTGAATATCAAGTCAAGTCAAGTCAACTTTATTTATATAGCGCTTTTAACAATACAAATTGTGTCAAAGCACTTAACAGTATCAAATTGGAGGACAGAGTGTCAGTAATGTATAATAAGATTAAACACTCAATTTTCAGTTAAAGGCATTTCATTATTGAATTCAGAGATGTCATTGTCTAGCTCAGTTTAGTTTAAATAGTATATATGAAATCAATTTGATGATAATTGTTAGAAATTAAGTGTCCCCAACTGAGCAAGCCGGAGGCGACAGCGGCAAGGAACCAAAACTCCCTCTGTGACAGAATGGAGAAAAAAACCTTGGGAGAAACCAGGCTCAGTCGGGGGGCCAGTTCTCCTCTGGCCAGGATATTATTGTTTATTTTTTATTTATTTTTATTTTTACTACTAAAATATTGTGTGTAATCAGTCCAAATGATGGGCGAGACATCACGGGCGGGGTGACGTAATGACCAGCTGGTATAAAAGCACGTGCGGTGAAACCTTCTAGGAATGAAGCAAAGCGCTGGCAGGGATGCCGGAAGTGTGGCCTCGAGACGCAGCGTCTCATTCCTTCGAGGAACTAGGGTTACATACGTAACCTAGAGGCGTTCCTCTTCAGAAACTCGAGCTGCATCCGGAGACGCTTTGGGGAACGAGATGCCCACGCTGCCAGACTTCCAAGTCCCTGCCCTGTGTGTATCCCCCAGGAGCACAACGAGGGCGAGAGAACGGAAGAGCCTGGAGTGGCCCACATATCGAGGCCATAAAACCTGACGAAGGTCAGGGGCGTGGACCAACCCGCAGCGTTGCAGATGTCATGTATTGGGACACCTGCAAGGAAGGCCTTGGAGGCCGCCACACTTTGTGTCGAATGAGCTCTGACTCCCATCAGTGAGGAGAACTGAGAGGACTCATAAGCAATATTGATGGCATCCACTATCCACCGGCTGAGGGTCTGCTTCGTAGCAGGCAGACCTCTCTTAGGAGGACCGTAGCAGACTAGCAATTGGTCCGTCCTTCTCCACAGGGCAGCTCTGTGGACGTATGCATCCAGTGCTCGCACTGGACACATACAATTGTGCTTCTGCTAGTCAGACTCTCGAAAGGGAGAAGGACAGAAGGCCTGCAGAACTAATGGCCGTGGTGCTGAGGAGGGGACCTTCGGGACATACCCTGCACGAGGGTATAGAAAGGCTTTGGCCATGCCAGGGCAAAGTCCAAATGAGTAGGGGCCATTGAGAGGGTCTGAATATCCCCGACTCTCTTGAGAGAAGATATCTCCAACAGAAATGTTGTTTTTAGAGTGAGTTGGAGATCTGAAATCTCCTCGATAGGCTCGAAGGGAGGCCTACAGAGAGCCTCGAGCACCACAGCCAGATCCCAAGATGGCACCCGAGACCGTACTGGAGGCCTCAGCACACCGCGGAGGAAACGTGTAATCAGGGGGTTTCTGCCCACTGACTGTCCACCAAGAGAGGCGTGGTAGGCCGATATTGCTGCCACATAAACATTCAAGGTGGAGCGGGTCAACCCTGCGGAGAGACGGGCCTGCAGGAACTCCAGCACTGTACCAATTGAGCAGTTAACTGGGTCGAGCTGGCGGTCTCCGCACCAAGAAGTGAAAAGCTTTCACTTCAAGGCGTACAGTTTCCTTGTTGAGGGAGCTCTGGATTGGAGTATGGTCTCAACAACCTCGGTTGAGAGACCGGAAGCTATGAGCTGCACCCCCTCAGAAGCCACACCCACAGTTTCCATAACTCCGGGCGGGGGTGAAAGACCCCTTCCTGTGAGAGGAGATCTCTCCTGATGGGAATCTCCCATGGAGAGCCGTCGAGGAGAGATATCAGGTCCGAGAACCATTCTCGGCCCGGCCAGAACGGTGCTACCAGAAGTAGACTGACCTCGTCCCGGCGCACTCTCACCAGAACTCCCGGGAGCAGAGCGATCTGGGGAAAGGCGTACAGACAAAGCATCGGCAACGTCTGTACCATAGCATCCAGCCCCAGTGGAGCTGGATTAACTAGAGAGTACCAGAGGGGACATTACGCTGTCTCCTGAGTTGCGAAGAGGTCCACCTGAGCCTGGCCAAACACTCTCCAGATCTGCGTGAAGCTTCCATTCCCCGGGCCTCAGCCCCTGTCTCGACAGGACGTCTGCTCCCATATTGAGATGCCCAGGGATATATACCGCTCTCAATGAGTGGAGTCTCCCTTGGGCCCACACAAGGATCTGGCGTGCCAGCCTGTACAGGGAGGGTGAGCGCAGACCTCCTTGGTGGTTGATATAAGCGACCACTGATGTGTTGTCGGTGCGTACCAACACATGGTGATCTCTCAGGTCTGGGAGGAAATAACTCAGTGCACGCAGCACGGCCAGCATCTCTAGGCGATTGATATGCCACGTGAGATGGCGACCACTCCACAGACCGCGGGCAGGGTGGCCATCCATGACCGCTCCCCAACCGGTGAGGGACGCGTCCGTCGCTAGCGTTACGCGGCGACAAGGAGCTCCCATCACCGGGCCCTGATTCAAGAACCAAGGCTTCCTCCACATGTCTAAGGCACGTAGGCATCGCCGCGTGACCTTGATCATGCGAAGCTGGTTTCCCCTCGGGGAAAACCCCTTGGTCTTGAGCCACCACTGTAGGGGTCTCATGTACAGCAGGCCAATAGGTATCACGCTAGACGCAGCTGCCATCAGACCCAGCAGTCTCTGAAACTGCTTTATAGTGAGTGACCGGCCTTCTTTCACTCTCGCAACTGCGGTGAGGATCGACTCGATCCGAGCAGGTGTCATACGAGCCTGCATCGTGAGCGAATCCCACACCACGCCCAGATAAGTGGTTCTCTGAGCCGGAGAAAGCACGCTTTTCTTGGTGTTCAGTCTTAACCCCAGCACTTTCATGTGAGTGAGAACGACATCTCGATGTCGAACCGCCATCTGCTCTGACTGAGCGACAATCAACCAATCGTCAATGTAATTGAGTATGCGGATGACCTGTAGCCGCAACCGAGCTAACGCAGCATCCTCACACTTCGTGAAAGTGTGGGGTGAGAGTGCTAGGCCAAACAGAAGAACCCGATATTGGTAAGCTTCGCCCCCGAAAGCAAACCTCAGGAACTTCCTGTGAGCGGGAAGGATGGAAACATGGAAGTATGCGTCTTTTAGATCGATCATGACAAACTAGTCCTCGGACCTGATCTGAGACACGACCTGCTTGAGTGTCAGCATCTTGAACTTCAGTCGCATGACTGAGCGGTTCAACTGACGCAGATCTAAAATAGGACGCAACCCTTCATCCTTCTTTGGAACTATGAAGTACCGGCTGTAGAACCCGGACTCCCTTTCGTGGGGAGAGACCATTTCGGTGGCCTCCTTCCTCAAGAGAGTGTCTACTTCTTGTTCCATTACCAGAGCCTGCTCGGGGCCCACCAGAGTGGGAATAACCCCCTTGAATCGAGGAGGTGGAGAACCGAACTGGATTCTGTAGCCTCTTACTACAGTCTGCAGGACCCATCGAGACACATTCAGCAGTAGTTTCCACGCTGCCAAATGATCTACTAAGGGAACCAGTCTCTCGAGACTGGCCTCTGGTGTAATCAGAGTGGCTAGTTCGGTGCCCTGAAACGGCACACCGGCAGGCGACAACCGAACTAACCGCTCTAGAGACCCCCGATGGGGTGGCGAGCATCTCAGCTCCGTTACGTTTCCGGGCGGAAGAAACTGAGATTTGAGCTCGCTGGAGATCGCTGCGCCCTGGAACACCGTACGTGGCAGGGTTGGCAGACCGACCTCCTGAGGGCTCTGGGGAGGAACGGGCACTGGGAACTGCAGTGAAAACCGTTCCCCTCCAGTGGGGGCTACCCTCATAAGCCCTGAGCCATGGATGTCAGGACTTCTTCTTTGAGGCCTTCTTAGCTTGAAGAACGACCCGCAGATCCGTCTTCGGATTCAAAGTCCCTGGCGCAGAGTGCTGTTTGCCACCTCGGTCCCGACTCGGGGGAGCGCGAGAGGTGACGCTCTGCTTTTGTGCCTCCCTGTATGAGGAGCTGGTACGCGGTTGGGGCTGCTCCTGTCCAGCAGCTGCCTGAGCTGAAGATCGGTGAGGCAAGAACCGCTGGAACGCCGCCGCTTGTCTACGAGCCTCCTGTTGCCTGTCGACGATGGCGTCACCGAACAGGCCAGAAGGCGCAAGCGGGGCGTCCAGAAGGAAGACCCTGTCCTTATCTCTGATGTTGGACAGGGTCAACCAGAGATGTCTCTCCGCTGCCACCATGGCTGCCATAGATCGCCCAATGGCATATGCGGTCTCCTTGGCTGCACGGAGAGCCAAATCAGCGGTTCTCCTGAGCTCCGTGATGTCATCGGAGCTCACGGCCTCGCACTCATCCAGCTCTTTCAGTAGGTCAGCCTGGTATGCCAGCAACACCAACATGGTGTGCAGGCATGCGCCAGCCTGATCCGCTGCCGTGTACCCCTTGCCCACAAGCGCTGAAGTTGTTCGCAGCGGCTTGGAGGGCAAGGACGGAGCCTTCAGAGACGATGCAGCGTCGGGGGACAGATAGCTCCCGAGCGTCTGTTCCACCCGAGGCATCGCTCTGTAACCGCGCTCATTCAATCCCCCCACATTACCGTAGTAATCAGAGGAGGGAACGAAGAGGCGGGCCAAGAATGGTTTCGCCCACGATCTCGACACCTCGGTGTGGAGATTGGGGTATAACGCCAGGCTCCGTGTCGAAGGTGATCGCTTCGCTCACAGAAAGCGTGCATCAAGCTTGCTAGTCTGCGGCTCAGTATGCTCCTCGGCAGGCCAACTGATGTTTAGTTTGGCCACAGTACGAGTCATCACCTCCAACAGCTCCTCATACTGGGGTGACACAGGGGGCGGAGCCTTGGCGCTCTCGCATTCACCCTCCTCAAAGAATGAAAGACGAAGCACCGAGTCCGTTCCCCGGGGAGAAGTAACCGCAGCGCTGGCTTCCGATCCTGGGGAACAGCCGCTGAATCTGATGGGTGGGGAAGGATATAGGGACCCGCCCATCTCCATTCCCTCCATCAGATCCATTTGCCATCCCCACGAGTGCCGACGCCACTCCGCCTTGGCGGCAGCGGGACCAGCACCGCGGGGAACGCTGATGAAGGGTCCCTCAGCGCTGAAGAGAGCCTTCCGGGAGCGGAGCTTGTGAATAGGTAAGCGCTCACAATGTGCACAGCCAGCTCCCTCGAGAGCCGACTGTGCATGCTCCGCTCCCAAGCAAACCACGCAGGATTTTTTGATTATTAAAAAGTATGTTTAAAAATAAAAATAAAAATCTTTTATAGCTATTTAAGTCTTTACTATCGCTTTTTTATCTATTTAACACATCCTTTTTCTTTTCTCTATTTTTGATCAAATAAATGCAGGCTTGATGAGCATAAGAAATTTCTTTCAAAAACATTAAAAATAGTAAAGGGTCCAAACATTTGACCGGTACTGTATGTACATATTAATCAAACTTTATCTAAGGTAATCTCTTTTTTGTTTGATGAAGATGTTATTCTTGTTGTTGTTGTTTTGCTCTTTTAATTCATTAATTCACAGTTCCAGAATATCACTTCAGTAAGTGCTTTTATCATTTTTTTTTTTCCTATCTGGGTCTGGGCAGGATTTCCCCCTCCCATTTAATATTGACAACAGATATTATCATATTATTAATGTCAATAATATGATATTATGTATTGCATCGTTACATTAAATATGACATATAAACACAAATCAAGTGGAAAAGAAAGACATGATCGCTACTAAGCAGAAAAAAAGTTATTTAGTTAGTTGAAACTGAAATTATAAGTGTTATGTTCGAGCAGTAATCCTAATCATCAGCCGAATTTAGAAGATACACACCTGGAATCCTTTATTTGAACCATTGAAAAAATGTTCTAATCTGTTTGCTTTTTAACTTTGAATAGCCTACAAACTTCTCTGCTTTTACTTTTGTAGCTATTTTGCTAGTCAGCTCCCGAGGCAATGTCATTCACTGTACGCACAAATTCAAAGTGTCGCGTCTGGGCGCGTCAGCGGCACTCAGAATCAGAATCAGAATCAGAATGAGCTTTATTGGCCAGGTATGCTTACACATACGAGGAATTTGTTTTAGTGACAGAAGCTCTACAGTGCAACAGAAAGACAGCAACAGGACAGGACACAGATAATAAAAGAATAATATACAAATATATAAATAGGCAATGTACAAATAGCAAAAACACAATATATAATATAGACAATTGTGGTGTACAGGTCTGATATGTACAAATCTGAAATGAAAAAATAAATATGTGTGGTGAATAAATAATTTATAATAGTGTTGTGTGTTCCACGTTTAATGTCAAGTGTTCATGAGATGGATTGCCTGAGGGAAGAAACTGTTCCTGTGTCTGGTCGTTCTGGTGCTCAGATCTCTGTAGCGTCGTCCAGACGGTAACAGTTCAAAGAGGGAGTGTGCTGGATGTGAGGGGTCCAGAGTGATTTTGCCAGCCCTTTTGCTCACTCTGGATAAGTACAGTTCTTGGAGAGTGGAGAGGGTTGTACCAATGATTCGCTCAGCAGACCCTCTGTAGTCTTCTGAGGTCAGATTTGGTAGCTGAGCTGAACCAGACAGTTATTGAAGTGGAGAGGACGGATTCAATGATGGCAGAGTAGAACTGATTCAGCAGCACCTGTGGCAGGTTGAACTTCCTCAGCTGGCGAAAGAAGTACAACCTCTGCTGGGCCTTTTTCACAATGGACTCAATGTGATTGTCCCACTTCAGGTCCTGGGAGATGGTGGTGCCCAGGAATCTGAATGACTCCACTGCAGTCACAGTGCTGTTCATGATGGTGAGTGGGGGGAGAGCAGGGGGGTTTCTCCTGAAGTCCACGATCATCTCCACAGTTTTGAGCGTGTTGAGCTCCAGGTTGTTAAGACCACCATTGCACCAGACAGCCAGCTCCTTAACCTCCTGTCTGTAGGCAGACTCGTCACCGTCCTGGATGAGGCTGATCAGTGTGGTGTCGTCTGCAATCTTCAGGAGCTTGACAGAGGGGTCTTTAGATGTGCAGTCGTTAGTGTACAGGGAGAAGAGCAGTAGGGAGAGAACACAGCCCTGAGGAGCTCCAGTGCTGATCGTACGAGTGCTGGATATGTATTTTCCCAGCCTCACTAGCTGCTGCCTGTCTGTCAGGAAGTTGTTGATCCACTGACAGACGGAGGTGGGGATGGAGAGCTGAATTAGTTTATTCTGAAGGGTGTCCGGGACGATGGTGTTAAAAGCGGAGCTGAAGTCTACGAACAGGATCCTCACATAAGTCCCTGGTCTCTCCAGATGCTGCAGGATGAAGTGCAGTCCCATGTTGACTGCATCATCCACAGACCTGTTTGCTCTGTAGGCAAACTGCAGGGGGTCCAGTAGGGGTCCAGTGGAGGCCTTCAGATAAGCCAAAACCAGTCTTTCAAATGATTTAATGACCACAGACGTTAGAGCCACAGGTCTGTAGTCATTAAGTCCAGTAATTTTGGGTTTCTTTGGGACGGGGATGATGGTGGAGCGTTTGAAGCATGAGGGGACTTCGCACAGCTCCAGAGATCTGTTGATGATCTGTGTGAAGACGGGGGCCAGCTGGTCAGCACAGATTTTTAGGCAGGCTGGTGACACACCGTCTGGGCCTGGTGCTTTCCTTCTTTTGTGCTTCCTGAAGACCTGGCGCACCTCATCTTCGCTGATCTGAATTGCAGGTGTGGGGGAGAGGGGGGTTGCTGGAGGTGTGAATGGTTGTGTGGAGAGGTGTTCAGGGTGGGTGTGGGGTGTTTTTTCAAACCTGCAGTAGAACTCATTCAGATCATCTGCCAGTTGTTGATTCTCCAGAGTGTTGGGGGATGGTGACTTGTAACTGGTGATTTCTTTCATACCTTTCCACACTGAAGCAGAATCGCCGGAAGATAATTTTTTCCTTAGCTTGCCCGAATAATTCCTCTTTGCCACTCTGATCTCCTTTTCCAGTGTGTATTTGGCCTGCTTATACAAGACTTTATCCCCCTTTCTGTAAGCATCTTCTTTGGCCTGACGGAGCTGCCTGAGTTTTGCAGTGAACCATGGTTTGTCGTTGTTGTAAGTTAGATGAGTCTTGGTAGGAATGCACATATCCTCACAGAAACTGATATAAGATGTTACAGTCTCTGTGAGCTCATCCAGATCATTTGCGGCAGCTTCAAAAACAGTCCAATCAGTAAGAGAGAAACAGGCTTGTAAAACCCGCTCTGTTTCATTAGACCATCTTTTAACAGTTCTTAATACAGGTTTTTCAGATTTGAGTTTCTGCCTGTAGGTCGGTATAAGATGAACCAAACAGTGATGAGAGAGTCCTAAAGCTGCCCGTGGGACAGAGTGATATGCGTCCTTTATCGCTGTGTAACAGTGATCCAATATATTACTGTCTCTGGTGGGACATGTGATGTGCTGTCTGTATTTTGGCAGTTCGCGAGAGAGATTTGCTTTATTAAAGTCCCCGAGAATGATTAAAACAGAGTCCGGGTGTTGTTGCTCAGTCTCTGTGATCATATCAGTGAGTTTCTGTAAAGCGGAGCTCACGTGCGCTTGCGGAGGAATGTAAACACTCACGAGAATGAACAAGCAAAACTCCCATGGCGAGTAGAAAGGCTTGCAGTTAATGAAAAGAGTTTCTAGATCAGAATAGCACATCTTCTTTAACACAGTTACATCTGTACACCACCTCTCACCACCGCACGATTTCCCCGTTGATTCTGCCTCGCGATCTGCTCTGATCAGCTGGAAGTTAGGCAGATGTAGCATGCTGTCCGGAATGGCATCGTTCAGCCAGGTTTCTGTGAAACACAGAGCAGCAGAGTTTGAAAAATCCCTGTTTGTCCGGGAGAGCAGAAGGAGTTCGTCCGTTTTGTTGGGTAGAGAGCGGAGATTCGCGAGATGGATGCTAGGCAACGCCGTTCTAAATCCGCGCTGTCTGAGCTTCACAAGCGCACCGGCTCGCTTCCCCCGTCTGCGCGTCCTGAAGCGTTTGACCAGAGCTACGGCTCCGCCAACAACAATGTCCAGCAAAACGTCCGAATAATCAAAAACCGGTAAAAGATTTTGTGGTGTGTTCTGCCGAATGTTCAGCAGATCATCCCTAGTAAAACTGATGGTGTTTGAGAAACAAAACACAGGAAAAACGAACAAAAACAGTACAAACACTGAAGAGCAAAGCACAGTAGCTGCCATGTGCGGCGCTCTTTTAATCTCGTAATAAAGCAGTGAATGATCTTTCCAGAAATTACGCTGATCGGCAGAACAAGTTTATATTTAGAATACATTGCAATCACTCCAAAATAGATGACAACAACTCACGAACCTGCATTAAGAGCTGTACTTATCTGCATGCCTATTAGCCGTTTGCATTGCATCGTTCGCAGCACCTGAAGGATGTGTTCGTTACGCAAACATTTATAAGGCGGGACCCGCTTTGAAATTGCAACATTAATTGGTTTAATTGCAGATGAATGACAATTCAACTATATCCAACTAACAATGAGGCTAGTATTTTGCTGCCCGTCTTCACTTGTGGACTAGCATTTAGGGGATGTTACCATTATGGAGGCCCCTCCTCAAAGCCCGAGGCCCTAGGCAATCGCCTGCTCTGCTTATAGCTAGCGCCGGCCCTGTATTATATCAATGACAATCTGATAAATTGTGATGCTGGGTTTAGAAAAGTCATAAATAAAGATTGTGTTGAGCAGCTGAAGAGATCTAAGGTCTTCAAAGAGAATAGCCTTTATCTTATTCACAAGTTGTAGCCAAATTTATTCAAGCTCTGGCAAGAGTCAGAGAGGTCAATAGAGCAGGCCCACTTTGATGACTGCTGGCAATAACTGTTGAAAATGAAGTCCCAGACAACATTACGAGCTGCACTGGCAGAGGGGAGTGATAAAAAATAAATAAATAAATAAATAATAATAATAATAATAAAATAAAAATTAAAAAAAATTCCTTTGACTTGCAGATTCAGACTACATGTTTTTGTTTTTTCTCAAAAACCTCACCATGGTTCCCTCAAAAATCAGTGAGGTTTACGTTTGGCATCAAAAATTGTTTAATGCATTTGAACAGTATCAATGGTTTAGTTTTTGGTCAATGTGGTAATGTTGATGCCGATGATCAGCTGGTTAATTTTGTTGTTGTTGTCAACATATCAGCTTTTGAGAATGGACAAGAATGATAAAAATGTGTATAAAGAAAGCATAATGAATGGACATGAATGATAAAAATGTGTATAAAGAAAGCATAAAGTCACCAAAAATTAAAACTATATTAAAGTTTTAAAAAATCATTTTTTTTTAAGAAAACCTTTTCTAATGAGAAAATAGCATTTTCTAAAGAAAATAGAGTCCACAACTCAAAATTAATCATTTTTAGACTGACTTACAGTGATCTACAGCACTCTTTAAGCATAGTAAAATCACTGTAATGCACAGTCTCACTTCAATTTACTTTTATGCACAGTTTGACATTGACAAGAGACACCCTGAGTTTTTTCCTTCTAACTGACTACACTTGACATGACAGGTCAGTCTGTCTGTCCGTAAGGTCCTTGCTCTGTAAATTGCTTTGCAGGAGTCAAAGTAATCAGTAGGTTTAGTCAGAAGATGATGTATTCTAAACATTAGCTTTCAAATCCAACCACCTGCCAGCTGTCTATCTCTTAACCAAATCCCATACCCTCATGTCTACTTAAATATCTGTTGAAGGCTGTAGCCATGTTGCTAGAATTGTTTTGTATTCCTTTTACAAAAGAAATAAAACATTTCTTGCATCATGACATGCATACACAAATGAAAAAAAAAAAAAAAAAACCTGTTGGACTTTTATCAGGATTGGTGAATCGATAAGCTAAAAATTATACACAAATTATGATCCTTTGATGCATCAAAAAAAACAAAAAAAACTTATAGTTAGTGATACTGCCTACACTGGATGCAAATGACAGTAAACGGATTTCCTATTCTTCTACTTCTGACCATGATTAACCAATGTAGCCGTTATCTGATTAGCTTGAGAAGACAGCATACTGAGTGTGGATTTGTGCGCACATTTTGATGCTAGAAACATTTCAAAATCCACAAATGCTTGCAGTGATCTAAAAATGCTCCAGAATGCACCCTAACATACACTTATGGATACACTTATGGAATTTGTTTTATTTTTGTGAATGTCTTTATATTGATTTGTGGATCATAATCTATTTATCTGCAATATTATCTTTAACTCACTTGAATTGCTCAAAACTAGTCAAAAGACAAAACGTATATAATCCAAAACTTCAATGATTTAAAAACATGCCATTGTGTTGCTAATAAAAGGGCTGTCATGAAGTTTGATTGGCGATTAAATTTCATACAAATTAATGTGATTAATAATTTATTTTTGTGTGTTTTCTTCATATGTAAAGTTACTTACAAATTCAGAGCAAAACACATTGTTAAGTGGTGTTAGTTGCTTACTTGCCCACTCAAAAGTGTCTGTCATTCAGGTCCCTGAATCATGTCCCTCCTTCAAAGTGAGTTCTATAGGACCTTAGGGATTTAAGTCTAGGGTTAAAATCCAATCTTAAAAAAGTAGCATTACAACTCTCCACAACAAGCCATCATTCAAGTCAACAATCTGGTATCAGCCAATCATCAGTTCCAAAGCCTTCCAAAAATAGAAGGCTATGAAATGATATGGAAACTTCATATCAAGATTATAGTGAAAGTTATCAATATTATCACACTATTGTTAAAATGTGCTAGAAAAAGTACTGATACTCGCATCAAAATCATTTTACCAAGTTTAATATTTAAAACCAACAGATGGATAAAAGTAGCATCACTATGGGCTGTTTGCATAAACATTAAACATTTTATAAAATGATAAACCTCACTTCAGCACTTCAGCCTTTAAACCATTATTAAGAATAGGGTAGGGCTGCAGCGATTCGTCGATGTCATCGATTACGTCGATTATAAAAATACGTCGATTAGCATGGAATGCGTCGACGCGTCGCACCTTTAGCCACGCCCATTGTGCGAGTCTGCAGTTATCCCTGCTTAAGACTGTTTTTCTGCCATGTTTAACATAAACAAGACTCTAGAGCAGAAGGTAAAGGCTAGTATGGCAACATCACTTCATAGAGCGTTCATAGAGCATTCTATTATTATATGACCGTCAGAACCGCATGTATATTGCCGAACTGATGCCTTTTCATTGTCAGGATTCACAACCGCATTCAAAGCTGCGCTGAATGAATGGAACACCACGGAACATCGAGTTGCCTATATAATTATGACGGGTTTAATTCACCCACAGAGACAGAGAAATGATTTGCGTTCATCTTAAGATCCACTGGAGCTGGCGTCAGTGCCGTGGGCGCGATTGCGCGAGCTCTGAGACAAGCGCACCGAACGCGTTCTCTGCACTCGCTAACAAAGCATTTAAAGTCATTGTCAGTTGTTTAATTGTATGATGGATAGGATAAGCCTCATTTATTTAAAAACGGGCTGTCAACTGATAAAACTTCCTGGTGTTATGACGCTATTTTTGATTCTGTCACTCTAGTGTCCTGAATGCGGTTGTGACTTCAGCTGTTCATTCATACAGATATGTATTCAAGCAGATGTTTTAATCTGCTGAATAAATAAAACATTTCAAGTCTCTCACCTGTAAGCAACTGCTGTCAGTCCCAGACAGTAACTGTGAATGCAGCTATAATGTGCATTTCTATTGATTGTATTGTATCACTGCCCTGTAATTCTTTCTCTCTCTCTCTCTCTCTCTCTCTCTCTCTCTCTCTCTCTCTCTCTCTCTCTCTCTTTTCTTTCTTTCTTTCTTTCTTTCTTTCTCTCTTTTTCTTTTTATTAATTATTTATTGTTATTTTTCTTTTTCTCTCTTTTCTTATTTTTTATTTTCTTTCTTTCATTTTTATTTTTTTTATTAATTGTTGTATTGTTATTCCTTTTTCTCTCTTTTCTTGTTATTATCTTTATTTATTGTTATTTTCTTTCTTGCCTTCTTTCTTTCTTTATTGTTGTTAATATTTATTTTTTGTAAAGTATTAATTATGAGACGTTTGAATAAAATATTAAAAGATTAATACTGTTATTAATTATCGATAGTTTAACTAAAGAATTCATCAGCTGATCTGAAAATAATAAATAGATTAACTGGAAAATAATCGATAGATTAGTCGACAAATCGGGAAAAAAAAATAATCGATAGATTAGTCGACAATTACAATAATCGTTAGCTGCAGCCCTAGAATAGGGATGAGTCAAAATGATCAAGGATTATTAGTATTCTATCTGCTCAGTGAATAATTCCAGATACTGTATAATCCAAATTGTTTTGAATTTTAGAATACACATTAGCTTAGTTTCTATCAAACAGTTATGTTTTATGTATGTATGTATGTATGTATGTATTTATTTATTTATTTATTTATTTTTCAAATAAAATGAAATTCTATTTTCACATTGGTCTGAACAAAAATGACAGACAGGACATGTAAAATGTGCATCCACTCTCTGACAGTAGGTGGTACTTATGGAAAAGCAGAAATAGAGCTGTTTTCCCAGTATACAGCGATACACTTATCCTGAAGTTCAAGCACAGTATTGGAGCCAGCTGCACACTGTCTCATTCCTTATACCGCCGAGAACCGAGGTTGCATGCATAACCACAGACATTCCCTTTCGATTGCAGTTAACTCTGCATTGTGTCAGCAGCTGATGCTATGGGGAACAGTGACTACAACACCACATTACTAGTGTAGGATCTGAACCAGCCTCTGTGGGCAGCATATGACAAAAATAGACATATATTATGGTAGTATACCACAGCATGAACCGGGGAGGTTGCACAAGCACTTCACAACAGGCGTTGGGAAGATGAGATACAATGGTCAGTGCGGACTAATTTTCTTCCTCAGAAAAATGTGTCTTCATTCTCCTGGTAAGTCCATGGCACAAATCAAATGGCCAGGCCTGTGCACTGCTCATAACATTAGGAGGTATTAATTGTTCCAAAGGAGGAAGCGCTATGCTGGAGTCATCATCGGCCATGATCTGACCCCCCTTTATGATTTACATACTCCACTACCTCCGTCTTGTCTGCTTGAATGACAACATGGCAGTTCTGCACATCTCTGTGAAAAACTCTCAGAGCCAGAAACACTGTGAGCAGCTGTAAGTGATTGATTAGCCATGCTTGTCTGGCACCCGTCCTAGAGCCAAAAACTTGATAGCCATCGAATTGAGCATGCAAGGGGGCATCGGTAGGAGTTCTTCTGTAGGGGGCATCAGGAGTTCTTCTGCTGTTCTGCATGGCTGATGGATTGGACAGTAACCTCTGTAGCATATAAAGCCAAGTCTGTCACACTGTGCAGCTCTCTAAAGAGCTTGGTATCTGCTTGGTATGTGTATTTGAGAAACTTTGGCGTGAACTTTTGGTGTGAAACGACAAGCTGGCTTGGCTCACTTGACTCTTCTACCTCGGACACTGCAAGAGAGATGGCCTCATACCCTTCTTCTGATCCATCAAAAACATTTTCATGCACTCCAATTCAAGGTCGGAGATTGTCTCAAGTGTATGGCACAGGTGAAAACACTAGATCTGGAGAGTGGGGCGTATGCAGGACCTCTGGCAGCAGAAGGTCCACACTGTAATCTTCATGCTCGGGTCCTTGGTTCCACTCATTCAGGTGGAGCAGGAAAGTGTGGGAAGAAGGGCTGTCCATCAGAACGAGGGCAGCATCTTAAAACTGAGGTCAATTAGTCTCAACCAGAGCCACTTTACACAGACAGGTAACCGAAAGAATCCCAGACATGTAACAGAATGAAGGAATCACAATCCTGAAGGAGAAACATTCTAAGGTAACGGCACTCAGCAGCAGCCTATATAGAGCCTGCCATTGGCCAATGCATCTGCATTAACTTCACTCAAAAACCTGATTTTAAAATCAGTTACCACAAGCAAAACAATCATCGAAAAGTCAATAAACTGCCTTTTCTCCTTCAGTGAAGTCTAAATATTACTAAACATACTTTAAAAATGTCATAATGACAAGATAAAGGATAAAATGCAGGCTATGTATGGAGCAACAAATAAAATAAGCAGAACATTGCAATGACTCTACAACATAAACACACATAGTGTTGCCCATAGGGCTGGGTGATACATGGGTGAAACAATTCTCTTTCTGTGGCTCTAATAAAGTCTGTATGCTTCAAATAGAGAGAGCTTTAATATAGAATTGCGTTTTCTCTTTCTGTTTGCTCTGTTGATTTAAACACGGAACGTCAAACTCATCTATGCCGCTTTTTGATCATCCTTAAAGTAAACTTTTGGCCATTTGGTGATCAAATAAACTGTTTTAGTCCACCGCTTATATAAAAGCTATAGAATAGAAGTATCGTTTCTTGTTAGAGTGTGTTAATTTCAACATTTATTGATACATTTTAAAATTTAATGATCAATATATAATTAATATTAAAGGTGCCATAGAATGGAAAATTGTATTTACCTTGGCATAGTTGAATTATAACAGCTCTGTACATGGAAATGACATACCGTGAGTCTCAAACACCAATGTTTCCTACTTCTTATTAGTGATGGGTCGCTCTTGAATGATTCGTTCATTTTGAAAGAATCTTTAATGTGACTCGGGAAGAACGAGTCGTCTCGGGGAGTGATTCGTTCAGTCGTACATGCGCAACATCCTATAGGTTCTGCACTGAATTATTTCACCTGCTTCGAGTCTTCAGGTTTTCGAGTCGTTCGTTCATCACGTGACAGCCCCATAAGCTACACCTCTGCAGTCTGAGCCGGAAAGAGAATTGATTAGTCCATCTCTCGAGTCTTCGGGTTTGAGTCGTTCGTTCATCACGTGACAGCCCCATAAACAAAACCAATGCAGTCTGAGCCGGAAAGAGACTTAATAATAATAACCAACTCTTTATTACCTTTGTTACCACATTCAGTGTTATGGGAAAAAAAAAAAAAAAAACCATCATGACAGAAATTCACACATTTATAAACTGTAAGAAATAAAAAGCTACAATTTGAGACCAGAAACGCATCACGTAACTGTAAGTGTAAATAATAATTATAATGATGATGATGATGATGATGATGATGATAACTATGCACCCATTTATAAGAAAGGTTGTAAATTAATTTCTCTATCCAATGCTGTGACGTCACGTGACAAAAGAACGAATGACTCGAAAGACTCGAGAGAATCAGTTGATAAAATCCTGTTTAATTTTGTTTGGAAAAACAAAATCCATTATGTTAAGAAGTCTGTAATAATGAACACGTATGAGCATGGGGGGTTGAATTTCCTTGATTTCTCTTCTTTGAATAACACTTTCAAAATTAATTGGATTAGGCAGTTTTTGTGTAATCCAAACTCAGTCTGGAATTTTTTCCCCAATTACTTCATTTCCAAATTAGGTGGTCTCCCTTTCTTATTAATTTGTAATTATAATATTGACAGAATCCCTTACAATTTATCTAAATTTCATAAACAGGCATTACTTGCATGGTCATTAATCTTTAAGCACAATTTCTCCCCTCACCGATACTTCATTTGGAACAATCAAGACATTGTATATAAGAGAAAATCTTTGTTTTTTTAGTAATTGGTTTGAGAAAAACATTTTGATTGTTTCCCAGTTATTTAACTCAGAAGGTCTTATTTTAAGTTATGAAGAATTCTTATGTAAATTTGATTTTCCAGTAACTCCCAAAGAATTCTCCATTGTCATGGACACTTCCACTACTTTACCTATTTTTTTGGACCCATTTGAAATCCCAGTAGGAAAACTGTGCTTTTTGTCACATCCTTCATCACGTAACTATAAGATTAGATCGCTCTTTCAAAAGGAGCTTGTAACAACTCGCTATGTGGTGTCTTATTGGAAGAATGTTGTTGATCATATTGACTGGAAAAAAAGTATGGACTCTGTCTTCGAAATACATAATAACTAACAAGGTTAGAGAAATCTCATTCAAATTGTTACACAGATTTTACCCAGCTAAAGTGTTTCTCAAAAGGTTTAAATCAGATATAGATATAAGCTGTTCTTTTTGTGGTGACCCTAATGAAACTGATATGCATATCTTCTGGGATTGTCCTCACACACAGCTATTTTGGATTGAATTCTCTAATGTTATCAATCCCAATGTGCTCCAGGGTTTCTCTTTGCTTTTTAAGGATGTACTGTTTGGCTTCTTTAATATACAAAAAGATAAAATTAATGAATATTTTATTATTAACCTATTATTATTTCTTGTGAAATTTCATATTCACCGCTGTAAATTCTCTCATCAAAATCCTTTATTTATTGTTTTTAAAAAAGAGGTTCAACAGTATATCCAAACTATTTCATCTTGCAAGAATCTTAAAGCTCTTAAAACAGTTAATTTATTTCATCTTTTTAATTTATTCTATTAAAGCTTTCGTTTTGTATTACTAATTTATTGTTACATACGTATATAAATGGTGCTTTGCATGTAATGTCACCTCTTTGTACGTAAAGTTGACATTTTTTGTACTTGTATCTTTTGTACCTTGGCATTAATTAAAAAATAATAATAATAAAAAAATAAAAAAATGAAAGCCTCGAGAGATGAACTAATCAATTCTCTTTCCGGCTCTGGCTGCATTGGTTAAGTATATGGGGCTGTCACGTGATGAATGAACGACTCAAACCCCAAGACTTGTCAGATAAGAGGTGAGGTGAGCTAATCATAGACTAAAGACCCAGGTAAACAATGAATTAATCTTTACTGTTTTTTTATAGCATTAAAGTTTTGTATTGTTTGTAGTGTGATCAACGTTTGCATAAGTAGTAGATGTGTTAGGGAAGTAACACGTCACATTTTAATTATGTTTAGCTAAAATGAACGAAATGACTCGAAAAAAGATTTGTTCATTTTGCTGAACGAGACTCAAAGGTCCCCACCCTTACACCTAAGCCACATACCTTCTTTGTAGATATCAGAGAACAATTTAAAATATTGTATCAATGCATTCTATGGCACCTTTAATATTTTTATTCATTTCAAGAGTATGGTTCAGTAGGCTACTTTTTTTTAATTGTAAAGCACTATTTATTTTCCGTTCAGTATCAATTTTAAAAACCATCAGTTGATTAATCGGTTTCAGCCAGTGTGGGCCAACCTAGCTATCGGTATCAGTAAAATCCAATATCGGTCGACCTCTAGCTTTTACAACTTTCACATTGGAGCAAAAATCTGCCTTTAAACTTGAAAGAAATAAAAATTTGACATTTATCATGATAATTATCGATATTGACTTATATGAAAAAAAATATATATATATTGTGATCATTTTTTTGGCCATATCACCCAGCAGTAGTTACCCATCACATTCAGCAGCAACCAGATCAAACATCGATCAGGGAATAAGTACTCACTGCCCTTTTGGAGTCTTTTGGATTGATTTGGCATCTCAAAAAATATGCAGCGAGATTTCTGCGGTCAGAATATACTGCTCATCCCATTAAAAAAACTGGCCAGGGTTTCTTTTTAATGCCACTGAAATGGGATCAATACTGAAAATGCTTCTGAATGTCATGGAAGAGACTTGGCTTAGAGGCTGCTCACCAGCCAATGTTTCAGTAATCCATATGAAACTATAGCGGACCTGTTTGTTAAATGCCATAGCTGTGCCTGTGAGGCTAGAATAACTCAGTACATTGTCTTCAAACCTGTGTCACGTGATTGTAAAGCTCTCAGACATCCTCTTGGACAGGAAATATATTACTTAAACTCCCAGAAGTGTTAGAGAAATAAACAAAGGGAAATCAATACCTCGAATAACACAGCAGTGTCTGCTGTCTGTAAGTTTAAGTTTCTCCTATACTTTTCCAATCTCTGATGTCTTTACATTTGTTTTTAGTTTTTTTATAAGCTCAGATCACTGCAGTTCAAGGGACATGTATGTTTAGTGTGTGTTTGAATGTGTAAATTACATGAAATGGTCGAACATGTATGATATTCCTTCTTACATACAGTAGCTGAAATGTTTTTGGCAGCCTGGAGGGTTCTTGAGAGATTTGGCCCTAGTTTGAGTTATGTTCATGTACTTAATACACTCCAAATAATGTTAATTTTCCATGTTAATTAACCTAGGCCTGTCGCAATTATTACATAACAACCTGATTGTACATATTTGGTCTAATTGAAATTATTTGAGAAAACCATAAACTTGGTGCACTTAGATAATATAGGTAAAACAATCTTTTAGATTTCCATTAAAGGAGGTACTCCAGCCATACCTAGGGATGTCAGAGACTTAAGGGTGGATGCTTTAAGCATCATATCATATAGAATCCTTTTTTATCCTCCACAAAGTTCAACATTACAATTCACATCTGGATTATATAGCGTGGAACTCCTATGTGTTAATAGTATACTACTGCTGTTTATGGTAAGAATAAACATTCTGATATTACTTTTCTGATGCAGTGTAAATAGCTTCTGCTGTTATTTCATCACCAGTCCAGTGAAGTAATGTTATTGCTCTCTTACAGCACGTTTGTGTAATTTCAAGCCTGTGTTTTGGTGAAGCGGAAAAGCAAATTATTTGCGAGGGTGCCTGTGTGACTACACAGCCTTGATGCTCCACACGTCAAGAGCGAGGACATGTTTATTCACAGAGCTTGAAGTTAATAGAGTTCAGGCAGAGCCTTCTGTATCATCTCTCACTAGGCTAGGACTTACAATTTGGTCACAATTGCAAACCTTTGAAAACACAGTGAAGAAGTGTCTGATGAAAGAAGGCAGACAGAAACAGGTGAGGACAGAAAACAAGAAAAAAAGTATTAAAGCACTGAGTGGCAATCATCAAGTTGACAGCTGCGAAGACAGTCACAGAGCAAGTGATATGTTCCCAGAATAATCAGTGAGATCAATGTTATCTAATTTCTATCTGAGGGTTTTCTAGATCAGTACCTGAAAGACCGAAAAAGCCCTATACCATATGGAGTTTAGGTACAATTGTTCCATCTATGTAATTTGTGATTTTCAGTGAATACTTCACCCTAAAATGAAAACATAAAATCACCATAAAAGTAGCCCATAAGACTGCACTGTGCTACATTTCAAGTCTTCTGAAGTAATATTGAAGTTCTAAATAATAAATAAATAAAAAACAAAAAAACAAAAAAAAAAAAAAAAATAGAAATGTAAAAGGTTTTCAGTCAATAATGACCAAAATTTCAGTCTGTAACTGACACACACAGCTATCATATGACATCTCTTTACTTGAAATATAGTGCATGTGTTATGTAGACTACTTTTGTGGTGTTTTATGGTCAAGAAGCTTGTAAGTCCCTGGACAAAATTAACTGTTTTGTAAAGGTGTGTTTTTTGTTGTTTTTTTTTTTTTTTTTTTGTTATTGTTTGTCTTGAAAAACAGCTATTGTGTTTGATTCGAGGGCGAGTGAAAGAGTTTTAATTTGTGAATTATAGTATTACTTTAATCCCCTTCAAATTGAACATGCCTGTATTTTTTTTTTCTTTCATAGTCTCTGTAAAAATTAAAGGGCATAGTAAGTCCTGTTTTTCAGTTAACTTCTCTTCTGAGAAATTGAATCCTGTCTAGAACATATGTCTGTGATTGGTTTATAGTTTTTTTCCTCGTTTATTTGAACCTTCATTGAATGCCACAACTTTCTGTGTAATGTAACAATACAGCTAAGTAAAAATGAAATTAAATCAGTAGGAGAGAGTTCGATCCCAGAAATTACTCAAAATTGTCTTTAGAGTAGCATCAGGTATGATTCTCACCATAACGCCTACAGCAGGGTCCACAAATCTACTTGAGAAAATCATATTTAGCATTTTTTAATGTAATACCATGCAACTTCTTTTATTTAAAATCAAATTTACTATCTATACCAATATATCACCACAATAGCCTGACTGAAAAGTTGTTCTAAATGTTCCAAAGGGCATCTTGTGCTTCAAAACTGTTAGTGCCAAAAAAGAATAGTGCTAAAAAAAATCTTTTGATTAATTTTTTTATCCACAACTTTTTAGTTTTTTTTTTCAAGATCCTAGAAAAAAAAAATAGTTTGTGATGCTCGCACAGAGAGCACATTATTTTCTGTAACCGCACATCCATGCAATAAACACTCTCACCATTGTAATAACATCGAATCAGTACTAAATCACAACTGTAGCTTAAATGTCATTTACAAAGCAAATCCTGTCCGAATGCAGATACAAAAAGAGTCATCCGCTTACTACTTCCATTAAAGGGTTAGTTCACCCAAAAATGAAAACTGGCCTGTGTTTTATTCACCCTCAAGGCATCCTAGGTGTATATGACTTTCTTCTTTCAGATGAATCCAATCGGAGTAATATTAAAAATAGTCCTGGCTCTTCTAAGCGTTATCATTGCAGTGGGTGGTTGTTTCTGTTAAACAGTCCAAAACACGTCAAATAAAGTGTGCGCATTCATAATAAAACATGCCTAACACGGCTCCGGGGCGTGAATAAAGGCCTCCTGTAGCGAATCCATGAGTTTTTGTAAAAAAAAAAATATTCATATCTGAAATGTAATAAACATTTTTCTCTCACTTCTGCTGACTGTTGTAAGTGGAAGCCATTCCGGTGGATGACGTAAGGACGTATGCGTCGCACGCTCGCCTCTGAGATATGCTAGTCTCGCGAGTTTGTTTACAGGAGCAAAGGAGGCAAAGTTTCCTTAAAGGAAAACCAGTCTCTTCTTGGCTTATATCGAAATCCTCCTACATTTTTCTTTACAAATCCTCGGTTTGTACTTCTAATTCGTGACCGGCGTTTTGTTTTGTTCTCTCTCCGCATTCGTCACTATTCACGCAACGCCAACGTCCTACACCATCCCCCAGAACAGCTTCCACGTACCACAGTTAGATGAAGTGAAAGAGAAGTGTTTATTATGTTTGAAATATGCATATTTTTCATACAAAAACGTATGGATTCTCTACAGGAGGCCTTTATTCACCCTCTGGAGCCGTGTGATGCATGTTTTATTATGAGTGCGCGGAGTTTATTTTATGTGTTTTGGACTGTGTAACAGAAGCACCCACCCACTGCAATGATAGAGCTTAGAAGTGCCAGAAAAATTTTAATATGAACTCCGATTGGATTCATCTGAAAGAATAAAGTCATATACAGGATGGCTTTAGGGTGAGGAAAATTAGAGGCTACTTTTCATTTTTGGGTGAACTAACCGTTTAAAGGGTTCCTGTGATCCCTTGTGCTTTAATGTAGAAGCAGTAACAGAGGCCAGTTCACTCACCATATTGACGGTGCTTCTGTGCCACTGATCTCTAGAAAGTCGTATCTATCTTCTAGCTGGAAGTCTGTGAAGACTAGGGCAATGGTGTCTCCCGGCTCGGCCAGAATACTCCACGTGCAGTCAGCATTGTTCTCATACTCTGAAGGAAAGTGGGGACTTGATATTGTCCCTGTTGTTCCTCTTAACGTCCCACCACATGATCCTTCAGCTGTACAAAATAGCACAAAAGTTACAAATTATCAGGCAAAGGTAAAATTAGTAAAATTACACCATATAGAAATCAACATTAATTTTCAGGGCTCCTATCCCATGACTTTTGTAGTCATTCATGAATAATGAATTAAAAATCCAGGGCTTGAATATAAGGACTGCCTCCCGATGCAGCGTTTAAGACACAGGATCAGTACTGCTGCTCTCTAAAAGCGGAGTTTACTGGTTACCATCCAAGTAGAAGACTATGCAAAAGAGAGCTGTTTATTTCCTTTATATCTTTGTACTACTGTATTTATTTTTTCTGTTGCTTGTAATTTGTTTAAAGACTACTTGTCTTTAATAATGCTTTGACTTTATGGCTGATAGTTTTTTTGCTGTGGTTTCAAAACTGAAATCACGAATTGTGAAATTACACCAGTATCTAAAATTTTGGTATTGTAAGCATAAAACATCAGGTATTCACAACTATAGGGATTTATATCCATTATGCAGTGCTGCTTTCATACAGAAGTTTAAAGGACAAGTACGTAAATATGTAAAGCCAATGAGTGTCACAAAGACCCTCTTATGTGTGTAACTACTTTCCCAAGCCAAGTATCCAGGATCTGACATTGTTAATTCAAAAAGGTGTGCCACCGTTACTAATTTGAAAATATCACATTAGAACTAGCAATGGCAGCTTGGGCAGTTTCTGAGAAGTTAATGAAGGGACAAGGTAGAAGCACAACTGTGTGACACTGTTGTCTTAAAATAACCAAAAAGTTCAGTAACTTAAATTTTTACCTCCCATATTGCCAGTTAATTTTCTGTTTTGCTCCGCTAAAGTAGTTCCGCCATAGCAAAACGTTGCTGAATGATTTAATAACTGAATAACTCCTAAATGAATCAGCGTTTTTGAAAAAAATGATTTATGATTCAATCACTGTATATGAAATTGGCCCCATACCCTGAAATAGTGCATTATTTAGTGCCAGAAGATGGCATCCACAGCCTTTCCAGTGCTCTCAGTGTACTAACTGGCTCACTTGTTCTCATTCACTATTTTATAAGTAGACTAAAGTAGGGAATAATAAATGAGGTTATAGGGGACCATTGTTGGATACAGCCAATAACTGCAAAAGTATTTTGTTTGTTTGGCTGTTCACATTATTTATTTATTTATTTATTTTTAAATGTGGCCAATTCAAGTTTGAACTGATCACAGTCCCGAACTGACCCAAATGCCCAAAAGACATACAGAATTAAACACTGAGGCCACCATTGAAATCAGCGTTTACACGTCACGGCCCATTAATTCATGCGCAGGCTGTCACCAAAATACTTACACCTCACTCTCCACTCACTACTGTCACAGCTGTCTTTCGTATTGACAGTGATCAAAGAACTAACGGTATTTAAAATCTGGAGTGAGTCCCATCATTGCAGAATTGTGACGAAAGTCTACGTAGAGTGACGTAAAAGTCATATGAATATGACTGTTCAGATTGAGTTTGCATGTAACTGATTTAGTACCACATATGGAAGTGTCCCAAATCAGAATCACAAAATCAGTATGTGAAACAGTATACACTATTCCACAATAAACGTTTTAAACTGCAGTATGCTACATTGTTATATTTGCTTGTGAGGTTAAAAAAGTGTATTTATTTTACTTTATTTAACTTTTTTAACAGTTTTTTAGAGAATAGGATAGGCTCTAGCACCCTGTAACCCTACATAGAATAAGTGGTTCGGAAAATGGATGGATAATTATTTAAGTTGTCTACCAATGTCAAAAAAAAAAAAATAAATAAATAAAAAATAATAATAATAAAATCATGGTTAATATTACTTCAGGTTAATTTGTTAAACTGGAAATGAAAGCCAGTTTGAGCACAATGCATTGGGGCAAACAGTACACTCTCTGAAGAAAAAAAAAAAAAAAAAAAAAAAAAAAAGGTACATATTAGTACCTAAATGGTAGATGTTTGTACCATTATGAAAATGTACCACCCCAGTGACAACTTGAGTATCTTAAAGATACATATTTCAAAGTTCACTTTAGTACCTAAAGAGTACATATTAGTGCCTTTTAAAAGGGTAAAGTGACTGTTTTGTACCTTTTTCTGAGTGCTGAGAGTGTACTATTGGAAGCATACAGTAGTCACAGTATTCCATGACTGTGGAAACCTGCTTTTTAACCCATCTGTCCATGTAAGCATAAAGCATCTTACCTCTACAAAATGGTGCTGGGAAATCCCATGATGCACCACTTCCTGGGCTCACTATGCACGTGAGCACTGCATGCCCCTCCAAAACATATCCCATCACACAACTGTAGCGGATCTTGTCTCCGATGTTGTACCTGGTCCCATGGATAATCCCTCTCGGTATCAACCCTGGATTTCCACAGGTGTGACTTGGTAGAACTGGAACAGAAGACAGGAAAACAGGTCAGAAGTAAGTTTCAGCGTCACGCTGTGCATTTCACTCTTTTCTGTTGGTTCTTTTCATCATCATACACAGACTGAGCCAAGCTCTTGAGATGTCTGTCTCAGTGCGAGTCTTCGCTATGAAGCATGCACATCTGAAGCTGGCCCAGCGCTCGTGCATGGGACTGCGGTGAAACCCCCACACGTTAGTTGTGCGTTTCTGTGATCATGATGCTGTTTGAAGGTAAGTATTTCATGTTGACAATACAATCACAACATGAATGTGCTCTGTTCATCCGTGTCAGCTGTTCAAACAGAATCTATGCAAAACATTTTAAGAGTGAATTTTTTTTTTTTTTTTTTTTTTTTGCGCGTAATCCAAAGCAAAAAGCCTTTTTTTTCAACTTTGTTTTCAGAAACATCCAATTCTGTAGTAAAATAAAAGTTATAAAGACCATGGCTTAAAAACAAATTGAAATCAAAATTGAGCCCATTTTCTTTCTTCACATTCTTTGTTTTAACTTGACTTGATTAAATTAAATTATGAATAATAATGATGATAATAATAATAATTAGTCCAAAGAAGAAAGTCCAAAAAGGGTTCAAGTAACAAAAAGGCATTAACATATATAGGTATAATAAAACAGAACCAGGTAATCTGCTGACGAGAAGCCAAACGAAACAGCATGTACAACACAACAATATACCCAACAAAGGAAAAAACAAACCGAGGGACTTAAATACACAGGATGATGAACAGAATACACACAGGTGTGATCTAATTAATTAAAAAAAAGACAAAAAAAAAACGGTGACTAACTGTGGTGGGAAAATGGAACTCTTGTAGGCTAGAGTTCTCCTTGGCATTAAATGCTAGAATGAGACGGTCTAGTAAGTGTGCGTGGCTATATGTTCCTGCCTTCACCATCATGACAAAATACTAATAAAACTTAATTTTGGAAAAATATTTTGTATTACAAATCCATATATTACTGATGACGTGGCAGCTGAGATATGCAGCCTTCCGTTTGAGAAGCACCCTAAGAATCCATGAAAATGAAACTAAAACAGAGGATACATGTGACAGATCTTCATATCTTGTATATAATCAAAGATAAATAAGATAAGAAATAAGAAAATTCAGTAACACTTCACAATAATGTGTAGGACACATACACTGGAGATGGGGGTGGTAAGTGAATCTGTATTTGGGGTCCCCATTTTAAAAATCTGCTTAGGACCTCCAAAATGCTAGGGCCAGTCCCGCTGTATCCCATCAGAGTTGGATATGTTAAAGCCAATTCTAGAAAATTCTCCCGAAGGCCAATCAGCATTGAGAACTTGTCTGAATGCTTGGAGGCAAAGATGTCTCCACCAGCATTCATCTTTACAGACACACCAATTCAGTGCTTTTTGTTTGATCAGTCCAGTGCAAAAGATATTCATCATTAGATATGAATTTAATAATATTGAGATTTTTTTTTTCTTGTGCATGCAACAGTAATACGGGCCAGATTAAAACTTGCATCTTCTGTATGAACAACAACTGCTAGGCCACAACTTCAACTTCAGAGCTCTAAAGCTCTGCAATCACATTAATGTTCATATTCAAATTAGCATTTTCATATGTTAAACCAAGTGTGATGAACATTTCCATCACATAGACTTAATTTTCAGTCTGGTTCTCACACAAAGATATCATAATTCAGAAGACTTGAAAACAAAGTACACAAGTCATATGGATTGTTTTAGTAGCATTAGTACAGTATCAATACACATTTTTATTTAGAGGTGAACAAGTACAATGCAAATTTAGTTAGTTCTAATTAAATTTTCAGTTCATACAATATTTATTCTACATTTACTCTAACATATAAGAAAACAGAAAATGTATACTTCAGACTTTTGTCAATAGGCCATACATATTCAATTCAATTACAGTTTTATGAACCATTACATGCAATCATGAATATATGTTATGAAAAATACAGAATGTAGTGTTGACATAGGCCTACTTGAAAAGCTACGGTAAACGCACAATAGTGTATTTTGATGAACATGTTCATATGAGACTCCATGTTAACACAAGTTTTATGAGTCATGGGAGGGTTCTTGAAGGAATCGTTTCTATTCACAAAGAAATCATTGTGATCCTCCAAATATGAGAGGTGCCTGGAGGAATGGGCGTAGATGTTATATAACCCCTGTGGCAACTTACACAGCTAAATCTAGAGCTGACATTTAAGAGCTGAATGTTGATTCTGTTGCATTCACTAATAAAACTGCTGCAGAATATCTCTTAGGATTCTATTTTGCTTGGTTGAAGTGGTTCTTAACTAGATATAACGGCTAGTAAAATAGACAACATAAGATTTCCCAGGAATTGCTAAACTTTACAAAATTAAAGAAATAAATATAAGGTCTGCTTATGTACAGTAGCAAACATTTTTAAAACTTCATAGGCATGCTTCCAAAAGCTTGAAAGATATATACTGTGTGTGTATATATATATATATATATATATATATATATATATAAAATAGTCTTTTTAAAGCGGCTTAGCAATATGGAATTCTGTTGGCATCACTGAATCACCATTTTCTTATCATTGTAAAGTTGCTTTGAAACAATCTGTATTGCATGAAGCACTACATAAATAAAGGTGACTTGACTTGATTAAAGTCACTGTTGGTGTAATGGTCACGTCTTCTAATACTTTTGTTCATATAGTGTATGTTACCACCCTGATCATTGTTAGTGGGAAAACAACAGCACATGAGCACATTAGAAATTGGCTTTTCTGTGATATTTTGTGGTGTTTTATAGCTAGTTTGTCACTAAAACATTCCATCCTGTTTGGTAAAATTACAGAAATCATTTAAAAATATCAACATATCAATGTTTTACTGTGTTTTTCCTCTGCACCACAGTACAGAACAATATGTTGTTTAGTAAATTCTTGCCATTGCTCCTTATACAATAGATGAGCAAATAAATGATTCCAACAAATGACACAGTTTAGAGACACTGGCCATTTATTCAGAGAGAATAGCCTATATTGATTTTTGCATTAAGGTTGCCTCTGGTGAAATATCATTCTCAATAGAGGTAACATGGTATGACCTGGCAGGTAAGCTATTGCTTGGTCAAGTCCCCACACAATCATAAAAATGTGGCATGCTCATTAATCTGAACAAAAACATTTTTATTGGGAATCCAAATTATGTTACCTCTACTGTGACTACAACAGGGAATTGCACACTAACTTTACACCAGAAACAACAAAAGATCCAAGATCACTCCTATAATAATGAACAGGAGCGGACTACACTTACAGCATGAGTTGCATTGTTTTACAAAGCACCTTTAGTTGATTGCTGCCCTGTTTTTACTTTGGTCATACAGTACAGCTACTTCAGAGTCTTTATTTTTTACCTTCTGTTTACTATTAAATGAATTACAAATGCACTGAGAAAAAAAAATAATAATAAGATAAATAAATAAATAAATAAATAAATAAACAATAGAGTAAAAATCTGTTAATTGGCTAATAATAAGTTCCCTTACTCTATATGGTGGAAAAACTGTAATAGATCATTGGAAATTCCATGTAATTGTACAGTAAAGTACTGTTAAATGTACAGATTTTAAAAAGAAGTCATCATGTATTTGTGTATTCAGTAAATACAGTAAATTGATTGTTAAAATTCAGTGAGTGGTCGCAGTTTCTTTTTTTTTTCATATCAGTTATGTACATAGGGTTTAATGTTACATCTTACAGTATGTTATTGAATGTTGTGTGTTTTTTTTTTTACTGTAAATTAGTAAACTTTAAATTGTAAACCTTAAATCATTATTTTTACACTACACATTTACTGTACTTTTTACAGTAAGTTATATACCTAAATAACTCTGATATTCAATACAGCATCAGTAGCAGCTAATAATGGGATAAAGATGCAATACCAGTTCCCTTTCGATACTTTACTCATACTGCATTTTACTAGACGCATATGGGCAAAACTCCTTTTTCTCAGATAGCTGAAGCCTTTTTTAATAACGCAGTGTTACTGCACGGCCATTGGTTCGTGCAGTGCTTTAAAGACGAACCAATGGCTCGGCAGCGGTGCTGCACCAGCCTATGGCGGCGATGCCCGCCAAAGCCCGCCAGATCTATGAGACTTGAAGCCCTTCTCGCAGTTGACCAGCCTCTGCAGCGGATCAAGACCCTCTGGCTTAGCTGATCTCCCCACTGACTTGCCGCTCTCTAGCCGCTTCAGTGCCCGTAGCAGCCGCGGTACGAGAGGATGCCTCCTCTCAATGAGTCGGTGGCCACGCATCTTTGCCCGCCCACGGCCATCGGTTGGACGGCAAAGGCTGCCCACCCGTCCAAGCCCTGTAAGACGACTTCAGCGCTCGCTGGACGCACTTACTCATCGGCTGGACAGGTGGCCTCGGCGCTTCATTCCATGGCGGTCCTCAGGTGTTTCAGGCAAAACTCCTCCGCTGCATGGACAAGACTGGCCCAGAACCCGCAGCATTCAGGGAGCTGCGCAGTGTGACCGACCTGGCTTTACGCGCCACCAAAACCACGGCCCAGGCGATAGGCAGGTCCATGGCCAGCTTAGTGGTGCTCGAGCACCACCTGTGGTTGACGCTGACGGAGATAAAGGATGCGGACAAGGTTCCCTTCCTGGACTCACCAGTCTCCCCCACCGGCCTGTTTGGACCCGCTGTGGAAGGGTTCGCAGAGTGCTCCACAGCAGCACAGAAGTTGTCTCAGGCAATGCGACACTTCTTGCCAAAGCACTCCAGCACTGCAGCTGGCTCGAGTCGCCCCAGATCGGCGCCGACTCCCCAGCTCACGAAGACTGCACCACCGGCTCCCCAGCCGGAGCCCAAGCCGGAGCCCCGAGATCGTTCTTGTTCGGCTAGACACTGCCCGCCTCCTAAGCGCCAGGGACCCCAGCTCAAGATTGTGCTGGACCAGACGCCCAAGGCATCATCCTAATCTGTGGGACAGGAAGAGGAGGGGGCTAAGTCCCGCGGTTGCCGGACCACCCCCCAAGTTGCCTCGGTTGAACCTCCAAGCACCTCGTCCTGTTCCGGGTGCCGAGGGCAATGTGTTTTCTGCAGTCACTGGGCCCGTTCAAGCACCCAAACCGCCTACTGCTGTGATAGCGGAACAAATAAAACACAGACATTCTCAAAAAGAGAGCAAATTTCCTCTTCCACACAATACGAGTGGCGCATCCCCGCATAGCGACAAACCACTCGAGTCAATCCAACCCCTTGTCACGTGGGCCGAGGCCTGGTAGGCCATCCCCATAGTGTCAGTTTGGGTGATGGGGATAATAAAACGAGGTTGCTCACTGCAGTTCGCTCGAAGACCCCCGCGCTTCAGCGGTGTGGTTCCCACCTCTGTTCAGAGCAAAGACGCACACGCGCTGCGCTCCGAGGTGATGACTTTGCTGGCAAAGGGCGCCGTAGAAACAGTCCCCCCAGCCCAGAGTGAGTCTGGCTTCTACAGCCGTTACTTCCTCGTCCCCAAAAAGGATGGTGGCCTGCGGCCCATCCTCGATCTCAGGCTCCTGAACCGCGCCCTCATGAGACGGCGTTTCAAAAGCGTTTCAGAAAATACTCGGCCTCATGGCCTCTGCGTCTCCAGTACTACAGCTGGGCCTGCTTCATATGCGGCCCCTTCAGCACTGGCTGAAACCGAGGGTTCCATCCGACGCCTGGCATCATGGACGCCTGCGAATCAAGGTAAACTGGGCCTGCGTGGCAGCCCTGAGCCCTTGGAAGTGTCATCAGTGGATGGAACAGGGTGTGCCCTTGGAAATGGTCTGCAGGAGAAAGGTGGTCTCGACAGATGCATCCAACACGGGTTGGGGAGCTCTGTGTGAGGGCCGACCGGCCTTCGGTCTGTGGTCGGTGTAGGACGGAAGTCTCCACATCAACTGCCTGGAAATGCTGGCAGTGTATCGAGCCCTTCATACCTTCTTACCAGACCTAAAAGGGCACCACGTTCTGGTCCATTTATGTAGGTAGCCTACATAAATCACCAAGGGGGGCTCTCCTCGGAGTGCCTCCTGCTTCTAGTGGAGCGCCTCTTGGTATGGTCTCAGAGCAACCTGCGTTTGCTGAGAGCGACGCATGTGCCAGGCAGACTGAACCAGGGTGCAGACATGCTGTCACGGAGCAACATCCCCTCAGAGAAGTGGACGCTCCATCCGCAAGTGGTTCAGGAGATCTGGGAGATCTTTGGCAAGGCAGAGGTCGACCTCTTTGCCTCAAAAGATAACTCTCATTGCCTGACCTATTATTCAAAGGACATGGAAGCGTTGGCCCACGACTGGCCCAACCTCCTCCTTTATGCTTTTCCCCCGATCGCTCTGATCCCGCAGGTCATCAGACGAATCAGGGAACACAAACACAAGGTTCTTTTAGTGGCCCCACTCTGGAGGAACCAGCATTGGTTCTCAGAGCTGTCTCAGCTGCTCACCAGCCCCTTGGCCCATTCCCCTGAGACGGGACCTCCTCTCTCAGGCAAACAGAACATTGTGGCATCCCCGGCCCGAGCTGTGGACTCTGCACCTTTGGCCTCTCGATGGGGGCTCACGGACCTCCCAGAGAGTGTTCAAAACACAATCACTCAGGCAAGAGCTAGAGCCCCGTCTACGAGACGTCTCTACGCCCTTAAATGGTCTGTCTTTTCCGCCTGGTGCTCAACCCACGTCGCAGACACATTTTCCTGTGACATATCGCTGATATTGTCCTTCCTGCAAGAGCTGCTGGACAAGGGGCGCTGCCCATCCATGCTCAAGGTCTGTGTAGCAGCTATAGCAGCATCGCACGCTCCTATAGCAGGCCAGTCGGTGGGCAGGAACAACTTAAGCCTGGCTCACACTGTGGGATTTAGTCGTCTGGGACAAATTTTGAAAAACCTAAAAGATTCCTATAATCCTAGGCTAAAATCTGTAGTCTTTGATCGCTGGTTTGACATGTTCACCAACAGCCAATTAATGGCTGTTGCGATCAAATTTCACCTCCGACGAAATTCTGGCAGTGTCAGAAGATTTGGCGCACAGTCCTGCAGTGTGACTACCCCTACGATGAATGTCAAACTGTCTCCGTTTTTCAAGACAAGCTATGAGCAGAATTAATGCTAGAGAATTATTCTATCAGCCATAAACTCCGGCGCTCCCCTCCTCCGCTCACAGAATTCATCTGATATGTTGCCTTTTCTATATAAACACTGGTTGCGCCGCTGTTTTCATGTGGGTGTGTAGAGCTGCATACACTATTCTTCTTAAATACGCCGGTATTGCTACCGTTCATATACTTTCATGATAGCCAACATTTCGGCCCCGCGTGCAATGCAGCTCGCAGTCACTGGACGTGTATGGGTTGATAATGTAAAACTCCGACCAAGTTTTCTTGCGCGCACCCATTTTTAACTCGTCTCGACTGTCGTACAGTCTGACATTAATGACAACTGAGATCCCATAGTGTGACATGATCATCATGTTCGTACAGTCTGACAAGTACAATCCTAAAGGACTTTTAAAAAAATCGCACAGTGCGAGCTCGGCTTTAGTTGTTCGCTTTCTGAAGGGGTCCAGGAGGCTGAACCCTTCTTGCCCCTTCACAGTCCCTACTTGGGATCTGCCTACTGTTCTGAAGGGCCCTCCCTTTGAGCCGCTACAGTCTGTCGACCTCCGACCCCTGTCGCTAAAGACTGCTCTGCTACTGGCGCTAGTATTGGTCAAGCGAAAGGGAGATTTGCAGGCGTTCTCTGTGAGCCCCACCTGCCTTCAATTTGGGAATAACGACTCCAAGGTCGTCCTAAAGCCAAGGCACGGTTATGTACCGAAGGTGCTCTCCACTCCGTTCAGAACACAGGTCATTTCGCTCTCTGTGCTTCCTCCCTCAGACGAGGACCAGGAGCTGAATTTACTCTGCCCCGTTAGGGCACTGAGAATCTACCTGGAGCGTTCTGCCCCCTTTAGGCAGACGGAACAGCTTTTCCGTTTGCTTCGGTGACCACACCAAAGGGCATCCGGTCACGAAGCAGAGACTTTCAAGGTGGATAGTTGACGCTATTACGCTAGCTTACTCTTCCTTGGGCCTGCATTGCCCCATTGGAGTACGAGTACACTCCACAAGAGGCATTGCCTCATCGTGGGCGTGGTCTAGCAGAGTGTCCATCGCAGAAATATGTGCGGCGGCCGGCTGGGCCTCGCCATCCACATTTGCTAGGTTTTATAACCTGTAAGTCCCTGCCTTACAGGCACGGGTCCTTTCTGCTTGAATGGACGTGAACCTTAACAGGTGGGACCAGCACTGTGCAGAGCTCGGCCGTAACATGCCCGACTCGACAATATTGCTTACATGTGCGCTCTCAGCCCCAGGGTGCCGAGGCTGTATAGGTCCCCCTTGGGACGATTACCCGGGCCAGGCGTGACCTCAATGAGCTCGACCTGCTGCTTCGAGGGCTTCTACTACTTGTCCCCTGGGCCCTTCGGTGCCCATGGCAAGTTAGTTATCCGGTCGTTCCCCTAACATAGCACGGAGTGGTTGTACTGGTTCCCCATATACGTCTAGTAAGACGCAGTACGAGTAAAGTATCGAAAGGGAACATACTCGGTTACTATCATAACCTTGGTTCCCTGAGATATGGGAACGAGTACTGCGTTCCTTGCCGTGCTATGGTGCTGTACAACTCAGTCGTCGCTTCAGTCGATGTAAACCTGAGGATCCTATGGCGATGTGGCTGCTTATATAGCCAGATGCCCCGCCCGTTCTGGCGGGCATCGCTGCCATACTCTCGTGCAGCACCGCTGCCGAGCCATTGGTTCGTCTTTAAAGCACTGCACGAACCAATGGCCGTTGCAGTAACACTGCGTTATTAAAAAAGTCTTCAGTTATCGGAGAAAAAGGAGTTTTCCCCATATGCGTCTAGTAAGATGCAGTACTCATTCCCGTATCTCAGGGAACCGAGGTTACAATAGTAACAGAGTATGATTTTTTTTTTCATGTTTAAATTCGCAATTTATTAAAATTTAAAATTTAATAATTAATAAATTTTAAATTTATTCGCAACACTTGTTAGACAAACTGTGATGTGCTCACCAGAGGTCCCCAGCTCTAACATTTAGTGGAAAAAGCATATGAAAAGCTCACTAATTCAAGAAATAATGTGGTAAAGTGTAGGAAATAAGGAAAGGACAATAGCAGTAATTTTCATCAAATATTAATGATTATTTGTAATGAAATCTCTGATTTTTAATCAGCTGTTTATATTCTTACTCAGTGTAGTGTAACAAGTATTTTGGTGTTATACAGTACATGTTTCTTAGGTGCAGCTACTCGAGCTGTGGGTTTAAGACCTGAGTCCTGTTGTGCTGTGTGTTTCCATTGCAAAATACATTTAACTCACTATCACTGTCTCTCTTTCTCTGTCTGTGGCCCTGCAGGGTCCCTTAAGATGGCTGTCACATGTTAGGGGCAGCTAGCTTTTTCATTCCAGCACCTTTGCACTTTCACAGCCCAAACACCTCCCCTCTGAGCCGATTCTCCGCACCTCCTGATCTGTGTCCCTCTCCTGCTGGGAGGTTTCGGCTTTTCTCATCCATTTCTTCAGTTTCGATGAAGGAAATGGGAAATGGGTTTTAGACCCAGAGTGTCAGCCTTAACTACTCTATTGATCTCTCTCAATGTCACAGGAAGTGAGCGAGGCTCAATTAGGTGTTGAGCTTATGAGACACTAATCAGTGCCAGAACTGTCATTCACAAAGCCTCTGAGAGTACTGCTGATGCTCTTATACATTGAAGAATAATAGAATAGGATTCACATAAAAACTGGGTGAGAAACATTGCATATAAAGTATTATGCCATTTATTTTTATTTTTTTGCCAATATCTTTATTAAAAAGTTTTATGCCATTTTATATACAGTTTTTCATAACATGGAAAACAATAGTAGCAATTTTGGTATGATTTTTGGTTTGATAATAACAGAACATTTTTTTTGTTATAGTTTTGTTATTAGCTGGTTTGTCAGTCTAAAATGTTTTATATTGTAGAAATATTATAGCTATCTCGTGAGCTAGCTCTTGGTTCTTCAGTGAGCAATGACTTTAGGTCTTTAACTCTAAACAACAGCTTTTTATTTCCTTTTTGTTTATTTTCTTGTTTTTATGTAAATAAAACAAATTACATTCTAAAAAATAAAGGTGCTAAAAAGGTTCTTCACAGCGATGCCATAGAAGAACCATTTTTGGTTCAACAAAGAACTGTTCAGTCAAAGGTTCTTTAAAGAACCATCTCCTTCTTATGTTTTTATAATCTGAAGAACCTTCTTTCACCACAAAGAACCTTTTGTGAAATTTCTTCAGATGTTAAAGGTTCTTTATGGAACCATTTAGACAAAAATGGTTCTTCTATGGCATTGTGAAGCATCTTTATTTCTAAGAGTGTATAAGTAATAAAGAGAGATATGTGAAACAAAAGCATATTTTGTAAGTTGTAAAAGGTACCACATACCAACTTAAAACACATTTTCAAATTTTATTAAATAACTGGATGAAGTTAGATAGATGAAGTCATATTTCTGCTAGAAGAAAGTAGTCCTTGACATGTAAATTAAGGCTAATAGTTGGCCTCAATCAGTGTTGCACAGTAATGAACAGGTGTTTGATATCATAGCTGTATATGGAGTGTGTTTTTGGCATGACAGCCTCACTCTACTGACTAATCAGCATCAAGAGTAGAAGTATGTCTATGTTCACATTTTAGATCTCATTGCATTCAGATTTGTGGTGGGTGTATTATTGACAAAACTTTCTTTTGATGTTGCGGAAAAATTATTAGATCAACAAAATGAATAAATATATCCAGCCGTGTGATAAAAAAAACAAAACAAAAAAAAAAACAAAAAAAAAAAAAACTACTTATTCATGAGGAGATACTCAATGACGAGGCAAATACCAATGTGGGTGCATTTCAAAAATGCACATTTCCTAATTTTATATTTAAATTTAATCCAATTGGCCTTCACCTATTAATCAGATAATAAATCAAATATTTACCATACTCCCTCTGAATCCTGCACAGGCTACATCATCAATGTGAAGATATGATTAATGAACAGAGCTATTCCAGCAGACCGGGATCTCAGTGGGCAGACATTTCCACAATGAATTATTCCAGATTAAATCAATTGCAAGTCCTAAATGCTTAAAATAGAGCAGCAGACAGACAACATTTTCATAGGCTTGGATGCTCCATCCTACGTCTGCTGGGACACAGGCTTTTTCACTGGAGCTGAGTGCATTATGAGTACAAAACCATAAATATGAATGTACAGTTGTGCCAAAAAGAGCTATTCCAAAATCATAACTGTGTTGATAATGACACATCTTGTTCCAACTAAGCCATGTCAGCCTAGGACGCAATTTTGAGGTGATTTAAATAGCATGCTACCAAGTAAACCATGCCTGTTTAAGTTTGAATTTAAATATCTGTTTAATTCTGCTAATGACATTTTTAAAACTCATTAGATGCATCCAAATGAGACTCAAATACATATTTGGCTGACTCAATTAAATGAACATCCTCCAAAATCCACTTTCTCAATGTGGTCTCTTTTGAACTTAAAATGCTTATCAATGACAGCTGGAAGGGTAGGCCTACTGGTGGGACATAGCCTACAGGTATCATTGTACTTTCAAAACAAGATTTGGCCAAAAACACACGTCAAAGAATTTAAAACTGTGGGTGTGTTCCAAAAACTACAAAGCTGCTTTGGTGCCTATAACCTACATAGTCTGCAACTGAAATCCAACCTTCATGTGGTTGATTTGGAACACTTTACAGTATTCACATAGCACTTTTCACACAAATGCACAGGCAACTTCACTCAGAAGTGACTTACTGTAAATAGAGTTTCGCGTTAAGCATGATGCTAAGCTAGCAACCTTATTCTCTAAAGCAGTGGTTCTTAATCCTGGTCCTGGGGATCCCCTGCTCTGCACATGTTGTATGTTTCCTTTATCTGACACGATCAGTTCATTTCATGGATCTCTCCCCTAACGAGCTGATGATTTGAATCAGGTGTGTTAAATAAGGGAGACATGCAAAATGTGCGGAGCTGGAGGTCCCCAGGACCAGGATTTATAACTGCTATAAGGGGCTGTTTAGAAAGCGCATTTTGCATTCTACTGTGCTGCTTTTCCATTGTTTTTTTCTCATCTTCCCATCGGGGAAAACTAAGCATAAAACTGTTGCTGTTGTTATTGTTGTTTTTATGCAGGTTTACTGGACAAACTGTGTTCTGCCTTTAAATAAATTCAATTATAATTAACATTTTCTTAAGGATAAAATATCTATACCACCTAATGCTGTAAACTTGCTGTATTACTTGCACATTACTATTATATTAAAAGTTATAATTAACAACAGAGCCCAAGCTATTGAATTCAGTTGCTATTTATTTTTAGTTATAATAAACACTCAAAAAAAGAAGGGAAAAAATACAAAGTAAATTGCACAAAAGGCAGTTTTTACATTAACTTTGAAATCTAATTACATAATTATAAAATGTTTCTACTCCAATTCGTTTTCATGACATTTATTTAAATATATAGGTTAAGTAAAATATAATTAATAGCTAACCAAGCTGTGGACACTGAATGACTTGCCTGAGGTAAATGTAATTCTACATGACATATTGTTTACATGCCTAGTGAACTTTTATTAATGGATCAGCGGATCAAGTATACATTAAAAGATCAGTCTTGGCACTTCAGAATTGATATTGATTTGTTAAAATTAAAATATATAAAATTAAGATTTAGTTACACATGTGGAAGGTACACATGTGCAGTGGTTAAATTTATATTTGTAAATGGAGACTGCGGTACTACATTTGAATCTGAACATACTTCACGGCCAATAAAAAAATAAATAAAAATGTTCTGTATAATATGAATTTTGGTAGTAGAATGAAATTCAGATGTCTTATGTCCATCATGTTATTACTATCCCATGACCTACAAGCATCAACTGTGTTTCTGCACTGCCATTCATAAATCATCTCCTTTGGCCTCATGGGACAGTAAAGTGTCCATCAACTGCTCACTTCAGAATTTGGGTAAAAGCAGTAGGTTATCCGTGTAATTTTCACCTACTCTTTTTCCAAATACTAAGATTTTAGACATACTTCATACTTATATATATATATATATATATATATCTCTTCTTTTTTTTTTTTTTTTTGCATATTATATAGTAGTATATTAAGTATTCTATTTCAGTACTAGGTGCTTGATTTTATACACCTGTGGCAATGAAACACCTGAATCCAATACTTAAGAGGTGAGTCACAGTACATTTGTCTATATAGTGTATGTTTGTTTGTTTGCTGGTGGTTTACAGATTTTCAAAGTCTGTGGCCAATGTACCTCGACACCTAATGCACACAACTATGCTAATGCAGTTGGTGACTTTGCTTTTTGGCTGATATCAAGGCTTTGATGTCTTAATAGCTGACAGTTGAAGGAAGCGGTAAGGCTCAGTGCACACCATGGACTTCGATAGCCTTGCAAACCGTTTTTTTTTTGTTTGTTTGTTTGTTTGTTTGTTTTTTGAATAAGCACATTTTTAGAAACCCTTGTATAGTTTGTTTACATCTTTTTTTTTTTACACAGCATAAAAATTTGATGTCTTGTGATATGGCTCATTTAACATATATGCATTGATAGATTTGCCGGAAGGACTCAAAACAGAGACCAAAATGTTGCCGACATCCAGTTAATATCAATGGAATTTGTAGGGAAAATTGAGAGAGAGTCCTTTTTTAACAGTGGCTAACCAAATAACCTGATTAGCATTTTGCTTTATTGAATCTCCCATTAAAGTGGGACAGGGAAGCCAATTTTCTGTTCATTACTGCAGCCACTGTTCTGATGCATGTTAGCTGCTGTTTGACAAACTCCTGTAGCCGCCACATTCTTGCACCATATTCCCATCACATCTGCTATGACAGATTTAAAGGTGAGTGCATTCCATTAAATGAAGATGCATGGCATTTGATTGGCCGACAAGTCAATTTCCCACATGAATGGTAACACTATCGTCTGCACATTATCTTTGGTAACCTTAGTATGTTTTGAGGCCCATGCATCGTCTGCCTGGACTGCCAAGCAATCTCAGACCCAGTGTGATTGAAACAACCATAAGATGTAGTTATTTCCACAGCAAACCATGCACAGGAATCTGAATGACATAAGAGAAATTTTATATTTGTGAAAAACAAAATTGGGCTGCCCGTTATGACCAAAATCTAATATCACTAACAACTTAATTTATGGTCTACAGTATATCACATTTCAGGTTTTTTTTTTTTGGCAGGAAATTCATCCTTGTTCATTTATTCCATACAGCTATTATATAATTTAATGATTAATTCAATACTTTACAAAATAAAGTACTTTATCTAATTTAATTGTTTTATTTCAGAACTTGATGGATGCAATATATATTAAAATAAAAGATATGCAATATAACTTGCACAAGTTGCATAATATGTAATTAGATAAATGATATTGGATATATGTTTGAAAATATCATGTGTGCATTAAGCCTTACAGTGTAAATGCAGACAGGTCATTCCTAATATTATGTAGGATTTTTTATTTATTTTTTTATTTGTATTTTATTTATTTATTTATTTATTTATTTATTATCATGATACGTCTTGATATTAAACTTGTTTAGATTTTTAAAAATACAAGTAATATATCAATGTTTCAAAAGATGATTAAAAATACCAAAATCAACTTGACCACACGTAAACCAACTCTTAATCCCATGCTAACTTTAGCTCTTTATTTCTATCTTGGTGGGCATGCTTTTATTTATTTGAATAAAATATACATGTATGCATGTATGTATGTGTGTGTGTATTTAGACTTTGTGTAAATAATCAAGTTACAAAATGTGCATGAACTTGGCACAATATTAATGTTGTGCTTAACGTTGTTATACTTTTATTTTTTTTTTATTTTTTTTTTTTTTTCCAAAGTCACAAAGTTCAAAAGTTTCTGCATAACAGGATTGACCCAGACAACCCAGTTGCCCATTAAACTGGGATTGAATGAAGTTTTAATATTCAAAAACACATACTTCACCTCTATCAAAATTAAGATACTGGGTCCTGATGATATGATAGTACAAAATGCCTGGATGAAAAAAAAGAACTATAAAATACACAGAAGTACACACACACACCATCAGGCATGTGATCAGCTAGAGACAAAAAAGAAGATTGCATAGATTGCAGTTCTTTCAGTAAAGGACGTGATAGAGTCTGTCTCTAAACCAGCCGAAATGAAGAAATGTGCCTAGTGAGCCTGATTGCACAGGTGCTATGCAAGATCAGGGAGGACGGAGAACAGGTCTAGCTGGTTTCACCTCACTTGCCCACCAAGGCTTTGCACTCGGAGCTCACGCTTCTCTTGACAGCCCCTCCTTGGCAAAATCTGCCTGAGGAACCTCTCTTTGGTTTTGCAGACCTTAGAGTCAGTTGAGCTTAGAGTTTAGCCCATTGGCTAGTGGATGCCTACCCTCTACGAGAGGTGCTGCTGCCTCCTGGGCTCTAGCAAACGGTGCCTCTTTAGCAAACATCTGTAGAGCGGTGGGCTGGGCTACACCTGATACCTTTGCAAGATTTTACAATCTCCATTTTGAGCCAATTCCGAATGTTACTGGATACAAACAGGTAAACTTTGGGCAAACTGGTCAGGTGTAGCACTTGCGCACAGTGGCTTTCCCCTCTCTGAGGCCATAATGTGCACTTTTCCATCCGTGTGAGTTCCTTACTTCTGGCGAATGCTGGATGCGGTCTTTCTCTTTCCAGTGCTCATCAGTAGCTAGACTTGGTGGAAGAGTCCAGCTACCAGGCCCATTAATTACAGTGTGCCCCCTTTCAGGTGAGCCTGTTTAATTGGGCTAAGCACTCCATATGTGGTAATTTCCCGTTGGTAATCCTATATGTTGCATCTTCCAATTTAAAGGTTCCCTGCTGGTAACATATGTGTCTTCTCCTTTGTGGATGCAGGTCTCTCCCTTCTCAGAGCTCACCACAGAGTCTTCTTTCCATATGTGGACACTTTCCAGTAGGCAAGTCCTTGTGATGTATTCTCCCCATACTAAACTCCCATTAGGTAGGTTGTGGTCTCTGCAGTGTCTTTTTCCTTATCTAGGGAAAGAACACGTTCCCCAGTGTGAACACTGGGTATGCAAATCTGTAAGTTTATTTTTCATTAAAAAGGTAAAAGAAAGAACAACAACAACTGAAAAGATCAAATAATGAAGCCCAAGTAACCTATTCCCATTGTGAGAACAGGCACCCTGTGATAAGGGGGTTAGGAACATTTACTCTGGACATTGGAAGAGTTACAACAACAGTAACCAAAACGCTTACATTTCAGCAATAATATCCTCTAGCAAAATGATATCATTTCATGAATTTGCTTTAATAAAATAATTCAATGAAAATGTATCCATAATATTTTCTTTAAACTTAAAGTTGAAAATAAAATAAAATCTGTAAACCTGTGCTATACTGTGAACACCCTTAACTGTCACAATATAGCATGACCCCAATTATTTTATTGCTTAATTACTGTTTAGCTGGATTAGTGAGAAAACATTCATCAGGGACAGGTGTTGCCAGTTTCTTGTTACTTGTGTCTCAGATTCTCATGACCTTGATCTAACTTCACTTGAAAAATATTACCATACACCACAGACTTGATATCACCATCTACTTCTTGTAACATTGGGCAGACATGCTCTGTACATAGAACAACAACATTTTTGACACTTTTCAAATCAAGAGAACAAAATGGAAAAGCACTATTGCCTCAATTTTCTTGAGAAATTACTGGCTTGAACAATACCTATGAGACATACGTGGTCAAAAACGATCATTTGATGCTGCTTAATAGTCAAATAAAGAGTAGTTTGTATGGGTGCAAGGCTGTGATGATTCATGAATTTCCATGCACCAGCAGAGATTTCCATGCACCAGAAGAGAATTATCTTGGACTTTTTGCTGCTGCAATGCACAGGTGAACAGTCCTCATACAACTGAATGATTCACCATTCAAACTGGGAGGTTTTTTAGCTGAAACTATGGAGTAACTTATTCCATCTCCTTCCAGTAGACATTACGAGTTTAAGTTATTTGATGCAGAAGCTTAGCTTTGAAATATGACAATTGTATGACAATTGGATTTTGGCCATCTCGTCTTTAAAGTTGCTTTCAGTAGTTTGATGCTAATTTTAAAAACAAAATAAATTCCACATTACGAAATAAATTGTGTTTCTGTGAAGAATCATTTGAATTGTGCAGTATTTGTAGGTGATGCAAAGAGCAAAAGTTACACTATGGACTATATAGACACGTATCATGCTTTATCAGGGGAGACAATGGTAAAATCACTACATGTATAGCCAAAAAAGCAAAAAAAGGTCTTAAGCCAGAAGACAATGGACAAGGTGGAAAGACCTGATGACAGAGAAAATCCTAAATAGTGATGCCCATGTTAGGTAAGGCTGGCCACACACTTGAAGATTTTAAGGCCTGAATCGAGGCTTGTCGCAAACTGTATTTTGTCCAAAAAATCCTCTATTGTGTGGTGTCATCACAATTACTTAACTGCTCCTGATTGGGGACGGAGTTTTTCTGAACTCAAATCGTAAATATGAAACAAGTTTTTCTATTTTGTTTTTCAATGTTTTTCTACTCTAGTCAAGTTTGATCTCGTCACTCTCCGTGAGATCTTGTGTCACTGTGAATTTGTTTCTACAACCAACAAGTGTGTGGTCTCGAGGTCTGGTCGAATCATTTAGTGTGCACAATCAAAGGATTATAAGGCTAAAAATCAGTTGGTTTTAAAATCCCATGGTTTTGAAAATCGTCTGGTTGGCCTTTTCTGAATTTGAAAACCGTCTAGTGTGTCCCAGGCCTAAGGGAATTAATTATTGTATAAACCAGTCTGAAAACCAATACTACAGTGTAATTCACATAGAACATTTCAAACTGCACTTAACCCCAGATTATCGTCACACCTGTAATTTAGAAACGGGATTAGTGTCGCTTTTTACCCCGGGTTACGAGATCGTACCGTAGCAGAGTTAACATCGCTTTTGTGGTGTTAACCCCACATTGCAGTGCCAAACATATACAGTGTGAAATGATGCGGGGTTAGAATGTTACCTCATATTCACATGCTTTGGACAGCCAAGGATATGCCTGCAGTATACTAATAGAGCACTTGAATTTTTTTATAGGGTAGCCAGTACACTTTACACTACAGCGAAGAACCATGATTTGGTACTTGCTAATTCTAGTCAGTGGCAGATGGTATTGGGGCAGAGACATGCTAATTAGTAGTACATTAACATACAGTTGGCATCCAAGATAACAGACATGGACTTAAAAGCTTTAATACTGGAAGTCAATAGCAGTTCTTATTGCACAAATTGATGGCCATTAGTCAAATCAAGTCAAGTCAAGTTGAGCTTTATTGTCATTCTGCTACATGTGTGGACATATAGTGGAACGAAATGTCGTGTCTCACAGGACCACGGTGCTACATACTAGTTAAGCATAAGATAAACATACAACAATGCAAATATAGGAAAAACAATAGAGCTATACAACAGTTTAACCATCTGACTATACATATACTATAAGTACTATAACTACTATACCTAGTTGACTACACATACACAAACTGAGACTGTACAAGAACTTTACATAAATACTGTACATGAAATTGTGCTAAAGAGATATTTGTACATGAAAATGTGCAGAAAAATGTATATTTTGTATATTAAATTGTTCAGAAGAGAGGTTTTGTGGGAAGCAGCGCATAGTGCAAAAAGATTTAGTAGTGCAATGCTCAAGTAAACATATTATTTTGTAGTGCAGTGTTCAAGTAAACATATATTATCTTATTGAGTCTTTGTAGCAGGGAGTGTTTATAGAAAGTGTCTAGTTTGCATATAGTGGGACGAGTGCGTTACTACAGGTGGTTTGTATAGCCCACTCACCTGTGTGTAGCACACTCAGAATTGCACTTAGGAAAATTGTCAATAGTTATTTATGAGTTGGGGGGCTGAGGTGTTCATGGTTTCAGAGGGGGACAGGGAGATTGGAGTTACGAGCTCTCACAGCTTGGGGAAAAAAAGCTGTTGAGCAATTTGACTGAACGAGCTTTGATACTCCGGTACCTTTTACCTGATGGCAGGAGCTGGAAGAATTTGTGGGAGGGGTGGGTGGGGTCCTTCACGATGCTGGAGGCCTTGCTGGAGCATCGTGCAAGGAAAATGTCCAGAATGGAGGGGAGAGGGGCACCGATGATCTTTGCGGCAGTGTTCACCGTCCGTTGTAGGGTCTTGCGGTCAGCAGCACTGCAGTTCCCATACAGATGCAGGTGGTCAGCACGCTCTCAATGGTGCCCCTGTAGAAAGTGGTGAGGATGGGTGGAGGGAGACTTGCCCTTTTCAGCCGGCAGAGAATGTGGAGGCGCTGTTGTCCCTTCTTGTTGAGTGACGTGACGTTGGTGGTCCAGGTGAGATCCTCTGTGATGTGCACACCCAGGAATTTAGTGCTACCTACTCTCTCCATGGTTGAGCCTTCGATGGTCAGTGGAGGGTGGTCAACAGAGTTTCTCCTGAAGTCCATCACAACCTCTTTTGTCTTACCCACATTGAGGGACAGGTTGTTAGCACCACACCATTCAGCCAGCTGTGCCACTTCCTCTCTGTAGTGCGTTTCATCGTTGTTGCTGATGAGGCCTACCACAGTTGTGTCATCAGCAAACTTGATGATGTGGTTGGAGCTGGACTTGGCAGTGCAGTCGTGGGTCGGCAGTGTGAAGAGCAGCGGGCTGAGCACACAGCCTTGTGGGGCACCTGTGCTCAGTGTGGTAGTGCTGGAGGTGTTGCGGCTGACACGGACTGACTGAGGTCTTGCAGTTAAAAAGTCCAGGATCCAATTACAGAGGGAGGTGTTAAGGCCCAGCAGGTTTAGTTTGTGGATGAGCTGTTGTGGGATTATTGTGTTGAATGCTGAGCTGAAGTCGATGAACAGCATTCTTACATAAGTGTCTTTCTGTTCCAGGTGAGTAAGAGCTAGGTGGAGAGTGGTGGATATTGCATCGTCCGTGGAACGGTTTGGATGGTATGCAAACTGGAATGGGTCCAGCGTGTTTGGGAGACTGGACTTGATGTGATGCATGACTAACCTCTCAAAGCACTTCATCATGATTGGGGTCAGTGCTATGGGACGATAGTCATTCAGACAGGACACATGTGACTTCTTTGGTACTGGGATTATGGAGGTGGATTTGAGACACGTGGGGATGACTGCCTGGCTCAGCGAGGTGTTGAAGATGTCTGTTAGGACATCCGTCAGCTGTGCAGCACAGTTTCTCAGTACACGTCCAGGTATGTTGTCAGGGCCCGCAGCCTTTCGTGGGTTAATCCTGGATAGGGTCTTCCTTACATCGGCTGGGGAGAGACAGAGTACCTGGTCGTTTGGAGATGTGGGTAGTTTCTGTGCAGGTGTGTCGTTCTGTATCTCAAATCGTGAGTAGAAGTGGTTGAGTGCCTCTGGTAGGGATGTGTCATTGTCACTGGCCTGTGGCGGGGCCTTGTAGTCAGTGATGGTCTGAATGGCTTGCCACAGGGTCCGAGTGTCTTTACTGTCGCTGAAGTTGTTGTTGATTTTTTTTAGCATACTGATGTTTGCCTTCTTGATGCCATGAGACAGATTGGCTCTTGCTGTTTTGAGGGCTGCTTTATCTCCTGATCTGAATGCTTCATCTCTGGTCTTTAGCAGTCCACGAACCTCTGCTGTCATCCATGGCTTCTGGTTGGCACGTGTGGTGATGGTCTTGGTGACTGTCACATCATCAATGCACTTTTTGATGTAAGCAGTCACAGATGTAATAATGTGATGTAAGCAGTCATATTATTAGTGTACTGCATACTGCTCAGAATATAGTCTACTACTGTTTAAAAATAGCATGTGCACATTATGTTATGAAATGCATTTGAAACATCTGCAACATGGCCATATTTAAAACCACCGCACAAGAGACTGACACTAGAGGCTGTGGTCTTTAGTGTCTTTTAGCATGCCTGCTCCCAATGCCAGAAACGCCGGTTCGAATCCCGCTCAAAGTGAGCAAGGTGAGTAGAGTTGAGGGGTTACACTAAGGTTAGGCATAGGGCCTACCATTGGGCAGGGACCCTAAAAACTGACCCTGGAGAACCACTGCCCTGCAGAATTTAGCTCAGAGACAAGCTAACCAAGGCTTTCAGAGTTACCAGAAAATGACAGGTAGGTGAGTTTGTTTAGGGTATGTGCTAAACTCTGCAGGGAAGTGGACCTCAAGGGCTGGATTTGAGGAACTCTGCCATTAGATGTAAAATAGCTCATCCTGTGAAAGTGGATAGTAACACAATAACTATTGATCAGATGTAGGTCTCTGAGGCAGAGCTATATATTTACGGATGGTTAGCTAAGAACTGTACATATTACATTTCACCATTACGTATCTTCCTCTTGTAAAGCCTAATCTTTTTAGCGCAGTCTTCAAAGCTCGTAAATGATATTTGGTCAGTCCTAGAGAAAATAATCAATAACATAACACATTTTCCTATGTATACAGGTTTTGAAAGACTCTTATGAATGGCTGGCCTCAGGACTAAGACCTGAAAATTAAATAAAGGGTGAAGTCAGATTAGGCCTGAAAAACACTTGAAAACCTGCAGATGTGAAAGGATTTCACTGACAAATAGCAGCCAGACAAGTTTTATGGCCATGTTTATGGCCATGAACCATGTCTCGGAATGATAATCACAGATCTAAAGCATGTTTAACATTTTCCACTCACTGACTGTGTTTTTACTTGTCTTCCCCACTTTTTTCCCTTTTTCCTTTTTAATGACACAACAACAGTTTCAGCACCTGATGATTTAAGTGTTGCTTTAAAAAAAATGTTGTCTCAGAAAAGATCTGGTGCTATAATGAAAACAATATTTCAAGTGCATGCATGCTGTAAAGTCTCAAAGATGTCAGAGTCAGACCTGTCTACTCTGGACACATATGGCACATCACAACAACAGTTAGTTTCCATAATCTATAACTCTGCTTACAGAAGTGCCCACCGCCTGTTACACTGAAACACTTTCAGTTAATAAACACCCAATAACTATATTTCACACAGGCCTGCTGCCCAGCTATTCCAACCAGTATTCTCCTTTTCCTTTGTCAGTCTATATTAAAATAGCTTTACAAATATAATATTTTTAGATGATTTTCTTATTATTCCTCTTATTCTTTTTCTGGACAATAGGTGGCACTATTTATTTACTTCTTTTTTTTTTGCTGTTGCTATAAATCATTTTGTGTCAAGCTCTACAAAATGTCACAGATTTAATTTCCTTCTGTAAATTGTTTCTACTATTATCAAGTTTACAAAAAAACCTACATTTTCGAACTCCTCCTAGGTTGTTGATCCAAACTTTACTTAAGGCACAATATGTACGATTTTTTTTTTATTATTATTTATTAAAATATCCAAAAACCACTAGAACAGTGTTATATATTTTGTGTACTTACATTATCCCAAATGTTTCGAAGAATGTTTAAATCCAGAGAAATAGCTATTTTAAATAGTGGCTCATCCCTGGTCATTGCACCGCCTGCCAATGACATCATACACCCTCGATTTCCGCTTTTCTTTTGTAGAAAACATGGAAACACCAAAGACACTATAGTAGGCGTTTTATTTGACAGGAGACAACCGCACAGAGTAGCATTATAACAGGACTTTCAAATGTATCTAGTATGATAAAACAGCGTTGCTTTACCTCACATGCGCACGACCGGAAGAAGCGGAAGCGGTCGACTGTGGCATAATAAAAGCTCCACTGATTTCGAGCCATGTTTCGCGCTCGTTCAGCAGCCTCGTTTCGCTTCGACGGCTTTCAGCCTCACCCTGCTTCATACTACGTCCTTAAAAAATCTTTAATACATTTGCTCATCTATGAACATGATTTCTGCCCGAGTTCCGTTGGACTGCATCGGCTGTGGGGATGCAGACGACAACTCCCATGATTCCACACTCAGTCACGGCGTCATCTAACTACGCCTTTGTTTCTTTTTTTGTTTTGAATATGCGCCCTCTAGCGGTGAAAACTTACATATTGTGCCTTTAACTTTGCAAAAAGCAACTCTAAATCAAGCTGACAAAAATTATCAAAAGAATTCTGACATGTCCAAGCACTGCTAAGATATAAGTGAATTAAATGATCTGGTATTACGGATTTTAACGAATAGACCTATATCTGCCGAACGCAAAAACTAAACATAATACTTGATACACATAGACATCAGAACATTTTGAGATGCTCACCAAGGCACATCAAATGTTTCTCATACGGGTAATCTCATAACTCACAGCTACACAGTCAAACAAGTTAAAATGGGTCTTAGGATAAACAATTTAGTGCAATTTTTTTTCAAACTTGTCCAAGGTGATTTGTTTGATTTGCATGAAACTGGATATCCACTATCTAGGGATGCTCCAAACAAAAATAATTTTTATTTGTTGTCCAAACATCACACAACTTGGTGCACATTAACAACAGGATATTCTAAGGAAACCCAAGAAATTTAATACATTTCTGATGCTCAGGAAGTAACAGTAATTTAATATAATCAGTCTGTGATCTCCAAAATGCTTACTGATCATTAAATGTTGCATTAGTTTTTATATATCCTAATGATATTGAAAACATCTTAAATCTGAATGTATAACTGTCCAACTGCCAACTGAAACAATGAGACAGTCTCTTTTATATATTACACATAATATTTAATACTTCAATAAAGAGACAGTTATTTTTATAAGAGACATGGTCATTTTATCACTGCATTGCCTGCATGACCCTGATAATCGTCACTTAAACGTTACTGGAGATGTATTTATTATTGATTGATTGATTATTTGTTATACGTCCGACTGTTACATCAAAGCAAGTTTGTGCCCAATTCATTGAATGTTCTTTGATGCGTCCATTTTAGACATCTTCAAGTTGTTGCAGAGAAACAAATCACGTCATCAGTGGTGAAAAAAAATAATAATAATAAACCAAATGCCTACATTTCTTGTTCTGATAAAGGCTCTACTATTAATACTACCCTTAATACAACTACTACACATCTCACATCATTTGTTCATTTCCAAAAAAAAAAAAAAAAAAATGCTGTTGACAATTTGTGTGCTGTATTTTAACCCAAGCAGCTGAAAATAAATGCATTTATGGTTACTAATTGCCGTCTTTTTTTCTCTTCTTCTTCTTTTTTCAGGTATGCTATTATTGTCAGGTTTTAATCATCATTTCTCACAGATATTTAACTTCATCTTGCCTGCAGAGTGAGATGGTGTGTCACTTTCATCTGTCTGCATTATCAGTCAATTTGCACCACTCACTACATTTATTTACATACATCTAATAAAAACTAGACCCTGCGGGCACAAGAAGCTCGTCAACAGTGTGAATTGCCACAGACAGGAAGGTATCCCAAATCCCTTCGTTATGCAGTTATCTGTTTGTGCTGTTACCTACAGCGTTAATAACCCCATACAGCATGACAAGATTAAAAGGCTCACCGAAAGATGCGCATACAAATATCTGCCGTTCAAAGGACACCATAAGTGGGTCACAATTACCGCCTCTGTTGTTCCTATTATTTATAACGTTTTCTTCACGATCGATTCTTTGAAGCATCAGGTATCTCTTTGAAGCTTCTCTTTGAAGATATAAGTGCTAAAAATTCGGTATCACAATGACCTTGCCTTTTTTATTATGACTTCAGAGATATTATGAAATTCCACCATGAATTAAAGTTTTTTTTTTTTTTTTTTTTTTTTTTAATAAAACGTTTCACAAGGAACTGTTACTTTGAGCCCCCATTACTTTTCAGTACTTTGGAATTCAAAATCTCATTTATTTATTATCAGCATTCTCTCATGACATCTTTTTAATGGATGCCATCTTTCACCAATGGGTCACATTATTCATTGGACTTGCATCCTTTTTATTATGTGCTGTATTCTTTCATGTCATTCCTGTGAGGGTTTTCAAATACACTGGATATACTGACTGTTGTAAAGCCCTTTTCTAATATATAAAGTTGAATAGCAATGCCTGAATTGTTTCTGGCCTTTGATGCTACTGCTTGAGCGGTTTCTGAAAGTCATTTAAATTTTATTCAAGTTGGGGCTATATCTTAAATTTAAACTGTTGTTCAGCTTGAATCTCACTTTGAACTACTGAGGTAAAACAAACAAATTATATTAACGATGAGACAAATCAGAGCATGCCTCTGAACTGATGAAGTATGATTTAATTTAGCTTTATACATATTTCCAGACACTTTGCTTTTGAGAAAAATATGAGTGTAAATAATATATTGAATCTGGGATGTATATTTTTATTTATTTATTTTGAAGTGGTCAAATGCCAGTGACTGTGAAAATTACATCCACAAGTGTCTTTTAAGTCACTATATTACATTTTTCCATATTCATTTTGAAGTCACTCCAGATTCCTGATGTGATGCTAAAGCATTTGCATATTCCCCTTTGAAATAAAGCAACCTATACTCACAAAAACAAAGTATTTTAATCAGAAATGGCTCCTGGAAATTCAATATATAGGGAGAAATAGTTGTCATTCAAAGAACTGAATAGAAACTTTTTTTTTTTTTTGAAAGAGTGCCAAGACATTCTTCAAAGATTTTCACCTTTTCTTGATAGTTCTGTGTTATGTAATCATTCATTCAACAACTTCATGATCCACATCCTGGGATCTACACCAACTCTCAAAATAAACAAACTAACTAACTAACTAAATAAATAAATATTTAGCTTTGTAAAGAAATCCATAGGTAAACATATAAGCCATTTCAGAAATTTTAGTAGAAGGACTAATATATTAACATCAAAATCCATATTTTTAATTCTTTAGCTATTTATAATTTCAGTTCAGTCACTATGAAAAATTTTCATAATAATAAAACAATCTTATTCATTGTATTTTTCAAATTGATAAACATGCATTTTGGCTTTCACATAAACATAAACAAACAAGTACACAAGGCTCCTTGCAATTGTAAAACGCAATAAATCCATTTCACTACTGCGTAATGCATTTCCCATTTTCACAGACAGAGAAAAAACATGCTCTGTGCACTTCTGTGTTGCCTGCACAGCATTATGGGACTAAACTCACATGTCTTAGGGGATTGCTTTCATCTCGCAGACATCTTGCAATACACTGCATCTCACAGAATGAGTCAAACTGGTGTTTAAGGAGTTGTAGGGGTGTCATCAGTTACTGTCATGGCGACTGTCACACTTGGGTAAACTGCCTCAAAGGCAGTGCAAGTAAAGAGTGGGCTCAGAGGTCATCGAGGTAGAGTTAGCCATGCTGGTCCGCCAACTGACTGAAATTCCATTAACGTGGGCAAGCTCAGTAAAATGTCAGTGATCACTTTTTCCTGGAGGAACTCAATCCAATCACAGGCCAGCAGTATATTACTCAATGTTATCAAACTAAAGACCATGTGCTGAAGCTGAACCATATGTGTTATTTCATGTGTGTAGATAGAAATCAGTGGACAATGGAGTAAGGAAAAAGACCAATTTCTAAATTCGAATTGGATGAGCATCAATCATAGCCTTTGTAAAGTTACTATGTAAACATCACAAAGCCTATTGTTAGCATATCACTTTTATTATGCCATTGCCTACCACCCCGTTATATAATCTCAATTGTTCTTATATAAAATTTGTTTTTGTATTTTTTTTTCTATATACTTGTTTGTACTGTCATTATCTTTCACTACCTAAGCTTTGTCACAAGCATTTCAATGCCTCATGCAACCAGTGTACAGTCTGTGCAACTGATAATGACTCTTGACTCTTGAAAGTTTGACTAATAAACAATATTTTTTATAGATTATTATTAATAATTGTAACAATTCATGTTTTGCATCAAGCATAAAACAGATTAGCGTAGTAAAATGACTGTAAAACATGGTTCACAGTAGCTCACAAATCAACTTAGGCACCATAGATACAACCCCAATTACAAGAAAGTTGGGACATTTTGCAATAAAAGCAATAAAATTATGCAATAAAAGAATCTGCTAATTATCTTTATTCTTTATTTAATTGACAAAAATACAAAGAAAAGATTTCCAATGGTTTCACTGACCAACTTAATTGTATTTTGTAAACATAAACAAATTTTGGTTTTAATGGCTACAACACACTCCAAAAAAGCTGGGACAGAGGCATGCTTACCCATCTGTTACATCAACTGTCCTTTTACTTACTATGTTTAATTGTTTGAGAATCGAGGATACTAATTGTTAAAGTTTAAAAATGTGTTAAAAATTTTCATACAATCTTACTTCATACAAGACTTCAGCTGCTCATCAGTCCGTAGTCGTTACTGTCTGATTCTCCTTTTCATCATGGGCCATACATTTTCAATAGGAAACAGATCTGCTGGCCAGTCAGTCACATCCACGTGTCTACGAAACCACGCTGTTGTAGCACATGTAGAATGAGACCTGGAATTGGATTGATCTAATTGGACTGGAATTGGATTGGCTTCAGTCTGTTCCTGTCTGTTGTGCTGCTGAGAGGTTTGCGATTGTAGCTCCGCTTTTTTATTGAATCTTTACCTTACTTTCACTCTCTGTTGTTTAAAGTGATAATATATAACTTAACTCCCACCATATTTCTGGTATTATCTATCAAACTAATCTAACTAATTTGATCGTTCGCTTTTAAAACCGCGAGTGCAGCGCGCGTGCAGCGCGTTAGCCGGTTAGCTTGTTACTCGCGGTTCCATTCACGTTTCTATTCGCGCCTATTATTGTTTTCTTTTTTCTCGCTCCGTTTTTATTTCTCTCTCGCTCCGTTTTTCACAAGTTCATCAAACAACAGTGGTAAGTGGTAAGTTAAGTTGGTATCATTCATCAATCAAGGTGAGTAATGGCTTCTCCTTCTCTTGTTGTTTGCACTTCATGCCACATGTACAGTTTATCTCTCTCTGTCGGCGACGAGGGATTCACATGTGATAAATGCAGGGAAATAGTTAGGCTGACAGAGAAGATTTTAGAACTAGAGACACGCATCCAAACTTTAGTTGAGGATAGTAAGAATGTGAGGGCTGTAGATACTGCTTTGGATGCGACTAGCTCAGAGACTCCTGTACATTGTTCGGTTCCGGTTGTGCCCGTGCAGCAGGGCAACTGGGTGACTGTGAGGCGGCATAGTCGTGGGTCAAAACACCGCTCTTCCGTTCCGATCAGAACATCAAACAGGTTCTCCCCACTCGGTGACGCACCCACTGAGAAACCTGATGAAAGTGCTCTAGTTATTGGCGATTCTATTGTACGGAACGTGAAAATAGAGACACCAGCCACCATAGTCCAATGTTTACCGGGAGCCAGAGCGCCTGACATCTTGGCAAATTTAAAAGTGCTGGCTAATGCTAAACGTAAATTCAGTAAGATTGTTATCCACGTCGGCGCTAATGATGTTCGACTTCGCCAGTCGGAGATCACTAAAAATAATGTTAAAGAGGTGTGTGAACTTGCAAGTACGATGTCAGACACTGTAATATGCTCTGGTCCCCTCCCTGCTTACCGTGGCGATGAGATTCATAGCAGACTGTCGTCACTCAATGGCTGGATGTCTAAGTGGTGCCCGCAGAATAACGTAAGTTTCATAGACAATTGGAAGAGTTTTTGGGGCAGACCTGACCTGTTGAAAAGAGATGGTGTTCATCCCTCCTGGGGTGGTGCCGCTCTTCTCTCTAGAAATATGGCACATAGTCTTAGAGTTCGTACTTGACTAACTAGGGCCCAGGTCAGGGAGCAGACAGACTGGATAAACCGACCGTCTGCTAGCCGCCTAACGTCACAGAAGTCAGTTAATTCTCAGCACATAGAGACTCCTTCACCTAGATATCACACTATAGAGACTGTGTCTGTTCCCCGTACTAGAAAATACAGAAAACGTCCAAACCAAAGTAATAGTAACAATTTAATTGATGTTCAACAAATAAAAAATGTTTACAATACAGAGAAACAATTGATAAAACTTGGCTTACTGAATATCCGGTCCCTTTCTACAAAAGCACTATTTGTAAATGATATGATCACTGACCATAAGCTAGATATGCTTTGTTTGACAGAAACATGGCTAAAACCAGATGAATACATTACTTTAAATGAGTCTACCCCCCAAGATTACTGCTATAAAAATGAGCCACGCCCAAAAGGTAAAGGGGGAGGTGTTGCTACAATTTATAGCAATATTCTCAGTATTTCTCAGAGGGCAGGCTTTAAGTATAACTCGTTTGAAGTTATGGTGCTGCGTATAACATTATCTAGAGAAACACGTGTTAGTGATAAATCCCCTGTGATGTTTGTATTGGCTACTGTGTACAGGCCACCAGGGCACCACACAGACTTTATTAAAGAATTTTCAGATTTTCTATCTGAGTTAGTACTGGCTGCAGATAAAGTCTTAATTGTTGGTGATTTTAATATCCATGTCGATAATGAAAAAGATGCATTAGGATCAGCATTCATAGACATTCTGAACTCTATTGGGGTTAGACAACATGTTTCAGGACCTACTCATTGTCGAAATCATACGCTAGATTTAATACTGTCACATGGAATTGATGTTAGTGGTGTTGAAATTCTGCAGCAAAGCGATGATATCTCAGATCATTATCTAGTCTTGTGTAAACTCCATATAGCTAAAACTGTAAATTCTACTCCTTGTTACAAGTATGGTAGAATCATCACTTCTACCACAAAAGACTGCTTTGTAAGTAATCTTCCTGATTTATCTCAATTCCTCAGCATATCCAACAGCGCAGAAAAACTTGATGATGTAACAGAAACTATGGACTCTCTCTTTTCTAGCACTTTAGATACAGTTGCTCCTTTACGCTTAAGGAAGATCAAAGAAAACAGTTTGACTCCGTGGTATAATGAGCACACTCGCACCCTAAAGAGAGCAGCCCGGAAAATGGAGCGCAGCTGGAGGAAAACAAAACTAGAGGTATTTCGTATAGCTTGGCGGGAAAGTACCCTATCCTACAGAAAAGCATTAAAAACGGCTAGATCTGATTACTTTTCATCTCTTCTAGAAGAAAACAAACATAACCCCCGGTATTTATTCAATACAGTCACTAATTTAATGAAAAATAAAGCATCAACAGGTGTTGGCATTTCCCAAGAGCACAGCTGTAATGACTTTATGAACTACTTTACTTCCAAGATCGATACTATCAGAGATAAAATTGTAACCATGCAGCCGTCAGCTACAGTATCGCATCAGATAGTGCACTATAGATCCCCTGAGGAACAATTCCACTCATTCTCTATTATAGGAGAGGAAGAATTGTATAAACTTGTTAAATCATCTAAACCAACAACATGTATGTTAGACCCTATTCCATCTAAACTACTAAAAGAGCTGCTTCCAGAAGTCATAGATCCTCTTTTGGCTATTATTAATTCATCATTGTCATTAGGATATGTCCCCAAAACCTTCAAATTGGCTGTTATTAAGCCTCTCATTAAAAAACCACAACTTGACCCCAAAGATCTAGTTAATTACAGACCGATCTCAAATCTCCCTTTTCTGTCAAAGATACTAGAAAAGGTAGTATCCTCACAATTATATTCCTTCTTAGAGAAAAATGGTATCTGTGAGGAATTCCAGTCAGGATTTAGACCGTATCATAGTACTGAGACTGCTCTCATTAGAGTTACAAATGACCTGCTTCTATCATCTGATCGTGGTTGTATCTCTTTATTAGTTCTACTGGATCTTAGCGCTGCATTCGACACTATCGACCACAACATTCTTTTGAATAGACTAGAAAACTTTGTTGGCATTAGTGGAAGTGCCTTAGCATGGTTCAAATCGTACTTATCTGACCGCCATCAGTTCGTAGCAGTAAATGAAGAGGTATCATATCGATCACAAGTGCAGTATGGAGTACCTCAAGGCTCAGTACTAGGGCCGTTACTTTTCACGCTTTACATGTTACCCTTGGGAGATATTATCAGGAGACATGGTGTTAGCTTTCACTGTTATGCTGATGATACTCAGCTCTATATTTCTTCACGGCCCAGTGAAACACACCAAATTGAGAAACTAACGGAATGTATAGTCGATATAAAAAACTGGATGACTAGTAACTTCTTACTGCTAAATTCTGAAAAAACAGAGGTGTTAATTATCGGACCTAAAAACCCCACATGTAATAACCTAGAACACTATCTAACACTTGACGGCTGCTCTGTCAATTCTTCTTCATCAGTTAGGAACCTAGGTGTGCTGTTTGATAGCAATCTTTCATTTGAAAGCCATGTTTCTAGTATCTGTAAAACTGCGTTTTTCCATCTCAAAAACATATCTAAATTGCGACCTATGCTCTCAACGTCAAATGCAGAAATGCTAATTCATGCGTTTATGACCTCAAGGTTAGACTATTGTAATGCTTTACTGGGTGGTTGTTCTGCACGCTTGATCAATAAACTACAGTTGGTCCAAAATGCAGCAGCTAGAGTCCTTACTAGAACCAGGAAGTATGACCATATTAGCCCGGTTCTGTCAACACTGCACTGGCTCCCTATCAAACATCGGATAGATTTTAAAATCTTGTTAATTACTTATAAAGCCCTGAATGGCTTAGCTCCTCAGTACTTGAGCGAGCTCTTATCACATTATAGTCCTCCACGTCTGCTGCGTTCTCAAAACTCTGGCCATTTGATAATACCTAGAATATCAAAATCTACTGCGGGCGGCAGATCCTTTTCCTATTTAGCGCCTAAACTCTGGAACAATCTACCTAACACTGTTCGGGAGGCAGACACACTCTGTCAGTTTAAATCTAGATTAAAGACACATTTCTTTAACCTGGCTTACACATAACACACTAATACACTTCTATTATTCAAATCCCTTAAAGGATTGTTAGGCTGCATTAATTAGATCAACCGGAACCGGGAACACTCCTCATAACACACGATGTACTCGTTACATCGTAAGAAGAATGGCATCTACGGTAATATTTGTCTGTTTCTTTATTATTCTGTTTCTCAGTCCGTGTCCGGATCAGATGGTGGATCGGCGCCGGGAGATGATGTCTGCGACCCTGATCGTCAGTGGAGGCCGGACACCTGGATGAGCCCCGGGGACATATCCCCAGTGAAGACCTCGACTTAAATACAATAGAACTTAAAATTAAACAAAATAACTATAAATATAATAAAATACCTAACTACATAAAACTATTATTGTTAGAAATTGCAACAATATAAAAATAGACATATAATACATTTATACATTTAACATTTAATTAAAACAATAAGTAAAAAAAAAAAAAAATAATATCCTGGCCAGAGGAGAACTGGCCCCCCGACTGAGCCTGGTTTCTCCCAAGGTTTTTTTCTCCATTCTGTCACAGAGGGAGTTTTGGTTCCTTGCCGCTGTCGCCTCTGGCTTGCTCAGTTGGGGACACTTAATTTTTTACGATTAACGTCAATTTTATTTCATAGATACTATTTAAACTAAACTGAGCTAGACAATGACATCTCTGAATTCAATAATGAAATGCCTTTAACTGAAAATTGAGTGTTTAATCTTATTATTATACATTACTGACACTCTATCCTCCAATTTGATACTGTTAAGTGCTTTGACACAATCTGTATTGTTAAAAGCGCTATATAAATAAAGGTGACTTGACTTGACTTGACTTGACGACTTAATAACCATGACTTTCCATGAAAGATGTCATCATGGTTATATGTCTCTGTAAAATCCCAATATATGCCACCATGTCAATGGTACCTTTGCCTATACAGTATTCCAGTCATCCATGCCGTTTCCTCTGCTGCACCCCCATACCATGACAGACGTTTGATTTTGCATCTGTCGCTGGTGAAAGTCTGGATGGTCCCTGGGACTGAAAATTTGATGTCCGTTTATCCGAACAAGTTGAAATGTGGACTCATCTGACCATAGCACATATGTCCACCGTCTTTTGACTATCTGAGATGAGCTCTGGCCCAGAGAACCCGGTGGCATCACTGCATAGAATTGATGTATATTTTTCTCCCTGTGTAACAGAGATTCAAGTTGCATTTATTGATGCAGTGGCAGGCTGTGGTAAATGACAGTGGCTTTCAGAAGTACTCTTGAGCACGTGGCTGTATTTAACACCACAGCACGATGGTTTCTTATGCAATGCCATCTGAGCACTCAAAGGTCATGCACATTCACCTGAGGTTTCCTGCCTTGCCTTGCACGTACTGAGATTTCTCTGGATTCCCTGAATCTTTTCACAATAGTTTGTATGGTAGTTGTTGAAAGACCTAAATTCTGTGATTTTTGATTTGACCCAAACATGATACCCTTACCTATTACCAATTCGCCTGCTTATTAATTTAAAATGATTAAATCTACTTTGTGTGCAATGTACTTGTATGCTTATTAGAGCAGTGCATTGTTAGCTTAGCACCAAGCAAATGTCACAATCTATAAGAATCGATTGTGAATCGTATCCCCTAAACACATTTTGTGCATATAACAGTATTATCTACTGTAAGAGCTGTTGCCTGTGCTGTGTAGAGCATTCCAATTCAGTCACTTAATACTGTATATGATGTGACAGTTAGAATGATGCCTTAGGGGATCGCACCCCGGACTAGAAATGTAAGGCTGTGTTGCACCACATTTTTAACATGCAAACACATTGTTTTCTATGAGCGTACATTTTGGCATCTGTCCGCAGCACCCAGCTATGGAGTTGTTCAAAATCCTGCCATACCACAGAGCTCCACATTACATTATATTGTCAAAAATCATTGTTAATGTACATAATGGCTTTACCCTAGGCAGGAAGATTATGCATTGTGGATTTCCAAGCAAAATGTTTGTTTTGTTGTGGCTTGAATAAAGTTTGTATGCTACATATAGAAAGCTATAATAATAATATAGACCGTCCTCTTCACTTTCTGTTTTTTTTTTTTTTTTTTTATCAAACTCATCAATGCCACTTTGTGCATTCTTGAAGTAAGTTTGGTGATTAGATGCACTGTTTTCAACTGCTGCCTTGGAACTGAATGTGATGCATCCGGTATGCAATACCTGTGAGTTGTCCCAGCCAAGACGCAATGCTGTGTGGTGCTTTTCGTCTGGTGTGTGATCGCCTTTAGGAGGCAGTTGCCTATGTACACAACAAGATTTTGGAACAAATCTATTGAGTTCATTGTACTACACCTCCATCCGGTTAGCAGATCTCAAGCCAGTAGAGCACTATTGGGATGTAGAACAGCAGATTTGCAGCATGTATGTGCAACCAATAAATCTGTAGCAACTCTTGAGACGCTGTCATGTCAACATGGACCAGAATCTCTAAGGAATGTCTCTGGCTCCTTCCTAAATCCACACTTCAAAGAATTCAAGCTGTTCTGGGGGCAAAGAGGCATCATGTGCAGCATTAGAAAGGTGTAGCCAATAAAATAGCCACCAAGTGCACGTATACAGTAATGGGAACGATATCGATCGATTTAACGTTTTAGTGTAGTCGATGCAACCTTCATCTTCCAGGCTTCCGCAGGTAGCTTGTAAGCGCTGGGGTATAAACATTGTTTAGGGTGCACTGAACTATCTCACGGGATTTATTGACAAGACAATTCATGCATAACGCTGGGAATGAGTACAATGGGCATACATTTTCAAGCTGAGAAGGAAACTCCATTCCTTATCAATGTTGTGTGCCTGGCCGCAAAGAAACAGAGGCAAATTCACAACAGACATCAAGTGGCTCAAAGAGATATTTACGATTGTGCCATTGCTCCATGAATAGAAAGTCTTTTGGTTGGTGGATTGGAGCTGAGTGGGAATGAACTGGATTGTAAATCTCTGGAGTGGACGATCCCACAGCCATTGGCAGAGCAACAGACACTGTGTTTCATTCTAGCTAATGTCGCTGTTTAGTAATGTGGCCCAGGTGTTATAAACGACAGGCCATGCTGAGATTTATGCAGCTGATTCTAAATCTCCCCAATGACCTGTTTTACCTCTTTTCTCAGCGTGTTTTCCTTTGTGATGTGCACTTGCTGATGCAACATAGGGGTCCAAAGCAGTCTTATGTGCCATGTGGTTTTGCATTGTCTCAAAATAAATTATAGAAGATCGGATTAGCATGTTGAGAAGTTATGACTAGCACAACTCCATGAGAGCAGTGCACAGTTGACAGGTAATACAGTGGTATCATCTTTTGCAGATTGGAGATTATGAGGATAGAATCTGTTTTGCACATTTTTTGAAGCTTGACCAAAGTAGTCAACAAGACAAAGAGAATAAATAAATAAAATAAATAAAATTTCAATTTGTTTGATAAAGCATATTGTATGCCTTTAAAGAACTTTAAACATATGGTGCTTAATATTTGCTTGCATATTAGGATGAAAAGAAAACATATTACAACAACATGTAATTACATCTTTAATGACAATTAGCAATAGTGAAATTGTGTCTAAAACAGGCTACCTAGGCTAATTATCAGGCTAGCTATTTTAGTATTCCCATCTTGGTCGCCCTTCTGTTCTGATGAGCAGTGTGATTGGTGATCATGCCAGCCAATCAAAATTTACCCCCTCAATTCATTTTAGTTTTTTAGATTAACTATCCCTTTAATGAACCTACGTTGCTTGGAACTGACTATAGTTACTTGAAGTGAACTCATTTATTTCAGAAGAATACACCTTTTATTTTAGAAAATTACTGTAACACTTTGCCTCGTGTGACTTATTGAGTTAATCATACAACATTCCCTAAATGTGCAATCATGCAGATGTTCTGAAAGGACGTGGACCACAGCTAACCTTTTAAATTTCAATGAATTTTGTCTAAACGATAAAACAGGGACTTGATTTATGCAAAAGTTCATAAGTTTAAGTACTGCTACTAAGGACTGCAGAAACGCTGCCCCAGTTGGGAATGAACCCTGAGCACTTGGGTCAGCTGGACAAAGCTACTGTCTTTGTCATTTCCTCTGTGTGAAACAATGAGGCATAATCAGGCTGCTGAGTCTCACTCAGCACAGCAGAGGTGAGACGCTACTCTTTTGTGTCAGACTGTGTGTGCAGCTCTCAGACAGATAAGATATTCATGGTCTGTAAAACAGCTTTAGCAAAGTTCAATTAGATTGTAATTAGACAGTCAATTAAGCTTTTCAAAATGACAGCAAAAGAACTGGATTTTTTCCATTAATGGATTTGCTGAATGAACTGACCACAGACCAGGAAAAAACACCATTGTGAGAGATAATCTCCTTTGCTTGTCATCAGGAGCATTTCAAGCTGTTCAGCAAATGTTTCTGTTTAGAGGTGTATAAGGCTGGTTTGATGTAGCCCAAGCAATAAAACAATAAAGTACTAATTTGCGAGGATCTCCAAACAACAACAACAACAAAAAAAAACTATGAGCACCTATGAGCTTCCATCTCTCCAGTCCCTCTCCCAACACCCTCTCCTTCCCACAGACTCAATAAAAGGTAACTAAGCATGCATGTCTGTCTTAAGGTGTCAAGTTGTTAGAAATATATTTATTTGTGGTTTCATATGTGACCCTGGACCACAAAACCAGACTTAGGTAGCACAGGTATATTTGTAGCAATAGCCAAAAATAAATTGTATGGGTCAAAATTATCGATTTTTCTTTTGTCAAAAATCATTAGGATAGTATGTCTTTATGTTCCATAAAGATATTTTGTACATTTCCTACCGTAAATATGTCAAAACCTGAATTTTTGTATTTTTTTATTTATTTATTTATATTTTTTTTGTAATATGCATTGCTAAGGACTTCATTTGGACAACTTTAAAGATGATTTTCTCAATATTTAGATCTTTGTTCACCCACAGATTCCACATTTTCAAATATTGTCTTATCCTAAAAACCATACATCAATAGAAAGCTTATTTATTCAGTGGTGTATAAATCTCAATTTCAAAAAAATGTAACCGTATGACTAGTTTTGTGGTACAGGGTCACATATGGTTTTGAAAATATTTAATACAATTTGTTATATTATATATATATATATATATATATATATATATATATATATATATATATATGTATGTGTGTATGTATGTATATGTATATATATATATATATATATATATATATATATATATATATATATATATAATTATTAATTGAACAATTTATGAATAATATAAATCATATACTGGATTAGTAATATAATTTACTGGATTAATGCATAAATAGGCATTACCACAAATTGATCAGCCACAACATTAAAACTGCATGACTAATATTGTGTAGGTTCCCCTCATGCTGCCAAAACAGTTCTGATGCGTCGAGGTATAGACTCCACAAGACCTCTAAATGTGACCCGTGGTCTCTGGCACCAAGACATTAGCAGCAGATCCTGGAAGTCCTGAAAGTTACAAGGTCCGTAGATTGGATTTGTTGGTCCAGGCAGCACATCCCATAGATGCTAAACTGGATTGCGATCTGGGGATTTTGGAGGCCAAGGCGATATCTTGAACTCTTTGTCATGTTCCACAAACAATTTCTTAACCTTTATTTTTTACATTTTTTTATTTATTTATTTTTATTTTTTTGCAGTATGGCAGGGTACATTATCCTGCTGAAAGAGGCCACTGCCATCAGGGAACACAGTTCCATGAAGGGGTGTACGTATGTGTTCTGCAACACTGCATACTGGGAATACTCCACAAGACTGGAGATGCTCTAACCCAATCATCTATTTGATCCTAGTCACTCAGATCTGTTTTGCAAAATTCAAGAACTGACTGTTCACTTGCTGCCTAATATATCCCACCCCTTGACAGTTGCCATTGTAACAGTATAATCAATGTCATTTACTTCATCTTTCAGGGGTTTTAATGTTGCGTCTGATCAATGTATAAATCATCTTTCAAGACTGTCAATTTATAACTACGTATTTCTTCAGACAAGCTATAGGTAAGCAGCAGACAAGACAACTGACACCCCCACCCCAACAACTGTATTTGTGCTGAGGAGGGCTGCAGCCTTTTTTCATTGTGAATGATGCTCCATTGTATCCGTCAGCACTTAGAGCATCTCTGCTCAAACAGAGATTGATGTTGTTCACCAAAGATCATTGCTATAGAGGGAAAGCTCCCACAGTTAAGTCAACAGCAGGATGAGCCACGCATGACGTTTAAAACAGTGTGATCAGTAGCTCTTCATGGTTGATGGAATTAAATATACCGTCCTGCAGAAGTCAGGCTGGACATGTTCACAATCAGGCCTGCTAATGTCACTCTTTTAAGGAAGCTCACTTATCTGCATGTTCGCCATTAGCCCACGTCTAGCTGATATGAGTAAGTGCCCTGCCAGCTAAAAACAGCGCTGCATTGTGCTGCTCTCATGAGCGTGTTGTCAAGGTGCTTTAGTGCCTTTTCTCCCGTCACTGACAGCAGCATCAGACCTCAATCTCCAGCCTGTATGATGCGCCCGGCATCCAAAGCCAAAGAATACGCAATTGAAAAGAAGATGAAAAGGCACATTGGCAAAGCAGGAAACAGTCTGCCTGCACCTGATTTTAAGCAATCATATTTGTCCTCCCTTTTCAAAACACACAAGCATTATATTTCAATTACACATCAGCATGAATTAGGAAGTCCATTACCTGTACAAATTCATAATATTGTCTTATTAGATGCATGTCCAGGCTAAAAAAAGTGATTCTGCTGCAATATTGCATAGTGTTTTGACTCAGATGAGCAAATATGAATCATGTCTTGGCATGAAACCTCCATAATCAAGCTGCAACACTGATAAATAGCTGAAAACATTGTATTTTGCCTTGTTTTTAATCTATATTATACATCCTTAAAACAAAAAGAAACTGTAAAAACTTTTTTTCAGGGAACAGTTTTCTTACAACATTGGCATTTTTTCTTGTTTTAAGCATAAATCCCTCTGTTTTTTTGGGTGTTTTTTTTTTTTTTGGTTCAATCATTATTAATAGATGGGCAGAACACTATGATAGTGTTATGATCAAATAGTGTTGTGTTATGATCTTAGTGATCATATTTTCATACACAACAAATATGCCTGTAATGATTCCAAGCTCCACAGACATGTTTATTTTTCTTGAACAAGCAATTGAGAAAGAAATTGACAAAACCATTGCCTATTGGATGTCTTGTATATTCTAACTCAGAAAAAAAAAGGAACTGCGTGAATCTTATTGAGAAACCAACAGATTTGATTGTTGCCAAGAGACATATCATATCACGGTTTGGCATGGATACATGGGAAAAGCTAATTATAACCTTATCGGTTATCATCTCTATTATAAGCCTGGATGAGCAGCATTGAAGGCTGTTGTAAAATGTAGATAACTATAAACCTGTGACTGTATATTCTATATTAATGCATCACGTTGCTTGGCAACTGTAAATGTCCTTCAGTAAGACAACTGAACTATATTAGCTGGTGGAAGAATTGTTTTGATTTTGATTATTACTTTAAAAATAATGCTTTTATTTTATCATATTGCTGTCAACATTGTTTTATTAAATTAATAAGCCACTCAAAAAAAATTTTCAACAGTGCCAAATCCGAGAGTCACCATGGAAACGGATGGGGATCCTTGAAAGTTAGCAAAAAAAAAAAAAAAAAAAAAAAAAAAAAACTGCTTTCGTGAGGAGACAGCTTGTTACTTAATGAGTTGACAGCCTGTCTGCCAATCTTCAACATGTGTGCCACTAAACATTCATTTTGGATTGATCCATTTTAGAATTTACAATAAAAACTGCTGTTTTATAAGAGAAGTCACAGAGAATTTTCTCACAGGTGGGATACAAGCTGACTGAAAAGGTTTTTTATTTATTTATTTATTTTTTCTAATTGAGAGCATTGACATTGGTCTTTTCTGACATTGGTCTTTTTTATTTAATTGCAATTTGGGCTCTAAGTGCATATTGCCACCTACTGGGCAGTTGTGCAATCTTTTTTTCCCCTCCCTCTCTCTCTCTTTCCCATACTTCAGTGAGAGCTGACACTACCACAGTGCACTACTAAAAAGTGACTGCCAGTTTATGGGCCCATGAAAACTGTAGTTGCACAGACTGACATAAATGAAGAATGTACACCCAAATAGACAAACAAAACATAGAAACCAGGAATCAGATAAATATCCAAATGCCAACATCTGATAAACGTGTGGAGGCCTTACCCGCTGCCATGCAATTATCTTTCAAAGACACACCCTTAGATAATGCCTAAAATGCAACACCTCTAGTAGAGTGTGCTCGAATACCAAGAGGCAAAGATAACCCATGCACCTCATAGAAAAACTAAATAGCATTTTTTACCTACTGCAACATCCTGCTCTGATCATAATCTTCTCTGATTGGAATCACTCAGGTTCAACTGCTTGGCATGTGTACCACACTTAGCTACAGAAACTTGTTTTGAGTAGAAAGGGCCTTGCTAAACTCTATGATGAAAGAGGCAATTCTCCTTGCCAGTTTAAGTACAAAACTACCAACATGTTGTCTGTTCTCACATGTCAGTCCAGAGGGTCCAGAAGGAAATGGGTTAATACAGAAAAACTACCATAATCTCATTTCATGTTCCACTTGAGATGATTGCCCTCCAGACTCCATAGACAAGGCATCCTTTGTAATACCCCACCCCAAACTACTAACGAGGACTGTCTTGCTGCGACAGTTTCTGTCTAAAGAAATGTCAAAAACTGGGGATGACCAATAGCATATGCAGTAATTATGAGTGAGGATGCCAACAGGGGCAAACTCTGTGGTTGTTGATCCATTCAAAGAGTCTCACATGCAGTATGTCACAGACGGTTATCAAAAAAAAAGAAAAAAAAAAGAAAACTTTCATGTAGGTTTAGCCTCAACCTAGCCTTTCTAGATAATCAAGAACCAAGTCTCGATGTCGAATTGCCAACCTCTCTGACTGCATTAGAATCAGCCATTCATTAAGGTAGTTTAATTTCTAGTGCCGCATCTTGGTCAATAAGAAAAACCTTGAACTGGTAATCTTTGCTGAAAAACTTCCTTTGTCTCTAGATGATTTGAAAATTGAATACACATCTCTTGTTCGAATCCGAGACAAAATTCATTTCAGTGTCAGCATTTGGAAACTGTATGTCCTGAGCATGAAGCTAAGCAGACACTAGTCTAGGATAGGCCACAAACCCCGGTCCAGAAAATAATGGCTGTAAAAGCTGTATTCCTCTGGAAGGAGGCACTTCCTGTATGGCTCCTTTCTCCAACAAGGAATGCATTTCTGACTCAACACAGGGGCCTCCTGAAAAGTGGGCACTCCACTGAAGTGAGGCTGGCAACAGCAAATGGATAGTATACAGTACCACTGCTGTACGGTACATAGAAACCAGCCAGACACATTTGGTATAAGTTGCAACACTCTAGTTCAACATTGGATCCCAAAACTCTAGCTTATGTGTCATCTTGACAGTCGCAGAACTTGAGCGATGGGGGATAGCCAATTGTCCTTCTTTCCTCTAAAAGAAGATAAGCCTTGAGCGAACCACTTAAAAAATTATATGACCATATTTCAGTTATGGCAACCCTTGGAATAGTTTGGACCTGGTAATGGATATGACAATTTAATGTATTTGGTCATGGTGGAAAAGATCTGCTAGGCTATGGTTGATTATTACTGCTGCTGCAGAGCAAGTACAGAGACTTGCTGCTGCCAGTACATCCACAGTCAAGCTGCTGTATGTAAGGCATGCTGCTGTTGCACATATAGCATACAGTACATGAAATTATCCATAGCAGATAAATAAGTGTGAAGCTGGGGGGCAGTGGAGGGTTTCTGATGCACTGCAAGACTTGCTTTAACAAGAAAAACGTGCTAAATACCTCTGAAGAAAATTAACCCTGGAACATAACCTGTGCATAAGTTCAGAAAATAAGTTAATTGAGGTTATCCATTTACTTATTCATAAATGTTCCCGGGTATGTTGCATAAACGTTTTCCTGGAATACCACCATTATTTGCCAAAAAAAAAAAAAAAGTCGGGTTACACTTTATTTTGATAGTCCACTTTAGACATTCTACTAACTATAAGTAATGTTGCAACTACATGTCAACTAATTCTCATTAATTTGCAATTTAGATGTCTACTAACTCTCAGAGTAGACTGTTAGGTTAGGTTTAGAGTTAGTAGAATAAGTTGACACTTGCAAAGTTTCTTATAGTTAGTATGTTGTATGTTGTGGACCCATCAAAATAAAGTGTTAGAAGATATTAAGCAGACAGTCTACTAATACTCTAATGACTGCTAGTTGACATGTAGTTGCAAAGTTGTTTACTGTTAGTAGAATGTCTAAAGTGGACTATCGAAATAAAGTGTTACCATAAAGTGTAACACTTTATTTTATAGTGTCCATGTTACGTTACTGTACTTGCTATAGTAATAACAGTAATATTACTACTAACTATTATTAACAAGCACCTAATTATAAACCAAACTTTAAAACTTGTAGTAAGTGCATGCTATTAATTAATATTACTCGGCACTTATTTATGCATTTACACTGTAGATGTAAAGAGTAATATGAATTGTACTCCAAACATATGCTTAGACTCTGGCTTATTCCATTAATAAAAAGGAGTAAAATACATTTGCTGTATGCATTTATTTATTTATTTGATTCTAGAGCCACTTGGTCAAGTTCATAGCTTTTTACGCTCAAGGTATCATTGATGGGCCATTTAAACTAGGACATTACACTGTGCAACTGAATTTTCATAGCAGATCGTCAATTCCAGCTGAGGAGCATCAACTAAATAGCCTATTGTATGACCTGTAGGGGACTCCAAGCTTCACAAATTAGAGGGATGCCCACGTCTTAGAAAACAACCAAATACTCCCTATGATCCATGAAAATTAAAGAAGAAATTGACAGTTAAGTTGGTTTAATGCTAGTCTTGTTATAGAACTGCCACAGTCTGTTTACATTATTCTTTCAAAGCAATTTTTGGGAGCTTTTTCTACATTCACATATATTGCCAGCAATGCAAAAGTCTCCTAAAACTCTTCTAAACATTACATTAGAAAAGGATCAAGGCGACAGATGAGCTTCTGAAAAAGCAGGGTAACTACAGCCTGGCAGGGGAGCACTAGAAATGAAAAATAAAGCAAAATGTATTTGTATGGAAATAGTGTTGTCCTACAACAAGCAAGGATCTGATTATTTTCATGTTTCTTGGGCTTTTTTGGGGATCTGCACAAATCCCTTTTGACGTTTTCCTTCCTTTCTTTCTGCAGGCAACCCTCTCCCTTCCTCTGCTTGTGTCCCAGAGATGGTGCAAAGTGGAATCTCATCACATGCCCGTCCGACACAAACACCCGACTGCTTCTTTGGGACTCATTGATCCTTCAGGAAGTCCATCCAACTTTTTGCTCAAGATGAGGCATTTGCATGTGAATGAAGAGGCTTGATATGTGTGAAAGCGGCCATTGATGAGAACGCTCATAGAAGGGAACGTTGCCCGTTCACCCGTCACTATTGGGTTCCCATTTATGTGAAGCTTTTGCTGCTAAAAGCCTCACATATCACTCTGAATAGTCTCAATAGTCCACTCTCTCAACTCTTTTTCACAATATTTAAATCATCTTTTTTTTTTTCTTGAAAAATCTGACAACTATTTCAATCATCACCTTTCCTGCATCAGCTGTAAAGGGATATTTTCAAATACTACCTTTTTTTTTCTTTTCTTTTTTTTTTATTAGATCAAGGTTTAATGGCAAATTATGATTTTTGTACTGCAGGACTGGGTGAGTCACTGTAGCTATGTTTCCATCACCCTGTTTTTAAGCGCATTTTGAAGTATGCATATCAATAACACCTAATTTGGAAAAAAAAATTCCTTAATTTGCAAAAAAGTTTTTTACACTCACTTGGGCTGTGTTTTGACAAATGAAAAAGAGTTAATACAAATAATAGGAAATGGAAACACATTTGCAGAATAAATTCTGACATAGTATTAAACCCATGTAACTAATTGGCTGTTTCCGCTGATGGTGTATTTCCAAGTTACTAGGTCACCAATCCCAAAATCATCTGATCAAACAACTTGATGGAAAACGCACACAATTCACATTTGTTTTGTTTTGTTTTCCTCTTTTGGGAACTTTGAAAAGATTAACGTTCAAAATAAATATCTGCGTAATGAAAAAAAAAAAACTCATCCAGTTGTTTTTATAAAATAAAACATGCTGTTAACCAATTAACACGTTTTTAGCATAGCATTTTTATAGTCTTTTAATATTAAAATGGCAATCACTTTTTTATTTAGCATTATTCATCAACATTTTTTTCTTGCATCAAAATGCAATAACTTTCTCTGTCTAAGAAACTTTTTCTTTTCTGTTGACATAGGGAAGGCTCTGTGGGTGAGGAAAAATAGCCTAATATTAACCAATAATATCGTCTCGGTTATGTAGGTAACCCTCCTTCCCGGAAGGAGGGAACGGAGACGTTACGTCAGAGTGACTGAAGCAAATGGGATCTCGCCAGAGAGCCCAATCATCTTTGAGTCTTAACAAAACAAGTCAATGACAGTTGGCGTGCGTGCTTTGCATCGCGCACCCCGCCCCGCAGCACGGGTATAAAAGGAGAGCGCGTGTAGACGCACATGAGTTTTTTGCTGAGGAGCCGAGACGATGTGCCTCGGCCGTACAGTGGTGGTACAGCAACTGTGGCGACAGGATGTAACGTCTCCGTTCCCTCCTTCAGGACCTACGTAACCGAGACATTCCCTTTCAGTCAGTCACGTTCGACGTTACGTCAGAGTGACTGACGCAAATGGGATCCCTATGAGAACGCCACTATTGCTGACCCCCTCCAGTGCCCTGCGGAAGCCGGCAAGTCCCCCCACGCCAGTTGGGACGGAAGATAGGACAGGGCTTAGGCAGAGATGACAGCCACTGATGTTCTGTACAGTGGATATTGGATACACTGGGAAAGCGTACTCCAAGTACGGGAACGCTACGGAAGCCACATCCTGCGTAAAGGAGGTACCATGTGGAGATTACACATATGGACTGGTCAAGGGCAGTACTACATATGGAGGTCTCTGAGGTAGACTCAGCCAGCCTGGGGTGAGATCAATACACAGCAGAGACGGCAGAAGGTCTCTGCCAGGGAAAGACACGGGCTCACCGTGAGGAGAAACATACCGTGAAAGAATACACATGTGGGATCGCCCAAAGGGGAATCACTACACACGGGCACCTAGCCCAGCACAAGGGCTGACCTTGGGCAGACACATGAGTGCTGGACCTGGCGTCTGGCACTGTGCCATGCCTGACTGCCGAGGGTGCGGGAGGAACTTCAAGAGAGTTCGCAAGGGGAACTGAACTGAGAAGCAGTAAAACCGCACGTATCCCGTCCGTAGAGGGAAATGGCGCAGCAAGTGTGATGGACACCGAGCGGGTCCGGTATTACTGGCCACCTGAGGCGAGTACACGGGAAGACACAGGCCCTACACGGAGATTACAGAATCTCGTAAACATGTTTGGTGTCGCCCAGCCGGCAGCTCTACAGATGTCTGCTATCGAGGCGCCCCGCGCCAATGCCCAAGAAGATGCCACACCTCTCGTAGAGTGTGCTCTTACACCGAGGGGGCACGGTAAGCGCTGGGCCTCGCATGCCAAGACCATAGCCTCCACTATCCAGTAGAGATTCCACAGGTCTCGACCGCTCGACCGGGGGGATCTCCACATACCCTTGGGCCACTCCACCATCGAGGGTGGTGAGGACGGAGGAGGCGCGAAGTGCTAGAACACCAGAGGGCGCGAAGTGCTAGAGGAGTGAGAGGCCCGCGGAGATGCACTCGACGGGGAAGCTTTCACTGTTATCCTCAGATCACGCTGACCACAAGCCGAAGTAGTCCTCCGCTGCTGAGAGACAGAGGTATCTGGATCGCAACATCGCGATGGTCATATTCCCGCAATGAGAACATGACTCATCCACGAGCGCTGCTTCAGCGTGCTGAAAGCCCAAGCACGAGACACAGCGTTCGTGACCGTCAGACGTAGCCACGAATCGACCACATCCAGAAACACACGAGCGGAAGGCCATCTTTAAAAAGTCGCCGCGTCGCTCGTGGAGCTCTTTTAGATTTGCTCTTTTAGCAAATAAAGTGTTGAAGCGCCCAGGAGGGGTCGCTGCACGACCGCAGTTTTATGAGCTGCAGCACGCCGTCCAACCCGGAAGAAGCAGCAGCACTGGATCGGCAACCCCCGCTGACGCGCCGTAACGCCAACACACTCGCTGTCTGTAGACACTCTCTTCGGTGAGAGCTTTTCACTTTGGCACAAGCAGGAAGGCTTGGCTCCGAAGTGAAAAGCTGATGTCTGTCTGCACGCACTCTCCTTTTATACCCACGCTGCGGGGCGGGGTGCGCGATGCAAAACATGCACGCCAACTGTCATTGGCTTGTTTTGTTAACACTCGAAGGTGATTGGGCTCTCTAGGGACCAAGGAAGGTTGCCGCTAATCTCGCTTACATTGCTAATACTCTATTCACACACATTACCATTGTTTTACTCACTGTTACTTGCTTTAATGGCTTCGCTCCCCTCCGCGAGACAGAACGCGATGCTGTGATCGTCGGAGACTCCATCGTCCGGCACGTCCGTGCTACGTTAGCTGAAGATAAAGCGCACAGTCACTGTTTCCCTGCCGCTCGTGTTCTCGATGTTTCTGCACAGATACCCGTGATCCTGAAGGACGACGAGAGCGTTGGCGCGATCGTCCTGCACGCGAGTGAATGACACCAGGCTGCGGCAGACAGAGACACTGAAGAGGGACTTCAGGAGCCTGATAGTGACGGTGCGCAGCAAATCACCCGTGACGACGATCATCGTGTCAAGACCGCTTCCCACATATCGACGAGGACATGAAAGGTTCAGTAGACTTTTTGCTTTAAACGAATGGTTATTGTCATGGTGTAAAGAACAGAAACTGCTCTTTGTTAATAATTGGAATCTTTTCTGGGAGCGTCCTAGGCTTTTCCGTGCTGATGGCCTGCACCCCAGCAGAGTCGGAGCGGAACTCCTGTCGGACAACATCTCCAGGACACTACGCTCCATATGACTAGTAGCCAATTCTCAAATAACTGTTATGATTACTTTTGTTCTACCCACTTAAATGATAGAAGCACTTGTGCTGTCCAATCTATAAAGACTGTGTCTGTTCCCAGAACAGTGAGGCCAAAATATAAATTTAATACAATAATCTGATCGTGATTAATCCAGAAAAATGCTAAATAAATGAACAAAAGCTATTTTTAAAGTTTGGGCTCCTAAACATTAGATCACTCGCACCCAAAGCAGTTATTGTAAATGAAATAACCACAGATAATAGTTTTGATGTGCTCTGCTTGACTGAAACCTGGCACAAACCAAATGATTATATTGGTCTAAATGAGTCTACTCCACCAAGCTACTATTATAAGCATGAGCCCCGTCAGACTGGCCGTGGCAACCGTGTTGCAACAATATATAGTGATATTCTCAATGTTACTCAGAAAACAGGATACAGGTTTAACTCATTCGAAATACTTCTGCTTAATGTTACACTGTCAGATATGCAAAAGAAATCTCTCCTATCTCTTACTGTTGATAAAGCGCTAATTGTCAGAGATTTTAACATTCACGTTGATAATACAAATGATGCATTAGGACTTGTGTTTACTGACCTAATAAACTCTTTCGGAGTCAAGGAAAACATCACCGGGCCCACTCATCGTTTTAATCATACGCTAGACTTAATTATACAACCCACTACATTGCGAGTAAATCACTCGCATATGCATAAATCTTCACTCTGGGCTACTAAATGATGTCTAATATTAGCCAATGTCTAATAAATTCTCAGATTTTACTCGCCAGTGTGTGAGTTGGAGGCTAAGTATAAGTTTAGCACAGATACTGTATATATCACTCTGACCGAGCGCTTCAGAGTTTCACTCTCCGTCAAGCGATCTGTGCTATTTTTCAGTTCATCTCAATGGATGAGCAGCGCACCTGTGTTTGACGTACCGTGAACTGTAGTGTAACGGCGCTCGACTCGCCGTCGCTTTTTGAGTGCAGAGTGAGCGAGAGAGTCTTACATACATGCAGAATTGACGTGCTACATGTAAACGATATTCTTTTTTATATTTTCCTGTCAAAATAACGGAGTTCCCTGTTGATATGTTCACTCGTACTGCGTCGTAAGACGCTTGTATAGGAAAATCTCTTTTTTCCCCTTCAATCACGCAGTGAAACTGCACGTCCATTGGTTCGTGCAGTGCTATAAAATCGAACCAATGGCTCGGCGGCGGTGCTGAGCGAGCCTATGGCTATGCCGAAATGGGCAGGGTCTCTGGCTATATAAGCGGCCGTTTCGCCACCGCATCTCAGATTTCTTCTCTTCAGCGACGAAGTTTCTTCCTCGCTGACGCCGAGATTCGCCGTTCAAACGCCTCAGCGGCCGGATTGGACCTTTTGCAGCGCTCAGCTCGCAGATCCCGGTCTATCCCCTGCCACCATCCGGTGACTATCTAAAAGAGCCTCACAAAAGAGCAAATTTTGACGGCGTTGTTTCAAATGCCGCGCCGTCATTGTAAGACGTGCAGGACTCCCCTGTATGCTGATGACGGTCATGCTGAGTGCGTGTCATGCTTGGGGAGCTCAGCGGGACTGATTGCTCTCACTGTGAGAGTTTCAGTCTCGCCTCTCTGCACTCACGGATAGCTTTCTTTTCAGAAAGCGACTCCGCCCCTCGCAACCTCCCGTCTTTTTCCTCCCAGGGACCTGCGAGGAAAAGACAGCGGGGCAGAGGATTCGAGCAGCCGGAGACAAGCGAGCTCACGTCGGCTCAGTGCCCGCGTGCCTCGCCGTCACTGCAGAGAGAGGATTTGCCGGTCTTCTTCACTCAATCTGATCAATGTCCCTCCGCGGCTGCGAGCGACATGGTCTCATTCGGTGGGAGTGACAATGAGATGGATGACAACCTTTCTCTGGCGGCTTTGGACGCGGAGGAGTTATCGGGCTCGGTGTCTGACCCTGCCCTCTTGCCGCCGTCCTCTTCACGCAGCGCCAGACACAGAACGGACGAGGAGATCGTCCATGTGATGACTAAGGCTGTCAGTGAGCTCGGGCTCGAGTGGTCTCCGCCTGAGGAGCCGTCTCGCAGCAGGCTGGACGAGTGGTTTCTCCCGGGGCACCAGCAAGCCCCCCGCCAACGCTCATCCCCCTTCTTCCCCGAAGTCCACGATGAGCTCACTATATCGTGGCGTGCCCCCTACTCGTCTCGCATCTGTCCTTCTGCTTCCTCCGCCCTCACCTCCTTTGACGGCGCTGAAGAGAAGGGATACGAGCACCTGCCCCCTCTGGATGAGTCTGTGGCCGCGCATCTCTGCCCGCCCACGGCTATCGGATGGAAAGCGAGGGCGAGCCATCCGTCCAAGCGATGCAGAGCCACGTCTGCACTCGCTGGACATGCCTACTCGGCGGCTGGACAAGCGGCTTCGGCGCTGCACTCTATGGCTGTGCTCCAGGTCTTCTAGGCCAAGATGCTCGCCAGTGAGGAGGCCGGTCTCGATGCAGCTTCACTCAAGGATGAGAAGCACGACAGACCTGGCCCTGCGCGCCACCAAAGCCACTGCCCAGGCCATCGGGCGGTCGATGTCCAGCCTGGTAGTGTTGGAATGCCACCTTTGGCTCACGTTGACGGAGATGAAAAGAGGCGGATAAAGTTCCCTTCCTCGATGCTCCGGTCTCTTCGAACAGCCTGTTCGGGCCAGCTGTGGAGGGCTTTGCGGAGCATTTTACGCAGGCTCAGATGTCGTCTCAAGGGATGCGACACTTCCTCCCGAAACGCGCCAGCTCTTCTGCTGCTTCTAGTCGCCCCAAGCCTGCGCCGACTCAGCAGCCCGCCAAGCCAACGCCGGCCACTCCCAAGCCCTGACCTGAGGATCGGCAGGATAGAGGGCGTTCCCACCTCTGAAGTCCTCCTGATCAGCCAGGCAGAAAGAGCAGGGGCCCGAGTCTCGCTACCGCTGGACCACCCCATAAGGAGCCTCTAATGTGTCTCTTGTCACCCCGCTCAGCACTGGGTGCAGAGGGAAGTGTGTTATTGGTTCCCCACGGGCCCACTCTAGCGCCCGGGAGTCCAACCACGGTGATAGCAGACAAAATGAAACACATACATTTTCGAAAAAAGAGCAAATATCCTCTTCTGCCTACCATAAGTGTCCTGTCCTTATGCAGCCAGTCTTTAGAGCCTATTCAACCTCTTGCCACACGGGCCGAGGCCTGGCAGGCCATCCCCGGTGTGTCAAAGTGGGTAATAGCTACAATAAGACAAGGTTATTCACTCCAATTCGTTCGAAGACCACCACGCTTCTGCGGTGTGGTCACCACCACAGTGCGCAGCGAGGACGCTCAGGTCCTGCGCACAGAGGTGATGAATCTGCTGGTAAAGGGAGCCATAGAAGTCGTTCCTCCAGCCCAGAGCGAGTCAGGCTTCTACAGCCGTTACTTCCTCGTCCCTAGAAAAGACGGTGCCTGCAACCTATTCTAGATCTCAGACTCCTGAATCACGCCCTGGTAAAAGGTCGTTCAGGATGATCACATTGAAGCAGATCCTCTCGCAAATATGCCCAGGGGACTGGTTCATGTCTCTGGATCTGAAAGACGCATTTTCACATCCAGGTAGCCCCCCATCACAGACGATTATTGAGATTCACATTTGAGGGGGTGGCATATCAATACAAGGTCATCCCGTTTGGGCTGTCCCTGGCTCCCCGCACTTTTACGCGATACATGGATGCGGCTCTCTCCCCTCGGCGACAGATGGGAATCCGCATCCTCAACTACCTCGACGGATGGCTCATTCTGGCACAGTCAGAGGCAGTTTCAACGTCGCACAAGACCCTCCGCCACTTAGATTGCCTGGGGCTCAGGGTCAACTTTGCCAAGAGCATACTGTCACCCAGCCAGTGAGTGTCGTTCCTGGGGACAGTTATCGACTCAGTGCAGATGACAGCAGCTGTCTCAGTGGAACAAGCCATGACGATTCAGAGCCGCGTGGCCTCCTTCAAGGAAGGGACTGCCCACCCGCTCAAGGCTTTCCAGAAAATGCTGGGCCTTATGGCAGCAGCTTTGCCAGTACTTCAGTTGGGCCTGCTTCGCATGCGACCCATCCAGTTCTGGCTGAAGCAGAGGGTTCCATCCGTGCCTTGGCGTCACGGTCACCATCGCATAACGGTGATTCGGGCCTGTGTATCAGCCCTGGCCCGTTGGAGGGATGTGATCTTAGACACGGTGCACAGAAGGAAGGTTGTCATGACAGACGCTTCCAACAAGGGTTGGGGAGCGCTGTGCGAAGGCAAACTGACCTTCAGTCTTTGGTCCGAAAAAGAGTCGGGTCTGCACATCAACTGCCTAGAGATGCTAGCAGTGTGCCGTGCCTGTCAATTCTTCCTGCCGGACATAATGAGACACCATGTGCTAATACGCTCAGACAGCAGGTCGGTGGTGTCATACATAAATCACCAAGCCGGCCTCATCTCGAAGCGCCTCTGCACGCTGGCGAACGACCTTCTTGCTGGGGCTCAGACCAATCTGTGCTCACTGAAGGCGATGCATGTGCCGGCCAAAATGAACCAAGGAGCGAACATGTTGTTGAGGAACAACGTCTCGCTCTATGCGTTCCCTCCAATTGCTCTGCTACCGCAGGTACTCAGACGAGTCAGGGAACAATGGCACAGGCTTCTTCTAATAGCCCCCCTCTGGAGGAACCAGCCGTGGGTGTCGGAGTTATTCCAGCTGCTCGAAGCAGCCCCGTGGCCCATTCCCTTGAGACAGGACCTCCTCTCTCAAGTGAACGGCACGCTGTGGCATCCACGGCCCGTGTTATGGGCCCTGCATGTGTGGCCGCTCAACGGGAGCCTTTCGACCTCCCAGAGTGTGTCTTGAACACTATGACAGAAGCTAGAGCCCTGTCTACCAGGCGCCTCTATGCTCTGAAATGGTCTATTTTCTCGGCTTGGTGCCAAGACCGCGACTTAGATCCTGTTACCTCTGATGTATCAGTGGTTCTTTCGTTTCTGCAGGAGAGGCTGGATAATCAGCGTTCCTCATCCACCATCAAAGTTTATACGGCAGCCATAGCGGCTTTCCATGCCCCTATTGCTGGCCGATCGGTGGGCAGGAATAGTGCGGTGGCCAAGTTTATACGAGGCGCCAGGAGAATTAACCCCCGCGTCCTCGTACAGTTCCACCTTGGGACTTACCAACCATACTAAGGGCCTTGGAAGGCCCCCCATTTGAACCATTGCAATCCACGAGCCTCAGATCACTCTCGTTTAAAACCGCCCTGCTGTTAGCGCTGGCGTCGGTTAAGCGAGTAGGGAACCTACAGGCCCTTTCCATCAACCCTGCTTGCCTGGAATTCGGGCCTAACGACTCCAAGGTCGTCCTGAAATCAAGGCTGGGTTATGTACCTAAGGTGCTCTCCACTCCGTTCAGAACCCAGGTCATAGCGCTTTCTGCACTTTCCCCTTTGACGGATGACCAGGAATTGTCCCTGCTCTGCCCCGTCAGGGCCCTGAGGGTATACATCGAGCGTTCTGCCTTATACAGGAGATCAGAACAGCTTTTTGTCAGCTTCAGTAACCGCGCTAAGGGTCGCCCTGTTACAAAGCAAAGAATTTCCAGGTGGTTAGTGGAGGCTATCACCCTGGCATACTCCTCCTTGGGCTTGCAGTGCCCCATTGGAGTCAGAGCCCATTCCAGAGGCATTGCCTCGTCCTGGGCATGGTCCAGCGGGGTGTCCATTTCGGAAATTTGTGAGGCGGCCGGATGGTCCTTGTCGTCCACATTTGTAAGGTTTTACAACCTGGACGTCCCTGCCTTGAAGGCCAGAATCCTTTCTGCTTAGTTCGCCGCCTCCGGCTAGTTAAGCAGTCTTATGGGTTCACTTGACCAACATTGTTCAAGTCCCTCCTTCACTTGGGCGGTCCATATTATATGGACACTAGGTATACTTACGGGACGACACCCAGGCCACGGATGACCCTGAGGGCTCAGCCTGTGCTTGGTGTATTCTATTGACTCCCCTGGGTCTTCTCCCATGTGAGTCTTGGTTTTGAGTCGTTCCCCATCATAGCACGGCGTGATTGTACTGGTTCCCATACAAGCGTCCATACAAGCGTCGTTCCCATACAAGCGCAGTACGAGTGAACATATCGACAGGGAATGTACTCGGTTACTTTCGTAACCTCGGTTTCCTTAGATATGGGAACGAGTACTGCGTTCCTGGCCGTGCTATGAGCTGTACGCCTCAGTCGCTTCATTCGAAGAAATCTGAGATGCGGCGGCGAAGCGGCCGCTTATATAGCCAGAGACCCTGCCCATTTCGGCGGGCTATGGCGGGCTGCATAGCCATAGGCTCGCTCAGCGCCGTCGCCGATCCATTGGTTCGATTTTATAGCACTGCACGAACCAATGGACATGCAGTTTCACTGCGTGATTGAAAAGGCTTCAGTTGAAGAGGAAAAAAGAGTTTTTCCCATACAAGCGTCTTACGACGCAGTACTCGTTCCCATATCTAAGGAAACCGAGGTTACGAAAGTAACCGAGTACGTTCCTTTGGATTTTTTCAGCTTTTAAGAACTCCCGGGTTTTCCGGTAGTGGGCAGAACTAATGTGCAAACGCAATCTCATTGGCTGGTGCTCAGCTATTACCATGCCTGTTTTGATTTCAGCAAATCAATTCGAGCGAACGCACACAACCTGATTAAAATTCATGAATTCAGCAGCTCGTTAATCCTTAGTGCATTTTAAACAGTTCTTATTAGTAGAATTTGTATTACTATTATTATTATTATTATTATTATTATTGTCATCATCTTATCAGTATTATTACCTTATATCCCTTTTTTTATACAGAAACACTGACCAAAAAAGCACCACCACCACCACCACCACCAGTTCTAAATTCAGTTAAAATGTCTATGCATTCATACGTTTACCAAGTTTTAATTCTAATTACTAAAGTTCTATCATTAAATAATAAAAAAAATTATCATATCATATTATAATGCTTGACTGACTGATGTTAAGAGTGTACTTTCAGATATTTAAAAAGCTGTGCCATTTTACAAACATATACAGTATTATACTATATACATATATATATATATATATATATATATATATATATATATATATATATATATATATATATATATATATATATATATATATCAGTCTGGCAAGTAAACAAAAAAATTTACTAGCCAATGGCGATTCATTTGCCAAGGTGTCTGTAGAGGGTTATTATATTGCATGGAACCGTTTTTACTGATATAGATATCGTACCTCACAGTGATGATGTTACTGACCATTTTCTTGTATCATGCATGCTGCGCATTACTGATATTAACTATATGGCTCTGCGTTATTGTCTGGGCAGAACTATTGTTCCAACCACTAAAGATAGATTCAGAAATAACTTGCCTGATTTATCTCTACTGCTCTGTGTACCCATAAATACACATGAGCTAGACAAAATGACTAAAAACGTGGGCACTATCTTCTCTAATACATTAGAAGCTGTTGCGCCCATCAAATTGAAAAAGGTTAAAGAAAAATGCACTGCGTCATGGTACAACAGTAATACCTGTTCTCTCAAGAAAGAAACTCATAATCTTGAGCGCAAATGGAGAAAAACTAACTTGGAAGTTTTTTAGAATTGCATGGAAAAACAGTATGTACAGTTATAGACAGGCTCTAAAAGCTGCCAGGGCTGAGCATATCCGCAAACTCATAGAAAATAACCAAAACAATCCAAGGTTTTTATTTAGCACAGTAGCTAGATTAACAAATTACCAGATGCCACCCGATCTAAATATTCCCTCACAGTTTAGTAGTGATGACTTTATGAATTTCTTCACAGACAAAATAGATAACATCAGAAATACAATAACAAATGTAGATTCTACAGCATCTAATACTTCAGCTTCATCCATCGTACCCAAAGAAAAACTGCAGTGCTTTACAATTATAGGACAGGAAGAGCTAAATAAACTTATCACTGCATCTAAACCAACAACATGTTTATTATATCCTGTACCCACTAAATTACTGAAAGAGTTGTTACCTGTAGCAGAAGTTGTTATCTCAATATTATTAACTCGTCGTTATCTTTAGGTCACGTCCCAAATCCATTCAAGCTGGCGGTTATTAAGCCTCTTATTAAGAAACCACAACTAGACCCTGGCAAACTGGCAAATTACAGACCCATTTCAAATCTTCCGTTTATGTCTAAAATTCTAGAAAAAGTTGTGTCTGCTCAATTGTGCTCCTTTCTGCAAGAAAATGATCTCTATGAAGAATTTCAGTCAGGTTTCAGGCCCCATCATAGCACAGAAACCACACTTGTTATAATTACAAATGACTTACTTCTTGCGTCAGACCAAGGCTGCATCTCATTGCTAGTTTTACTTGATCTTAGTGCTGCGTTTGACACCATAGATCATGACATACTCATAGATCGATTACAAAATTATACAGGTATTCAAGGGCAGGCTTTAAGATGGTTTAGATCCTACCTGTCCGATCGCTACCACTTTGTTTATTTAAATGGGTAGTCATCTCAATTATCACCAGTAAAGTATGGAGTACCACAAGGATCTGTCCTAGGTTCTCTGCTATTTTCAATATACATGTTGCCCCTTGGTAATATTATTAGAAAATAAGGGATTAGTTTCTACTGTTATGCTGATGATACTCAACTATATACAGTATCTCAACAAGACCAAATGGAACTTCTAAATTATCTAAGCTAACAGAGTGTGTTAAAAATGTAAAAGATTGGATGACCAATAATTTTCTCCTATTAAATTCAGATAAGACAGAGATATTACTTATTGGACCAAAAAAACAGTACACAGAATCTCTTGGATTACAATTTGCAACTAGACGGATGTACTGTTACTTCCTCTACAGTCAAAAATCTGGGTGTTATATTAGACAGGGTGTTATCTTTTGAAAATCATATTTCCCATGTTACAAAAACAGCATTCTTCCATCTTAGAAACACTGCCAAGCTACGAAACATGTTACCTGTTTCTGATGCAGAAAAGCTAGTTCATGCATTCATGACCTCTAGACTATTAGACTATTGTAATGCACTGCTAGCTGGTTGTCCTGCATCTTCAATAAACAAGCTACAGGTAGTCCAAAATGCAGAAGCTAGAGTCCTTACCAGATCAAGAAAATATGATCATATTACCCCAATTTTACAGTCTCTGCACTGGCTACCTATTAAGTTCCGTATCAGTTACAAAATGTTATTACTTACCTATAAGGCCCTTAATGGGTTAGCTCCTGCATACCTAACTAGTACTCTACCACGCTACAATCCATCACGCTCCCTAAGGTCGCAAAACTCTGGACTTTTGGTAGTACCTAGGATAGCAAAGTCCACTAAAGGAGGTAGAGATTTTTCGCACTTGGCTCCCAAACTCTGGAATAGCCTTCCTGATAACGTTCGGGGTTCAGACACACTCTCTCTGTTTAAATCTAGATTAAAGACACATCTTTTTGGCCAAGCTTTCAAATAATGCATCTCATAATCTTGTACTGTAGTTATATCTGATCAAATGCACATTATTATTCTTTAGCTTGGGTTAAACAAATCAATTTTGCTTGGTTGGAACAACAGCTACGCTAATTATGTCTCTATTTGTTTCTTTGTTTCTGCCACGGGATTGACATCCCATGGTAACTAGGATTTACACAAGCTTCAGTCTGGATCCAGAACACCTGAAAATAGATGATGCCAACCCCTCAGAGGACCTCAGACGATGCCAACCCTGAAATAACATACAGAACTACCAAATCTTGCTATAAGTTTGATTTCAACATATAATAATTGCTGTTAATAGTGTTCATCGTCTGTTTGATTACATCTTTAATTGATTTTTCTGTACATTTCTGCCATATGTACATTAACTGACATAGTCACCAATGATAAGCTACTACTAAAAATATTGTAGAAACTTAATTTTCTGTACAGCGCTTTGCAACGATTTGTATCTTGAAAAGCGCTATTTGTATCGTGAAAAGCGCTATACAAATAAACTTGAATTGAACTGAATAGATAACTATTTAAAAAAATTAAATAAATAAAATAATAATAATAATAATAATAATATTAATTTATTAGAGACTGCAATCACAATGTATTTAGTCTTTCAAACATTTTATTAAATTCACTGACTTATCCAGACCTGAAATTTATTTATTTATTTATTTTTTTAATTCACTTATATTCTTAAGTTTTCATAACATAGTAACCCTAAAATATACATTCAAGCTGTTGTTCATTATTATTATTTATACTGAATGAACTGATGATATTTCATCAAATGCATCAATATTTTGGTGAGTGGAGAACATTATAATGATTTCTGAATGATCTGTGTTAAGTCACAATGCATTACTCCTACATGAAAATACTTTAAACTGCAATTAAGCTGAACCAAGACATTCATTCCAAGTTTTAGAAGTGAGCTAAAGTGGCACTCTATGCCCTTTAGAGTTTTATCTGAAGTTTGCATATGTGTGTTAATGACACAGTCTATTCTGGTGTCTACAAAATGCCGGCAATATTCTCCTTAAAGGTCTTTATAAAGGTTAACTATACAGTTTTATAACCTATCCATTTAAAGAGTTCATTAGCACAGCAACATCATCATATTACTGGCTGACAATCATTAGATTCATAATTAATTTGAGCTCTCCCATGGACATTTGTGAACCCTTTTTGGTTAAAAAGGAAAATTACTCTCCGTGACTTCACAAAACTTTCTCTCCATAATTATGTTGCTAATAGGAACCAAAATAAGAAAATGGAGACTATTTCGAGACCTCTCTCTAAAAAAGGTCAATCATTTAAAAAAGAAGTGTTCAGGGGTATCTTCATAGTAAAATGAATTTTGTAAAAGAATTCTGTAAGAAGAGGGGTGAAAGGTCTTCATATCATAATGACTTATGATTGTTTAAAATGAATGATTAGAGTTACCTCAAAATGTACTTCAATTAGACCTTGCTAATTGTCGTTTCTGTTACACAAAGGAGAGTTTATCCTATGACTACACCTTTATTCATCATCATTGCATACACAGCAGCCACAGCTAGACACTTGATATGTCTGAATGTCTGCATCACAAAATATCAAAATATATATTTAATCATTTCTGAAATCAGTTCCCCATAAAGCCTGTGTTATACTTTCCGTGTGCGCGAGTCCGCTATGGTCCGCGTGACGTAAAAATCGTCATCGGAGGGTGTGCGCGGAGGCTCTGTGCGAACGTCCGCGCACCTCTCAATTTTTGTGACTGCGCAGACAATTGAGAGGTCCGCAGAGATCCACGCAGAGCCTCCGCGCACACCCTCCGATGACGATGTCAGTAGGCTACAAAATGCGCAGGCTGTGTGAAGATGCCCATTGCTACCCGAACCTCTGGGCAATTGTTTGTTCACATATTTGTTTACTGTTTAAGCCGATCTACCGCGCATGTATGGAACACGTCCAGGAAGCAGACCACCAGCGTACGCTTTCGGTAGTATAAATACAAGTGGTCCGCGTCCACACTGTCCGTGTACACGTCCAGATTGCCCACGCGGAAAGTATAACACAGGCTTAAGTTAACACTGGCACATATCTACATACCAACCTAGCAATCTATTAATATAATTTCCAACATAATATTCTACCCATCAACCTATCAATCTACCCATCAGCCCACAAATCCACCCATCAGCTTGCTAACGTAACAAGCTACCCATCAACTTATCCAAGCACAACCTACCTGCCAACTAGAGGTGTGTGATGTTGATAAAAAAATTATATCTCAATATTTTTTGTGATGTTTTCAAAAATGATAATTAAACAATTTTCTTAGTGTGTTTTTATACTCATACCTTGGCTAGTTTAGGCCTGTCATGGATAAATAAATGTGACTAAAACTGCCAGTGTGTGTTCAATGAATCATTCATTCAAATGATTTGTTCTAAACAGCTGATTCAATTAGAAACAAAGCAAGTGGCTGCATTTTGCCCTGTACAAATACCCACACTTGTGGTCTTTGCACTTGATCACTTGACTACTTATATGACGTATTTCCTGTATTTGGCCCATACAGTGTTCAAGTGAGCGTGAAGACCACAAGTGTGTGTAGAACCTTTTATTACATGATGGCACACGCTTATAGTGTTGTAAAAATGCAACTGTTTACAGAGATTTATTATTATTTTCAATATTTTGCATTTTAAAATAAACTTATAAATATCTGTTCAGTAGTCCCTATAACAGATGACACAATTTAATTTATGGTGCTTCTAATTAATTGATAAAAAGCAGTTGCGAATGTTGTACAAAATAAATATACTCATCTTTGTACCAATAAAACGTGCAACACTATGTTTTACTACCAAATTATATTTAATGTCTAATTATTATTAATATTTAACTTACATTGGAAAGGTTTCCATGACCTCTCGCGAGATCTCAGCAAAAAGTCTCACGATTTATTTCCAGAACATGATACATGATGGGACACTCTAAGCTTTGAATACCGCTCCAGAGTATTTGGACAGAGCATTTATGAATGGATTATTGAATTACTGATTTAAATGATTTGTTCAAAAGTAGATTAACTCAGAAACGTAATACTGCAGTGTTGCTCTGAGATACACAAATGTTCTGCTCTGGCATTGTTTGGAACTATTTTCATTGGCGAAACAGAGGAAGTAAAAAAAAAAAAGAAAAAAAAAAGAAAACAGACAACATTGTGTCTAAAATGTATCTCACTCAATATTAACTTAGAGTTTTTTGAACTGTTGTATAAAGTTAAAATCGCATTCGCCATCACGGAAAAAAAAACAAGACAAAGGAAAAAAAAAAAAAAACACATATGTATCTGTCAGTCCTGTGTTCCTGTGTCTTGTGTTTTTTCCCCTCATGTTCTCTCCATGTCCCAGTTTCTCCCGTGTTTATGCCCATATATGTTTTTTTCCTGTTCCTGTGCCCATTTAGTTTGATTTAATTCCAGCTGTGTCCCATTGATTTCCTCGTTTTGTTCTGAGTATTTAAGCCCTGTGTTTTCCTGTGTCCAGTGTCCAGTATTGTTCGTCTATCCCCTGCTACGTGTGTGTTCTTGAGTTCCATTGGGAAATAAAGACTTATTTCACGAATTCTCTTATGTCTCATGCTCCTTCGCTCCTCGCTCCTTCACAGTAGCAGCATCGTGACAGAATACTGGACCAAAACCGAAAGTAAGCGGCGCTCCGTCTCCCCGTGTTTGTTTTTCGTTTGTAGAGCGTGTTTTGTTTTCTCGTTTTTCTCCCCGCGGCATGGAAACCCCCGCAAGCTTCATTGCCCTAGCCCGTAAGGATCTCCCCCTCATCGAGAATGCCTGGGAATTCTGTGGGCTCGCCGCGGCTGGAGAGTGTCCGGCTCCTAGCCAGAACCAGCCTCCCGTCAAGCCCGCCGACCGCGGCTCCCACAAGCCCGCCGGCCGCAAAGTCAGGCCCGCTGGCCGCACCGTTGTCAAGTCCGTCGGTCATACCGAAGTCAAGCCCTCAGCCGACACCAACTGCCTACCTTACCCCAAATCAGAAGAGGAATCTGAGGAAGAAAAAGCTGTCAGCTTTAGCCCCGGAGTTCGCTCCAGAGTGGCCTCCAACCCCGGAGTTCACTCCAGTGTCGGCTCCAGCCCCCGAGTTCGCTCCAGTGTCGGCTCCAGCCCCAGAGTTCACTCCCGTATCGGCTCCAGCCCCCGAGTTCAGCCCAGAGAGGGCTCCAGAACCCGAATCCCGCCCAGAGAGTGCTCCAGATCCCGAGTTCAGCCCAGAGAGGGCTCCAGATCCCGAGTTCAGCCCAGAGAGAGCTCCAGATCCCGAGTTCTGCCCAGAGTGTGCTCCAGTCCCCGAATCCAGCCCAGAGAATGCTCCAGTCCCCGTATACAGCCCAGGGAGGGCTCCTGCTCCTATGCCTGGCCCATGGAGGGCCTCTAGAGCCGGGATTTTCAACAAGTATTTTTTTGGGGAGGGGCTATATGACTCCGGCCGGAGGAGCTGGGCTGTTAGCCTAGGCCCCGGAGGCTGTCCCGCCATGGCTCCCGAGACTAGCTGTCCCACCATGGTCTCCCGAGCTCCCTGCTTCGCCATTGGGCTCCTGAGTTCCCTGCTCCACCATGGCTCCTTAGTCTGCCTGATCCGCCATGGGTCCCGGAACAGGTACCGCCCTGGAGGCTGTCCGTCCCTGTAAGCCTATCCTGAGAGGCCTCCAGAATGCCCACACCCCCTCCCCGTCAGTTGTTACGAGGCACGTGGACACACCTTCTGGGAGGGGGGAGTAATGTCAGTCCTGTGTTCCTGTGTCTTGCTTTTTCCCCTCATGTTCTCTCCATATCCCAGCTTCTGCCTTGTTTATGCCCATATATGGTTTTTCCTGTTCCTGTGCCCATTTAGTTTGATTTGATTCCAGCTGTGTATTTAAGCCATGTGTTTTCCTGTGTCCAGCATCCGGTATTGTTTGTCTATCCCCTGCTACGTGTGTGTTCTTGAGTTCCATTGGGAAATAAAGACTCATCTCACAAATTCTCCTATGTCTCCTCTCTCCTTTGCTCCTCGCTCCTTCACAGTAGCAGCACCGTGACAGTATCTCACTCTCAAGATGTGTTTTCGTTTGATTGTTGCAAAGTGAGTGAAATACCCCATAATGTCACCTCACATTTAAATAACATATCTGCACACTTGTAAATAACATATCTGTACAACCATTTAATCAATTATATATTTTTTCTACACTTCTACGTCTGTATATAGTGCATTATTATTTAATTTTCAGTTTTTCTTATTAGTGTTATATTCCATCTCTACTCTGCTATTTCTATGTATGTCTGCACTATCATGTATGTTAGCACTATGTCCATATTTTCTCCAGCACTGGAAGCTCCTGTCGTCAAGTCAAATTCCTTGTGTGTTTAAACATACTCTGACTTCTGACTTCTTCTACAGTACCTATAAACCTTTCAGCCTACCAATCCATACATAAACTTGCCAACCTATCAATACAATTTATCCAGCTTTAATCTACTTACCAACCTACTACTGTATAATAATCTACCCATCAAGTTATCAATCTACCTACCAAACTAGTAATCTACCCACCAACTTGCCAAACTATCAATATACCTAACAACCAACAGTAGCGGCATTACTTAAGGTAAAAGACTACAGCAGTACTTTAAGAGAACAAAAAGAGCACTGCTTTCTACTGAATTACCAATGCTATTTAATGATCAATTCATCTCATGACCAGTTCGTACGTATTTTACAAGGTGGCTAATTCGTACGACCTCACTCATACGATTTAGTACGATTTGTCTAACCCCCAGTGATGGGAAGGTTTAGGGGTGGGGTTAAGTGTAGGTCATTCGCACAAATTCATACGAATTGGCAACTCGTAAAATACGTACGATTTAGCAAAAATCGTATGAATTTGTATGAGTGAGGTCATACGAATTCATATGAATTAGCCACTGCGGTAATTATGAACGAATTGCCATGAGATTGGGCTGGAATTACTTAGCTTAGTGAGTAACAATTTAGAGACAACAATTGTCAACCAAAACTCTAATCTCTATAGTGGCCAACTAATACTTTTTCCTGGCTTTAGATCTAACTTGATATGCTACAATCCATTGAAAACAATCCTGGAAATACTGTAAGTGATAAAGAAGAGCGAAAAACATGCATTCGAAAGACAACAATATATTTAATTCTGGTTTTAAAAAAGTAAATTATTATTAAAAGAATTAAGTTTATTAGTGCCTATGTAGGGATTTGCCTACTGTAACCTATTTTGCTTTTCTGTTATTCTAAGTATGTATTAAGAAATAGTTTTTCTCCGTTTCTCCATGTAATGGGAATCAGAGACACAAAAAACTTGGACTGTGCAAAACAATCTGAGAAATAGTGCATTTGTAAATAATTTTTCATACTAATTACACATAGTAATTAAAGCTACATAAAAATATTGTCTGTTAGTGACTTCAAAGTAGTTTTTTCTAAGTAACTTGTAATATAGTTAGCGATTGTTTTTTTTTTTTTTTCTCCAGAAGGGTAGCTTGTCTGTAGTAACTGCTTAAAATTATGTGTAGCTTGTACTGTATATTGGCAAGCTACAATTTTAAAGTAGCTTCCCAAACATTTCTACCCACCTTACTACCCATCTAGTAGGGATGTGCCCGAATCCGGTATTCGGAAAGGTAAAGGTGTGTACTATGGCAACCGTAAAGGGAATAAATACGATACATACGAGATATATGAGAAAAATATATTTCAGTGCTTTCTCTCACAATTATATCATTGGGTAATTATCCTGTATATAAATTGCGGGCATCAGGGAGCCGTTATTAATATGCGGGACATTGAAATCACTTATGAACACGCGTTTGCTTTTTACTTTTACACTCTATCCTCCAATTTGATACTGTTAAGTGCTTTGACACAATCTGTATTGTTAAAAGCGCTATATAAATAAAGGTGACTTGACTTGACTTTCACTTTTGAGATTCGCGATCACACTTAGCCTACTCTACTACGGAGTGGCACTACTTACCACACATTTCACAAGATTAGATGTTTGTCATTGGTGCTCAGGATCTGTAAATCATTCGACATCGTCCTATCGGTCATCTCTCCTGACCTTTCTCTGTTTATGTGGTAAGTGAATTTTTACGTACTGTAATGTAACAGGCTACTGCTAGCAAGCGGATAACTATGTCCCTTTTGTGGCTCCGTAGAATGCATTATTCGTTTTCCGTGCCTTTCCAAATACGTATTCGCTATTCGGGCACATCCCTACTATCTAGACATCCATCATAAAGAACTGATAACATAACCTCACTCTGGAGATGTTGTTAAATGCATTCTTATTTATGCTTCAACATATGTTTTATATTAACCATGCTCATTATTTCTTTCTGCCTCCACACAACCTCTAGATTTGCTTCCGGCTTCGGTACTGTTCGGACGCTCTTGCTTATTGCTCTGCGCTTTGCTCCCTATTTATGTACTTTTCTCAGATTTTAACTTCAGCAGATCAGCACAGTGCTCAAACAACACATTTTTTGGAGAAAGAAGACCTCCCACTGCCAGCAGCTTACATTCCAGAGACGGGAAAACACAGCTGTCTACATTCAAACAGACGAGAGAAAATGCCTCTTGTGGAATCTACTTGCTGCATGAACTGCCACAGACTTCTACAAAGGATTGTGGTTCTTGAAACAAAGTTACTTGCTGGACTTCCAAAACAGGCGGAACACACAGCAGACGGTCATCATGGACCCCCTCAGCATACAGCCGGTGAGTCCTGTAAATCTAGTGAATCTCAACAGTTTATACCAAGTGTAGAGGAACAAGCTGAAACTGATCGACAGACTAATCGATGGCACAAACAGTGAGTGAGACCCAAAGGCACTCGAGACATCAGATTGTCACGAGTATCTCGTATTGCTGCGGTAGCATCCTCTACCCCAGATACGGCTATGACAAGACTTGTAAACACTGGTATTCTACCACCCCCTATACATCTTGAGAACAGATTTGAAGCATTAATGAATGTGGGTGAGGAATCCCCAAATGTGACTAAACATGGATCGTGTCAGCCAGCATCTAACATCACTACTAACAGGCGCTCGAGGTCGAGCAGCCAGCGGCATTCAGCTCAGAGCACAGCCGAGCCCAGGACTCTGAAAGTGGGCGACTCTATTATCAGAAACATCAGTAGCAGGACTACAACTACATGCTGCTTTCCTCAAGCAACCGTCTCTGATGTGAGCAGGGAACTTCAGAACATTCTAATGAAGCACAAGACTGCAAATCGAATCATCATCCATGTGGGGAAGAATGATATTCGGAAAGAGCAGTCAGAACACCTTAAGAAGGATTTCAGTGAACTCTTCAAAGACTTGAAGTTCAGTCGTTCATCAGTGGACCACTCCTAGCAAGGGGAACTAACATGTTTTCACGGCTACTTGGGCTGAATACATGGCTACAAAGAACCTGCAGTATAAAAGGAGTCAACTTCATCGAAAACTTCAGTCTTTTCTGGGGCCATAGACAGCTGTTTAAACTGGATGGTCACCACCCAAACAGACTTGGTGAAAGAGTGCTAAAGGACAATATCTATTTCTCCCTCCGTCATCCTTCAGTGGTGTGTGCCAATCCACTCGGCCTGAATGGCACACACACACCTGGACAGAATATGAGTGACCACAGGACTGCATATCAGTTTCCGAGTCATCATGTGATTGACACATCCCACAAGGACATTGATAACGCCATGCAGCCAAAACAAGCTCTCCTCATGGAAACTATCCCGGCTGAGCTGTGCCCACAGAGCTCATCACAGACAGATTGTGACGTACTACAACAGCTCCAAGACTCAACACCCAAGGACGACTTTCTGGAAAACAGCCAGGGAAGCCAGGACAACATATCACAGCCATCGGAAACACCAGAGCCAGAGCCCATCTCACCAGACACATTATCCCTCTCTCCAGTATCTCCACTTCTAAGCTTCTCACAGAAAATGGAGGAGCTGGTTTATGCTGGGACCAATCTCTCCCACTCTTTCGCTGCAAGCCCCCAGATATCAACTAAAAACGGCGGGCCACCAAAGACTGCAGGCCCAGCTCTCCCTCCTCCTCATGTGAGAGCTCTCCAACCGCTGCCACAACGCCAGGGCCCGAACCCTCCTCCATCGGCTGTAGGTGAACCAAAAACAACTGATAACAGCTCTCAGTGATATGTGTTGGGTCCCCGCTATATTAGCAGCAACATTCACAAATGTTTACAGAACAAGCTGGAACCCAGTGTGCTTGTAGCTCTCCCTATTTCTGTTTTATCACGTGATAGAAAGTCTAAGGTCTTCTCAAGCCGTTTGGCTGACCTATCTAATCTGCGGCCTGTAATGCATCAATCTAAGATTGCTGTAGAGACAAAATGTAATTCCATCAAGTTAGCATTTTTAAACATTCGCTCACTAAAAAATGAATCATTTCTGATCAATGATTTATTAACCACAAACAACCTGGATTTTATGTTTCTAAATGAAACATGGCTAGAAGACAGTTGCAGTGCAACAGTCCTCAATGAAACAGCCCCTCCTAACTTTAATTTTACAAGTGTCTGCAGAGATGTTAGGAGAGGTGGAGGTGTAGCTGCTCTATTTAAAGATGTTTATCAATGCAAGCAAGTGTCATTTGGCCAGTATTTGTCTTTTGAATACCTAGGTATTGTGCTGAAAGGTGCTCCACGCATTCTGTTTATCATTATTTACAGGCCTCCAAAATACTCTCCAGCCTTTGTTGAAGAATTCACAGAACTGTTATCAATGATTTCCTCAGAGTTTGACTATTTAACTATTGCAGGGGATTTTAATATTCACATAGATAATGCAGAAATGAAAATTACAAAAGAAATTATAACTGTTTTAAACACTTTTGACCTGATTCAGCATGTGCATGGACCCATACACAATCGTGGACACACTCCAGATTTACTCATCACTAGAGGTCTAAACATTTCATCCATTGTTATTAAGGATGTAGCACTATCTGATCACTTCTGCATTTTCTTTGTTATATTGATCTCTGTTACCACTGAATCTAGATCTGTCTCTGTCAGAAAGACATGCATTAACGAGAACACTAGTGCGCTATTTATGAAGGCTATATCTTTAACACCAAGCATTTCTGCAGATTCTGTTGATCTTCTCCTGGATTCATTTAACTCAAAAGTTAAGAATGTTATTGATGATATTGCTCCAGTAAAGGTCAGCAAGAACACTGGCAGACAAAAATCATCTTGGAGAAAATCAACAGCAGTTCAGAGTATGAAAAGACAATGCAGAAAAGCTGAGTGGATGTGGCGGAAGACGAAACTCGAAATTCACTATAGCATCTTAAAAGACAGCCTTCATGCTTTCAATGTAGAACTAGCCACAGCCAGACAGACCTTCTTCTCAGACCTTATAAACAGTAACTTAAACAACACTCACACTCTTTTTGCTACTGTGGAGAGACTGACAAACCCCCCAAGTCAGATTCCCAGTGAAATGCTCTCCGACAGCAAATGCAATGAGTTTGCTTCCTTCTTTTCTGAGAAGATCAATAATATCAGAAAGGAGATTGACACATCCTCAAGTTATGCAGAGGTCACACAGATTCGACCGCAATTTCAAAAAGACGTGACTATGTCTGTTTTTGCAGCAATTGATAGCAAAATTTTGGAAGAAATAGTATAGCACCTTAAATCTCCAACCTGCTATCTTGACACACTTCCCACATCTTTTTTCAAAAGTGTGCTTAACTGTTTAGAAGCAGATCTCTTAGAAGTGGTGAAAGCCTCACTTCTTTCTGAGACTTTTCCAAACTCCCTGAAAACTGCAGTTGTTAAGCCCCTTCTGAAAAAGTGCAATCTTGATAACACCATGTTGAGCAACTATAGACCAATTTTTTTACAATTTCTCCTTATAGGAAAATTATGGGGCATATAAAACAGACCAAATGGACCACTTATAACATGTTTCTGCAGTTGTTTTTGAAATACAACGCCTCCTTGTGAAAGATCTGTAATGTTACATACAGTGGGTACGGAAAGTATTCAGACCCCCTTAAATTTTTCACTCTTTGTTATATTGCAGCCATTTGCTAAAATAATTTAAGTTCATTTTTTTTCCTCATTAATGTACACACAGCACCCCATATTGACAGAAAAACACAGAATTGTTGACATTTTTGCAGATTTATTAAAAAAGAAAAACTGAAATATCACATGGTCCTAAGTATTCAGACCCTTTGCTGTGACACTCATATATTTAACTCAGGTGTTGTCCATTTCCTCTGATCATCCTTGAGATGCTTCTACACCTTCATTTGAGTCCAGCTGTGTTTGATTATACTGATTGGACTTGATTAGGAAAGCCACACACCTGTCTATATAAGACCTTACAGCTCACAGTGCATGTCAGAGCAAATGAGAATCATGAGGTCAAAGGAACTGCCTGAAGAGCTCAGAGACAGAATTGTGGCAAGGCACAGATCTGGCCAAGGTTAAAAAAAAATTATGCTGCACTTAAGGTTCCTAAGAGCACAGTGGCCTCCATAATCCTTAAATGGAAGACGTTTGGGACGACCAGAACCCTTCCTAGAGCTGGCCGTCCAGCCAAACTCAGTTATCGGGGGAGAAAAGCCTTGGTGAGAGAGGTAAAGAAGAACCCAAAGATTACTGTGGCTGAGCTCCAGAGATGCAGTCGGGAGATGGGAGAAAGTTGTAGAAAGTCAACCATCACTGCAGCCCTCCACCAGTCGGGGCTTTATGGCAGAGTGGCCCGACGGAAGCCTCTCCTCAGTGCAAGACACATGAAAGCCCGCATGGAGTTTGCTAAAAAACACCTGAAGGACTCCAAGATGGTGAGAAATAAGATTCTCTGGTCTGATGAGACCAAGATAGAACTTTTTGGCCTTAATTCTAAGCGGTATGTGTGGAGAAAACCAGGCACTGCTCATCACCTGTCCAATACAGTCCCAACAGTGACGCATGGTGGTGGCAGCATCATGCTGTGGGGGTGTTTTTCAGCTGCAGGGACAGGGCGACTGGTTGCAATCGAGGGAAAGATGAATGCGGCCAAGTACAGGGATATCCTGGACGAAAACCTTCTCCAGAGTGCTCAGGACCTCAGACTGGGCCGAAGGTTTACCTTCCAACAAGACAATGACCCTAAGCACACAGCTAAAATAACAAAGGAGTGGCTTCACAACAACTCCGTGACTGTTCTTGAATGGCCCAGCCAGAGCCCTGACTTAAACCCAATTGAGCATCTCTGGAGAGACCTAAAAATGGCTGTCCACCAACGTTTACGATCCAACCTGACAGAACTGGAGAGGATCTGCAAGGAGGAATGGCAGAGGATTCCCAAATCCAGGTGTGAAAAACTTGTTGCGTCTTTCCCAAAAAGACTCATGGCTGTATTAGATCAAAAGGGTGCTTCTACTAAATACTGAGCAAAGGGTCTGAATACTTAGGACCATGTGCTATTTCAGTTTTTCTTTTTTAATAAATCTGCAAAAATGTCAACAATTCTGTGTTTTTTCTGTCAATATGGGGTGCTGTGTGTACATTAACAAGGAAAAAAATGAACTTAAATGATTTTAGCAAATGGCTGCAATATAACAAAGAGTGAAAAATTTAAGGGAGTCTGAATACTTTCCGTACCCACTGTATATATGACATTGGGCGTTTATGATCAATTTGTCATGTTACATATATGCCACATTGGGCGTTTATTTCTCAATTGAAAAAATAAATTTTATTTTTTTGGGCTAAAAAAAAAAAAATATGTTTATTTGCTTTTCCACAGCATATATCAAAATGACAAATAAACCAACAAAAACCTTTTCAGAAGTAATACTGTTTTTGTATTTTATTTGCTTTGCCACAACATACAGTATTTCAAAACCACATAACTGTGACCATAAAATTTTACAACAACTCTTTTGTAACATATCAAAATTATACCTTTTCAGGTATATGATTTAACCAGAAATTAATTTTTTGATTTAAAAAAATAAAAAATAAATAATAATAATTCGCACCTTGAAAATGTGCAAACTGAATAAAAATGAATAACTACCTTACACTGGAGGTGGTCAACATGTTAAACATGCACGTAGATTTGTTAAAATGTGCTTTAAAATGAGCAGCAGAAAGTATATAACACTAAAGTAATTGAATCAACTAAATTAATTGAGCACCTTATTGCCATTTTTACCATTTTTCTTAATGTGACAAATACGTCACATCAAAATTCCACCTACTGTTTTAAGGTTAACAGCCCGATGTGACATATGTAACCACAATATCTTCGTAACTTGTTTTATATCAATTTGTCCAAGAAATATATTAAAATGTTGTAAAGGTTAAGAGTAATCTAGGATATGTTATTAAAACATTACAATTGTTGCATGGGTTGAAACATAACTTGTAACAAAAACAAGCGTTTTTAAAAATTGCTGACACTGTAACATGCGCTAACCAGACAGGACACCATTTTGGAAGTGTTGCCATGGCAACATAAAATGCACACATTGTCACATGACTGAGCCTGGGTGTTCATTATATGTCACTTAGGGACTTCCTGAGTTGAAAGTGAGGAATAATGCTTTAAAAAGATCTTTCCAGATAATCACCAGTGTTTGTGACACCAATGGATACCTGGACAATTTTCAATCTGGTTTCCGAGCGCATCACAGCACAGAGACAGCACTCATTAAGATAATAAATGATATTTGCTTTAATTCTGATTCTGGTAAAATATCAGTGCCGGTCGATCACAACATACTTCTAGAGAGACTGGAAAACTGGGTCAGGCTTTCTGGGATGTTACTCAAATGGTTCAGGGCATACTTAGAAGGGAGATGTTATTATGTGAGTATAGGAGAGCATAAGTCTAAGTGGACGTCCATGACATTCGGAGTCCCACAAGGCTCAATTCTTGCACCGCTCTTGTTTTGCCTGTATATGCTCCCACTAAGTCAAATAATGAGAAAGAACCAAATTTCCTATCACAGCTATGCTGATGATACCCAGATTTACCTAGCCTTATATCCAAATGACTATAGCCCCATTGACTCCCTCTGCCAATGCATTGATGAAATTAACAGTTGGATGTGCCAGTACTTTCTTCAATTTAACAAGGAGAAAACTGAAGTCATTGCATTTGGAAACAAAGAAGTAGTTCTCAAGGTGAATGCATACCTTGACTCTACGGGTAAAACAACTAAAAATCAAGTAAAAAATCTTGGGGTGATTCTGGAGACAGACCTTATGTTTTAGTAGTCATGTCAAATCAGTAACTAAATCAGCATACTATCATCTCAAAAACATTGCAAGAATTAGATGTTTTGTTTCCAGTCAAGACTTGGAGAAACTTGTTCATGCCTTTATCACCAGCAGGGTGGATTATTGTAATGGTCTCCACACCGGCCTTCCAAAGAAGACCATTAGACAGCTGCAGCTCATCCAGAATTCTGCTGCCAGGATTCTGACTAGAACCAGAAAATCTGAGCATATCACACCAGTCCTCAGGTCCTTACACTGGCTTCCAGTTACATTTAGGATTGAATTTAAAGTACTTTTACTTGTTTATAAATCACTCAATGGCCTAGGACCTAAATACATTGCAGATATGCTCACTGAATATAAACCTAACAGACCACTCAGGTCATTAGGATCGAGTCAGTTAGAAATACCAAGAGTTCACACAAAACAAGGGGAGTCCGCTTTTAGCTATTATGCTGCCCGCAGTTGGAATGAGCTTCCAGAAGAGATCAGATGTGCTAAAACATTAGCCACATTTAAATCCAGACTCAAAAATAAATCTGTTTAGCTGTGCATTTGTTGAATGAGCACTGTGCTATGTCCGAACTGATTGCACTGTATTGTATGTATAATCATTTTCTATTCTTAACGGTTTAAACAGAAGGTTAAAGTAAGTGCTGTGATGGTAAAGAGAATGTGGGCAAAGAAAGACAAGTGTGTTGGTTAATCAGTTGAAAGTAGGACCTCTGAGTTCTATTTGTTTGGTTTATGATGGTCAAAGTAGGGGGTGAAGCAGTGGAATAGTTAGGTGTTTTGGAAGGTTTTTTTCACTTAGTGCGGAAGAGTTTGAACAAAGCTTGAGAATGTTTGTTTTTTAAATTCGTTGTTTTTATTGTTGTGATTTTTATTATTATTATTTTAATTCCTTGTTTTTATTGTTGTGATTATTATTATTTTTAATGACTATTTCACTTCCTTTTATGTAAAGCACTTTGAATTACCACTGTGTATGAAATGTGCTATATAAATAAACTTGCCTTGCCTTGCCTAGATTTGGATGATTACAGTCTGACCTCCCTTAAGCTCTGCAACTCATCATAAAGACAAGCTAAAGCTGTCACTTTTCTAAGATAATGCACAGTGCTTCCTGGCAGAGCTCTCCACCAGGCCTGCAGCTGTTTATATCTTTCCGTCGATACAGCACAGCTCTTTAATATGTTCTGTGTCATGTATAAACTGAACGGAGTGCTATCAGCAAAGTGCCAGGTCAAAGCTCTGGTCCAGTAAGTCCTCTATCTGTCTCTTTAAATGAGCATGTCTAGAGAGGCCAAGCAAGCAAAACAGCCAACCAGCTGCCCTAAAGACAGGCCCTAGAGAGGGCACCCACTGTCACTACACAGTTTTGTGCACAAATACTGTGGATATCGTAAGGGTAGCTCTCTAACTACAGGTGCTTTTATGTCCATACTAACAGATATCAATTTAGTTGTTGTTGTTGTTACATGAAGGTCATGTTAAATTATCAGAAACTATTGAAATATTTTTGTCCCTCAGTGGCACCACAGCCAACAATTTTTTCACTTAAAAGTTTTATCAGATCAATAAAATCATAAAGTATTTGTTTGTGTTTGTAATTTAATTTTATATTATTATTTTATTGTGAATTAAGATATATATATTATTTTATCAAATTATGCAAGGAGTGTGAAAATATTATTTAACTGTGTGTATTTAAGATACATAAACTGTTATGTCATTATATTACAAATATTTAAAATATAATTTCCACCATTAAATGTTTTTTTTTTTTTTAATAAATAAATAAATAATGTGGTTAAAATTACATTTGGTCAAGATATTTCAGAAAAACTGCAAAAATCAAAGAGTTTTCTGATGCACACATGTCTGTTGGCAGGCAAATTATATAAACTAATATGAAAAATTTGTCTAATACTGCTCATAGTTGAGGAAACATCTCACACACACACACACACACACGCACACACACACACACACAGTAGAATAACTGACAGACTATAGAGTGCCATCACTGGCCAACACTCCCCATCCAATAAGCAATGGAGAGACAAAAAGTTTGGCATGTTAAGTGGAAAACATCTGTCTTCAATGCTTTAATCACCGAGCAACCAGCAGCCAAATGCCTCCCCACCGTTCAGCTCTGAGATGCAAATACAACATCTGCTTTTGAACTGGACTCACCATGACAAGTTAATGGCTTTAATATCGAAACAGTTATCACTCAGCATGCATACGGTACAGACAGAGTACAGTACAAAGATAGAGTTCAGACAGTTCTTTACAGGAGTTTTGGTGAATAGTTTTATGAGATTAGATATTAAAATATTTCTAATTCCACGACCCTACAGAGGCGGTTTAGAGAATAGATAGCTGGAAGTTTCTAATTACCTTAATTATTTTTGTCAGTTTTATTTTGTTATTTGACTTGACTTTCAGCAGTTTGCATTTTCTCACACGTTATTCTGAACATTTTTTGAATAGTGCATGAAGTATATGAAATTCAAGTTTGCAATTGAATCAACTTCCATTTTTGTCTTATCTTGAGGCAGCACATTAACTTGAAATACAAGATTACACTTAATATTGAGATACAAAGTTTTATAACTATCTTCTTACAGTATGAATGATTGTTTTAGTAACTACACATTTACCATACACAATCTATAAAATATTTCTGGTCTCTAAATGATATTCAAACAACCTCAGGGACAAAATCTTTTTAGTTGAAGACTCAGTTACCTAGAAGTTAGAAAGCCTAATGTGATTTCAAGTCTAGGATTTACTGTTCAAAGATTAAGTGTGGCCTATTCCTAGCTCAGTTTAAAAGCCCTGAAAGAAAACAGTTCTTATACTTATACTGCTGCTCGACTGCTCCTGTCTGCCATTCTGCTGAGAGGTTTGCGATTGTAGCTCCGTGTAGCTTCGCTTTTCTTCTGAAACTCTATCTTACTATCACTCTCTGTTTTTTAAAGTGATAAAATAAAACTTAATTCCCTCCATATCTCTGATATTATCTATCAAACTAATCTAATTTGATCGTTCGCTTTTAATCTAAAACCGTGAGTGCAATGCGTGCGCCACGCGTTAGCATTCGTTAGCCGGTTATAGCTTGTCATTCACGTTTCCACTCGCGTTTCTTCTCGCGCCTATTATTGTTTTCTTTTTTCCTGCTCCGTTTCATCTCTCTCTCGCTCCGCTTGAACTCACGACTTCATCAAACAACAGTGGTAAGTGAATCATTCATCTATCACGGTGAGTAATGGCTTCTCCTTCTCTTGTTATTTGCACTTCATGTCACATGTACAGTTTCTCTCTCTCTGTCGGCAATGAGGGATTCACATGTGATAAATGCAGGGATACAGTTAGGCTGACAAAGAAGATTTTAGAACTAGAGACACGCATCCAAACTTTAACTGAGGACAGTAAGAATGTGAGGGCTGTAGATACGGTTTTGGATGCGACTAGTTCAGCAAGTCATGTACATTGTTCGGTTCCAGTAGAGCCCGTGCAGCAGGGCAACTGGGTGACAATGAGGCAGAATAGTCGTGGGTCAAAACACCGCTCTTCTGTTCTGATCAGAACATCAAACAGGTTCTCCCCACTCGGTGACGCACCCACTGAGAAACCTGATGAAAGTGCTCTAGTAATTGGTAATTCTATTGTACGGAACGTGAAAATAGAGACACCAGCCACCATAGTCCATTGTTTACCGGGAGCCAGAGCGCCTGACATCTTGGCAAATTTAAAAGTGCTGGCTAATGCTAAACGCAAATTCAGTAAGATTGTTATTCACGTCGGAGCTAATGATGTTCGACTTCGCCAGTCGGAGATCACTAAAAATAATGTTAAAGGTGAGTGAACTTGCAAGTACGATGTCAGACACTGTAATATGCTCTGGTCCCCTCCCTGCTTACTGGGGTGATGATATTCATAGCAGACTGTCGTCACTCAATGGCTGGATGTCTAAGTGGTGCCCGCAGAATAACATAGGTTTCATAGACAATTGGACAAGTTTTTGGGGCAGACCTGACCTGTTCAAAAGAGATTGTCTTCATCCCTCCTGGGGTGGTGCTGCTCTTCTCTCTAGAAGTATGGCACATAGTCCTAGAGTTCGTACTTGACTAACTGGGGCCCAGGTCAGGAAGCAGACAGACTGGCTAAACCGACCGTCTGCTAGCCGCCTCACGTCACAGAAGTCAGTTAATTCTCAGCACATAGAGACTCCTTCACCTAGATATCACACTATAGAGACTGTGTCTGTTCCCCGAACTAGAAAATACAGAAAATGTCCAAACCAAATTAAGAGTAACAATTTAATTGATGTTCAACAAATAAAAAATGTTTACAATACAGAGAAACAATTGCTAAAACTTGGCTTACTGAATATCAGGTCCCTTTCTACAAAAGCACTTTTTGTAAACGATTTGATCAATGATCATAACCTAGATTTGCTCTGTTTGAAAGAAACATGGCTAAAACCAGATGAATACATTACTTTAAATGAGTCTACCCTGCAAGATTACTGCTATAAAAATGAGCCACATCCAAAAGGTAAAGGGGGAGGTGTTGCTACAATTTATAGCAATATTCTCAGTATTTCTCAGAGGGCAGGCTTTAAGTATAACTCGTTTGAAGTTATAGTGCTGTGTATAACATTATCTAGAGAAACACGTGTTAGTGATAAATCCCCTGTGATGTTTGTATTGGCTACTGTGTACAGGCCACCAGGGCACCACACAGACTTTATTAAAGAATTTTGGAAAGAGTTAGTACTGGCTGCAGATAAAGTCTTAATCGTTAGTGATTTTAATATCCACATTGATAATGAAAAAGATGCATTAGGATCAGCATTCATAGACATTCTGAACTCTATTGGGGTTAGACAACACATTTCTGGACCTACTCCTTGTCGAAATCATACTCTAGATTTAATACTGTCACATGGAATTGATGTTAGTGGTGTTGAAATTCTGCAGCAAAGCGATGATATATCAGATCATCCTCTAGTCTTGTGTAAACTCCATATAGCTAAAACTGTAAATTCTACTCCTTGCTACAAGTATGGTAGAACCATCACTTCTACCACAAAAGACTGCTTTGTAAGTAATCTTCCTGATTTATCTCAATTCCTCAGCATATCCAACAGCGCAGAAAAACTTGATGATGTAACAGAAACTATGGACTCTCTCTTTACTAACACTTTAGACACAGTTGCTCCTTTACGCTTAAGGAAGATCAAAGAAAACAGTCTGGCTCCGTGGTATAATGAGTACACTAGGACCCAAAAGAGAGCAGCCCTGAAAATGGAGCGCAGCTGGAGGAAAACTAAACTAGAGGTAAATCGTATAGCTTGGCGGGAAAGTACCCTATCCTACAGAAAAGCATTAAAAACCACTAGATCTGATTACTTTTTGTTTCTTCTAGAAGAAAACAAACATAACCCCTGGTATTTATTCAACACAGTGGCTAAATTAACGAAAAATAAAGCATCAACAGGTGTTGGCAATTCCCAAGAGCACAGCAGTAATGACTTTATGAACTACTTTACTTCCAAGATCGATACTATCAGAGATAAAATTGTAACCATGCAGCCATCAGCTACAGTATCGCATCAGATAGTACACTATAGATCCCATGAAGAACAATTCCACTCATTCTCTACTATAGGAGAAGAAGAATTGTATAAACTTGTTAAATCATCTAAACCAACAACATGTATGTTAGACCCTATTCCATCTAAACTACTAAAAGAGCTGCTTCCAGAAGTCATAGATCCTCTTTTGGCTATTATTAATTCATCATTGTCATTAGGATATGTTCCCAAAACCTTCAAATTGGCTGTTATTAAGCCTCTCATTAAAAAAAACACAACTTGAACCCAAAGATCTAGTTAATTACAGACCATTCTCAAATCTCCCTTTTCTGTCAAAGATACTAGAAAAGGTAGTATCCTCACAATTATATTCCTTCTCAGAGAAAAATGGTATCTGTGAGGAATTCCAGTCAGGATTTAGACTGTATCATAATACTGAGACTGCTCTCATTAGAGTTACAAATGACCTGCTTCTATCATCTGATCGTGGTTGTATCTCTTTATTAGTTCTACTGGATCTTAGCGCTGTGTTCGACACTATCGACCAAAACATTCTTTTGAATAGACTAGAAAACTTTGTTGGCATTAGTGGAAGTGCCTTAGCATGGTTCAAATCGTACTTATCTGACTGCCAACAATTCGTAGCAGTGAATGAAGAGGTATCATATCAATCACAAGTGCAGTATGGAGTACCTCAAGGCTCAATACTAGGGCCGTGACTTTTCACGCTTTACGTTACCCTTGGGAGATATTATCAGGAGACAAGGTGTTAGTTTTCACTGTTATGCTGATGATACTCAGCTCTATATGTCCTCGCGGCCCGGTGAAACACACGAAATTGAGAAACTAATGGAATGCATAGTCGACATAAAAAACTGGATGGCGAGTAACTTCTTACTGATAAATTCTGAAAAAACAGAGGTGTTAATTATCGGACCTAAAAACCACACATGTAATAACCTAGAACATTATCTAACATTTGACGGCTGCTCTGTCAATTCTTCTTCATCAGTTAGGAACCTAGGTGTGCTGCTTGATAGCAATCTTTCATTTGAAAGCCATGTTTCTAGCATCTGTAAAACTGCGTTTTTCCATCTCAAAAACATATCTAAATTGCGACCTATGCTCTCAACGTCAAATGCAGAAATGCTAATTCATGCGTTTATGACCTCAAGGTTAGACTATTGTAATGCTTTATTGGGTGGTTGTTCTGCACGTTTGATCAACAAACTACAGTTGGTCCAAAATGCAGCAGCTAGAGTCCTTACTAGAACCAGGAAGTATGACCATATTAGCCCGGTTCTGTCAACACTGCTCTGGCTCCCTATCAAACATCGTATAGATTTTAAAATCTTGTTAATTACTTATAAAGCCCTGAATGGCTTAGCTCCTCAGTACTTGAGCGAGCTCTTATCACATTATAGTCCTCCACGTCCGCTGCGTTCTCAAAACTCTGGCCATTTGATAATACCTAGAATATCAAAATCGACTGCGGGTGGCAGATCCTTTTCCTATTGTTCCAGACCCAAACTCTGGAACAATCTACCTAACACTGTTCGGGAGGTAGACACACTCTGTCAGTTTAAATCTAGATTAAAGACAAATTTCTTTAACCTGGCTTACACATAACACACTAATATGCTTCTATTATTCAAATCCGTTAAAGGATTGTTAGGCTGCATTAATTAGATCAACCGGAACAAGAATGAAGAATGGCATCTACGCTAATATTTGTCTGTTTCTTTCTCATTCTGTTTCTCAGTCCGTGTCCAGATCAGATGGTGGATCGGCGTCGGGAGATGATGTCTGCGGCCCTGATCGTCGGCGGAGGCCAGGACACCTGGATGAGCCCCGGGGACATATCCACAGTGAAGACCTCGACTAAAATACAACAAAACTAAAATAAAACAAAATAACTAAAAATATAATAAAATACCTAATTACATAATAACATTATTGTTAATAATTGCAACAATATAAAAATAGAAATATAATACATTTATACATTTAAAATTAATTAAAACAATAATATACAAATATGAAAAATTAATAAATACATTTTAAAACAATAAATAGTGATATATATATATATATATATATATATATATATATATATATATACACACACACAACAGAAATATATTAAATGAATTAAACTATAAATTAAAATTATAATAAACAAACAAATATATATTATAAACATAGACCAAGAAACAATAACTGCATTAAACTATACATTACAATTATAGCAAATGAAGAAATCATATAAATGAAAAACTTCAAATAATGAATAAAACACAAATATAACAAATACATTAAATTATAAATTAAAATGCCCCATCGGGACAAGACCACGGGAATCAGATAAGCCGTTTGCACAATCTGACATGGCTGGGGTTGGAATTGAACTGCGGGTTCATCTGGCCAGAGGAGAAATGGCTCCCCAACTGAGCCTGGTTTCTCCCAAGGTTTTTTTTATTTTTTTTTTTCTCCAATCCGTCACAGAGGAAATTTTGGTTCCTTGCCGCTGTTGCCTCTGGCTTGCTCAGTTGGGTACAATTAATTTCTAGCGATTATCATCAATTTGATTTCACAGATACTATTTAAACTAAACTGAGCTAAACAATGACATCTCTGAATTCAATAATGAAATGCCATTAACTGAAAATTGAGTGTTTAATCTGATACTGTTAAGTGCTTTGACACAATATGTATTGTTAAAAGCGCTATATAAATAAAGGTGACTTGACTTGACTTGACTTGACTTAGAAAACAAATGCCACCACAAATATCATACTTATATTTACTTTGTAATTAGCACTTTGACAAGATGAACATAATTATATCATATTACAGATAGCACGTCACAAAACTCAAATATAGGTGTGCATTTACCCCAAAATGCTCTTGGCAATATTTATGTAAAGTACAGTTAAATTTACTATAATTGCTGTGACAGCTCTTGATTTATTTATTTGTTTATTTTTATTTAATTTATTTATTTATTTATTTTTGCACACCTGGTCTCCACTTATGCTTCACTTCTCAAGCTTGCTGACTTCTACTGATGCAAGCTGTCTTATGACCCGAGGCCCATTTCCTTTTACCATCTGTTTTTTTTTTTTTTTTTTCTGCAGATAAACTGAATCAAAATGTCATCTGACATGTTTGTTATCTTATTTTGATTTAGCTACAATCCCTGCCAGTTACAACTTCTTTGAACGTTTATCTTATTTGATTGGGTTGGAAATTCCAAGACAATGTATGAGTGATTAAGCAATCCACTCAATTAGACATTAGTATTGTTAACATCTTTCTGTCAATTCAGAAACAAAAGTTTTTAACAAAACAAAGACACCTTTGAAATCCTAAATGCTACTGGCTCCTTAATAACTTGCTCTGTAGCCAATTTCCTTTTCATCTGACATCCCTCTTCCCTTTCAACCCCAACAATCTGGCTCCATTCTTGTAATGTAATGCCCACTTTTCAAAATCCAGTAAAATCTCAATATTCTGTTTTAGTAAAAAACTAAATTCTCACATTACAGATGTGTTGCAGACACTGTTGCACATTAAGATAAACTATATTAATTAAAACATATATTGATTTGTTCTGATTACAACAAACACACATTAAATAAATAAATAAATAAACTCTTGCAATGGTAGTTTTTAATGTTACTTCAAAATATACAATACAATTTCTATAATTTTAATATTGTTTCCATTAAAATGTATTAATATCACACTAAATTACTTTGTGTAAATAAATAAACAAACAAACAATGAGACAAACGTTTTAAAATGCACCATGAAATATGTGTGGATGCAGCATTACAGCATGATTCATTAATTCCTCTGTTCATTCCTTAGCAAGACATAATGAGTATAAATCATTCATAAAACCAATGTACTTTCTTGTCCTCTCCACAATTGATGTCTTAACAGTTTAATCTCACTGTAAAAGACATTTAATTGAGAATGTCTAATGAGAAGCACAGAGACTGTGCATGTACTGTATATTCTTAATGTCATTTTCCAATAATAATAATAATAATAATAATAATAATAATAACAATAATAATAATAAAACATTGTAGACATAACGGACAGTATTAAAATATTAATTTCAAATTATATCCATAATTGAATAAGTAATTAATTAAATGCAAACATTGTCTTCTTCTTCTTCTTCTTCTTCTTCTTCTTCTTCTTCTTCTCATTATTATTACGTTTTGTTAACAGTAAGCACATTAACACATTAAGCACATTGCTGTATCATTAAATAGCTTGGAATTTGGTCTGTGGCCTATATGAAAGTTTCATAATATTAAAATATTAATTTCAAATTATACCATAATTGAATAAGAAGTAATTAATTAAATGCAAACATTGTCTTCTTCTTCTTCGTCTTCTTCTCATTATTATTACGTTTTGTTAACAGTAAGCCCCCCCCCCTTTAGAAATGTAATTTTTCTAGTTAAGCAAAGACTAGTGACACTAGGTCTAAACATTAACTAGCACATAATATGCCACAACCACTACCACACACACTAACACACACACACACACACACACACACACACACACACACACACACACAAACAATGAATCAAACTAACGAATATCCTAAACAACAACCAATAAACAATTCACAGATTGCGGAAGTGTTGCACCACAATATGATTACAAACCTCATGAAACTTCTGCCTCATGAAACTTACTAATAACTAAATCCAGAATATTTACTGCCCAATATGCCCATATTCAATGTAAAGCAAAGCTGCTCAAGGCTTTTGTTCAGCTGAGACTAAAACAGATTTCCCATTGCAAAAAAAAAAAAACAAACAAAAAAAATGCGCTTATGGATATGTGGCTTTCTATTTTCTTATTGATTTGTAAATTTGTTAATGACTCTGCGGCATTAATCATCTTCTGAACCCTCATCTTTGCTCTACTATGAGTCCTACTTTGATTTGGAGGTACTGTGTATACATCACTGTGAATGGAGTCTCACTATTGAAACAGTTCTAGATGACAATAGATTCCTCCAGCAAACTACTGAAACAACAGGAACTAGATGAATGTACAACCCCAATGCCAGAAAAGTTGATGTTTTGTAAAATGCAATAAAATCAAGAATCTGTGATTCGTTATTTCTCTTTAAGTTTTTATTTAGTTGACAAAAGTACAAAGAAAATATTTGCAAAGTTTTCACTGAGCAACTTAAATGTATTTTGTAAATATAAACAAATTTTGCTTTTGATGGCTGCAAACCACACCAAAAAGTGAAAAGGTTATAGAATATGTAACCAGTATGCAGGTGAATTGGTAGTGGTGAAGGCATCATGATTGGGTTTATACGGAGCATATCAGTCTTTGCAAGCAAAGCTGGATCATGGCTCATCACTTTGTGCCAAATTTCATGAGAGAAGTGTCAAACAAATCAAAAATCACATTTCTCAATGCAAAATCGCAAATAATTTAGGTCTTTCACCAACTACAATACATAATATTGGGAAAAGATTCAGGGAATCCAGAGAAATCCCAGTACATGTAGGGCAAGGCAGGAAACCTCAGGTGAATGTGCATCACCTTTGAGTGCTCAGATGGCATTGTATAAGAAACAGTCATGCTGTGGTGTTAAATATAGCCACATGTGCTCAAGAGTACTTCAGAAAACCGCTGTCATTTACCACAGCCTGCCACTGCATCAATAAATGCAACTTGATTTGTTTTTGTTTTTGTTTTGTTTTATTTTGTTTTTTACTCTAGGAGAAAGCGATATATCAATTCTATGCAGTGATACTGCCGGGTTCCCTGGGCCAGAGCTCATCTCATATAGTCAAAAAGACGGTGGAAATGTGTGCTGTGGTCAGATGAGTCCACATCTGTTTCTGGGAAAAATGGATGTTGAGTTCTTAACCCCAAAGACCAAAGAGACCATCCAGACTTTCATCAGCGACAGATGCAAAATCAAACATCTGTCATGGTATGGGGGTGCAGCAGAGGAAACGGCATGGATGATTGGCATATGTACAAAGGTACCATTGACATGGAGGCATATACTGGGATTGTACAGAGATATATAGTGCCATCAAGATGATGTCTTTCATGGAAGTCCATGGTTACTAGTTCAAGACAATGCCAAGTCTCATTCTGCATGTGCTACAACAGCGTGGTTTTGTAGACACAGAGTGAATGTGTTAGACTGCCCTGCCTGCAGTCCAGATGTCTCCTATTGAAAATGTATGAGCAGTCATGAAAAGGACAATCAGACAGCGACGATCACAGACTGCTGAGCTTCTGAAGTCTTGTATCAAGCGAGACTAGACAAAAAATTTGCTTGAAAAACTTTATCAATTAGCATCTCATTTCCCAAACAATTAAACATTGCAAAAGTTGATGTGACACAATGTTAAACATGCCTGTCCCAACTTTTTTGGAGTGTGTTGCAGCCATCAAAATCAAAATTTGTTTATATTTACAAAATGAAATTATGTTGGCCAGTGCAAACATTGGACATCTTTTCTTTGTCCTTTAGTCAATTAAATAAAGGTTAAAGAAAATTAACAAATAGCATAATCTTTATTTTATGGCATTTCACAAAACATCCAAACTTTTCTGGAATTGAGGTTGTAAACGAATTATGAGCTGTGCTCTCAGTACATAACCTGTTGCCATCCAATACAAAGAATATGAGTTACTGTCGGAGAAATACATACGTATATTGTTTCTCAAGTGCACAAGTACAAATGTTAAAAAGTAGTGAGCAACTTGTCAAAGTACAGAATACGACGTTACTCTGTACTTTTGAGATAATAAGACGCTGTCATTGTGAAATGAGGTCATTGGTCTCAAAGGTATATGTGCATCCTGGAAGGCAAACACAGTTAAGTCGTGGAATATTCTGGAAAAATGCTACAGACTGTCAGCTAGGCTGGTGAAACAACAAGTGTGCTGCTCGGGCTTATGCGATGTTGAGATCCATTGTACAGTTCACTGGTTCAAAAAAGGCAGCCATTTTCGTTTATTTCGTCAACATCTCCTTCAAAACAATTTCCTATTTCGCTATAAATGGCATTTAAGTTGGACAGTTGGGGAAAAGCTACGACTAACCAAACATGTCACCTACTCAACATGAAAGCCAGAGACATCATTTTATGTTTTAAGGTCAGCGTGTCAGATTTGTGTCAGTTGAAGAAACCTTGAAGAGCGATTGTTCAGGAGACACAGAACTACAAAACTTTCAGTAACAGCAACTTGCTATGGGCACTAAGACAAGACACTATTACACTCAATTTGGCCACTTTCATGTCTTGACTGAGGAGTGATCATGGTGGAGTTTTGTCCTTTACTATTGTTTATTTGGAGGTCTTTAAAGGAAGCAGCACTGAAATTGTAATTTTATCATGTTTGGTTATGGAACATGAGAACAATAGAATTGAGAGTCACTGGCCTCTTCTTGATGCACAAATGGGATTTAAGCGCTAGCTAGGATATTATTAGTACCGTTAAACTTATGAATAATGACTCATATTTTATTCAGTTTCTCACACAAAGATTTCTGATTAAATTATCTTACTATTATCTAGCCATTGTGCCTGCCAATAACCATACATTCAACACACCAGGTTTGCATATTTGCCATCAAAAGCAATTTGTATTTTGTTAAGTCTGACAAATCTGTTAATCTATATTTTACAGAATAAACATTTCCTATTGTAGGATTTTAAAGTTTGTTGTTGGCATGTTGCTAAGCTAACAGTGGAATACTTTTATAGGGATAAAATCCATAAAATGCGTGTTTTATTTCTTTTCAATTTCTAATTTAATTGTTTTAGTGTTGAATTATAGGTATAATTCAACATTAATTTTACTTCATCCACCATTTTTAATTGAATTTTCCACTGAGCTTGACGCAATGCATTATGAGATTGTCTTCTCTGTGAAAGATGGAACGGTGCTTTAGAATTTGGGCCAAAGAAAATTTCTTCAAAGGAATAATTATGCTACCTACATTTTGGAACAGCTTTTGCACCAGGACCATGGCTACACTGCCATAAATGCATCTCACTCACTTTGAATCAAAGGCAGAGAGACAGGAAGAGAGTGCTTGATGGCTTCTCTGGTACTGCAGGCCCTGTGGCATGGCCACATTTTAAAATGCTTTTGAACAGTCACTTGAGGTTATAGCTCTGAGGAAACGATTGCTGCTGTTTGTCCTTATTAATTAAGCAAAAGTTTTAACTCACTGTGTTGACATGGGATATTAGTGCGAGACGATCCGCCGGCCTGTGCTGCAGTGTCTCCCTCGGCCCTGCTGGAGAACTGTCATGTTCCAGTAGCCTCTCTTATTGCTTATGAGGTTTTGGGAGTAGCGTGAGAGTGTACGAATAGTAGATGTGCTCTACAGAGATCCTGCAAAGCATTAGCATGCTAAATAACAGTGAAATGATCTGTGAACACAAAAGGCTGAAGGACACAAGAAGTGCAGACCCAATGAGAGAAGCACCCCTTACTAACATTGCTTATTGCAGTAATTGGTTATTGACTTCTGACCCAGGTCTGTTTTAAGAGGATCAGACGATGCCTGGCTGACTCTCCTAAGAGGTTCTGTTTCCATGATTAAGATTTGAAATCAATGACTCTGTCATCATAGTCAAACAAGATCAAGGGGATACATTTCGTTATTCAAACATGTTTAATATGAAGTTGCCATTCATCACAATTAGACAACATAATATTGGTTGAAGTTAACACCCAGCAAACACAACAACAATAGCAAAACAATACATAAAGTCAGTAATATGTAAAGAGTTAGATAATGCTTTATAATGCTTATAATACTATTTATATATACCCTATTATTAACAAATGCAGAGACTACAATATATAAACTACAAATAAAATAATAGTTTGTTTATGATTTGTAAGTACCTTATTAGTAGGGATGTCACAATTCTCAATATAATATCGAACTGTTCGGTACGAAATCCACGGTGCATTACATGTTTGTGAATTTTTTTTTTTTTTTTTTTTTTTTTCAGTTTTCCGTTTAAATAATATCCATGTTTTATTTCTCTCAGAATTGGCTGTGTGTGTGTGTGTGTGTCTGTGAGTTCACGTGCTGAGATGAAGAAACACTTCCCCACTTTTAACGTGCATTTGAAAAAGCAGCACGCGCTGAGCATCTTCCCTTGTAATGACATGCAATGATAAGCCTTTCTAAACCTGTTGTCCAACAATAGAGAACATTATAACTTGTTTTTAATTCACAACATTAGTCGAGTGTTTGAATTAACTTCCTTTAGTGATCTGATGTGGCTTCTTATCACAGAATGAGGCAGAAAATATATTCTATACTGTAATAAAGGCTATGTTGATTAGAAATGGCTTACAAATATAATAAATCATAGATAAACCATATATTGTCGCAGACGAGTGTTTATTTTCCTTAAAGGGATACTCCACCCCAAAATGAAAATTTTTGACTGCCATTGACTGCCAAGTAAATTACACTGTTAAGGCACAGAAAAGTATAAAAAAACATAGTCAAAATAGTCCATCTGACATCAGTGGTTCAATCTGAATTTTTTCAACAATTCGTCTCCTCCCTGTCTCTCTGTGTCAGCGTAGCACCATTTTGGAGAGCATCCGATGCACGCAAAGTGCGTACACTATTCTCTGTCATCAGTAACGCATGGATACATATTGTACGTTTATTTACGGTTTGATTTGAACGGAAACCGTGTATCCATGTGTTACTGATGACAGAGAATAGCGTACGCACTTTGCATCCATCGGATGCTCTCCAAAATGACGCTACACTGACACAGAGAGACAGAGAGGAGACGAATTGTTGAATAAATGTTATTTTTATTTTCTTTGCGTACAAAAAGAATTCTCGTCGCATCATAAAATTCAGATTGAACCACTGATGGCAGATGGACTATTTTGACAAGGTTTTTTATACTTTTCTGTGCCTTGACAGTGTAATTTACTTGGCAGTCAATGGGACAGTCACATGCCTTCCGGTTTTCATCCAAAATATCTTAAATTGCATTCCGAAGATGAACAAAGCTTTTACGGGTTTGGAACGACATAGGGGTAAGTGATTAATGACAAAATTTTCATTTTGGAGTGGAGTATCCCTTTAAATTTCATCATTCAAAACATTTAATGTTATATCATTTTTTTATTCAGTTTACAGCGATAGCGATGCGTTTCTCCATATTAGGGATTTCCTGGAACATCATCAGTATTACTTCTGTGATGCATATGTGGATTTTCTGCACGAGGGTGCCCTCTGGCATCCAGTATGAATGAAACATTTACATTTAGTCATTTTGCAGACGCTTTTATCCAAAGCGACTTACAGTTGGGGAACACATAAAGCGATTCATCTTAAAGAGGCAACAGACAGAGGAAGTGCTCGTAATACCAAGTCTCAGACATTGTTCAAATAAGTACAAGCTAGAAAGGCAAGGAATAAATAAAGAGAAAGACAAAGGTCTTTTTTTCCTTTTTTTTTTTTTTAATTTAGGATGAAGTCAAGCAGCATCGAAAGAGATGGGTTTTCAGCTGTCGCTTGAAAATTGTCAGGGAATCAGCATTCCGGATAGGGATGGGAAGATCATTCCACCAGCCAGGAGCGGTGAACGAGAATGTTCTGGAGAGTGATTTTGAGCCTCTCTGTGATGGTACCATGAGGCATCGCTTACTAGCGGATCTCAGACTTCTGGAGGGGAAGTAGATTCGTAATAGTGAGTGGAAGTAGGCGGGTACTGAGCCTGTGGCTGTTCTATATGCAAGCATCAATGTGTTGAACTTGATGCGAGCTGCAACCGGTAGCCAGTGCAAGGAGATAAAGAGAGGTGTAACATGGGCTCTTTTGGGATCGTTGAAGACCAGTCGTGCCGCTGCATTCTGAATCATTTGTAGAGGTTTGATTGTGCTTGATGTAAGTCCAGCCAAAAGAGCATTGCAGTAGTCCAGCCTAGAAATGACAAGGGGCTGGACAAGAAGTTGAGCAGCATGCTCTGTTAGAAAAGGCCTGATCTTTCTGATGCTGTGTAATGCAAACCTGCGAGATCGAGCAGTCTTTGCAATGTGGTCTTTGAAGGTCAGCTGGTCATCAAAGATTACACCAAGATTTCTGACCGAAGTTGATGGGGTAATTGTAGAAGGACCTAGCTGGATGGTGAAATCATGCTGTAGAGCTGGAGTGGCAGGGAAGACAAGAAGCTCAGTCTTTGCCAGGTTGAGCTGTAGGTGATGTTCTTTCATCCATGCCGAGATGTCCGCCAGGCAGCCTGAGATCCGTGTAGCTACCGTTGGATCATCTGGTTGAAAAGAGAGATAGAGCTGTGTGTCATTAACATAGCAATGGTAGGTGAAGCCATGTGCCTGTATGATGGGACCCAGTGATGTAGTGTATGTGGAGAAGAGGAGGGGTCCAAGAACTGATCCCTGAGCAACCCTAGTGACCAGTTGATGTGCTGTGGATACCTCCCCTCCCCAGGCCACCCTGAAAGACCTACCAGTGAGATAGGACTCAAACCACCGAAGTGGAATCCCAGTGATGCCCAGTGATGAGAGGGTAGACAGCAGGATCTGGTGATTGACAGTGTCAAAAGCAGCAGACAGATCCAGCAGAATGAGAACTGATGATTTGGAAACAGCTTTTGCAATCCGCAGGGCTTCAGTGACCGAGAGTAGCGCAGTCTCTGTTGAATGGCCACTCCTGAAACCTGACTGGTTAGCGTCCAGTTTGTTGTTTCAGGTCTGACGGAAACACACATTACATGTATTTATAGCGCTCAATAATGACCAATCCATTAAAAATAGAGGTACATATTGAACCGTGAATTAACTGTATTGTTGCATCCCTACTTTTTCTGTATACTACTTATTATAAAGTGTTACTTCCTTTTTTTTTTCTTTTTTTTTTTTTTAACCAGACAGTTGAGAATCAGTAGATACTATGCTTTCCAGCAAGGGCTAACTGGGCCATGCTAACCACCAAAACCTTGGCCGTTAGTCTGCCTTTGATTTGCAATAGCAAGTAGCATATTATCATTCAGGGCTGTTATACGCCTACATTTAATGGCTTAAAGAATGTACAAGGTATGTTCTGCCATATCTTTCTTTTTCAATAAGAAATTGGTGTACACAATAATGTGTACACCAATACATGAAAGAAAACATTTTTGTCAAGCCATTTCATGGAGATTTTAATCTCAAACGTCACATTAAATGGCAAGTTTGAGTAGAGGTAGCAGAGAAAGACTAGCTCAAGACTAGTCAAATGTCAAACATCATAAACACAGCATGCAAACAGCGAGCACAGGGCATTTGTAGTGTAGGCATTTGTGAAGTGAAGCATCAGTTTGTGACGTGAAATAAATCAAGGTTACTTTAGCTTAAGAAAACTTCTCTGTCAAACACATTTGATGGAAAAAAAAAAAAAAAAAAAATTGGCACAATGTATTTCGGTTGTCAATGGACCGCAGGTGACCACTCAGCCCTGCATGGGAAGATGGCCCCTTTCTGTCTCTGCAAAAAAGGGACTTTCTGTGAATGCTTAATCGCTTGCCACTGATGGTGCTGGCTTTTAAAATTTGGTCAGTGATTGCTGTCTACAAAGCAAACTCGATAGGTGCTGTCTGAGCCTTGAGGGCAAAAGAGGTAGATGGTCTTTAGAATACCAAGCTAGCTGGACTGGAGCTGACTGGAGGAATCATCCACAGCTCAGTGCCCTCTGCTCCCAAGACGGTCTCTGCAAAGGGAACTAAAAATAAACATTCTCCCTCAGGTGTCCTCAAGCTAGCCTCCTGTCAAAAGGGAGTCCATCTCTCATCCCACTTGCTGTGCCGAATAGAGGTAAGGGGGCACGAGATGCAGCTTTAGTTCAATGATACAATAAAAATCAGGGTTCCGTTACATGAACGATGGTAGTGGCTGCCACAACTGCCGTTCACTGGGGGTTTTTGTGATGTTAACACAAGGCAAAGATGCTATAGGCCATAATAAGCCAGTGATTTTTTTTGTGTTAATAAAGGTTGTTCTGCCTATAGGGGTTGCTGCTAGTACCTTTACATAAGAAATTCCATCATTATAGTGTATTACAACTCAAAGGCTTTACGCCATCTGTTCATTATCATCCTTGTTACCACAGCAAAAGCTAAATTAGCTTCAAAAAGTGTATCCTGGACTACACACCTAATGCTGTCTTCCACTCAGTGCAGTATATGGATAGTAAGGTTGTAAAGGTTGAAGGTTCTGAAGGTTTGATGCGCATTGTGATTTTGGGGCTACAGTTTCTGTACGGTTTAGTTTGGGAGAAACGGGATGGGGTGGTGGGGGAGTGTCATTAATGTGCAATTAGTAATTTCCACAAGAATATTCTACTATTACTAAATACAAAAAAAAAAAAAAAAACATTTTAACATTAAAAAAAAAAAAAAAACACTTGTATAAATATGCTACACCCAGGGATAATTTATTAAAGAAACAATATTTTAAAATGTATGGTTGTATGTTCTACAATGTGCACAGTACTTAAAATCATATTATAAATGTTGTTTATGTTTATTCACATAACATGACACAACAGCTAAATTTAAAAGAGAATTCCACTAAATACTTTCAATTTTTAGTCTATTCGTTAACAACCCTGCTGCCTCTGGGTACAGTATACAAAGAGATAAACAAACATAATCTTCTGCTACGCTTTGTTCCTAGCAGTTGTGATGATGTGCATTAGTGGAAGTGGTCACTCCAAATGTCTATCTGAGGATTTTCCTTCATATGCATTGTTAGAATTGTAATTAATGGCAGTACAAATGCGTACAGCACCGAGAGTGGTGCGGTTTATTTTATTTTTATTTTTTCAGAGAACCATTACAACCCTAGTGGATAGCATAATAGTTCATATTAAAATTAGTTTTGTTTGCAGGCTTAGATATTTTGGCAAACCTGAGAACAATTAGAGCAGCCTGATCTGAAAAAGAATTCACATATATTTGCATTTAACATTTACACATGCATTTTTGCACATTTAAATATATGCTGAAACATACTGAACAATGACATACTGACAACATCTACAACATAGTATTTACAAATGTACAGCTTTAGAAATGCAAAAATAAAAAAGAAAAAAAGAAACACTTGTAGAGATATTTTCAAGCCCTTAACTCAACATAAAATGTATACAGTAAGATAAATGCACAATGACAGTAATTTTAGTGACAATTTACTCTACCACTGATTCTTACTCTTTTACACTATGCATATAAATACCTATGATTACTAATGAGATCATGATCATCCGATCTGAGATCTATCATGAGAAGTATGCAAAAAGACTCTATTTGCTTTTTATCTTTGACATGGAAAATCTTTATGGTCAGATTTCTGAGATTCAACTCAGATTATAACTCAGTATTAGAAAGTACGTGATTAATGGTCATGGTTGGTCTTTGGGGTGAAAGACCAAAGACGCAACAAACCCACAAAATCTAATTTCAACCTGCTTCCTATCCAAATATCCACTACATGAGTTCAGTGACGCCATAGAAATCCATGGTAGACTTAATTTTCTCTTATCACAGCATGAATGTGACAGATGGTATATAAACGAAAACACCACAAGCTTTGATCTAATCTGAGAGCTGAACTATAGTCATCTCTCTTTTGAATTATTTCTTTCATTTTAGGATGAAAAATATGCTGAAAGTTATCATATTTCCTAAAACCACAAAGAAAATGGTTTCCTGACACTCTCTCCCATGATGCTGGTATGTTGGAGGCATTTATTATCAATGCTTTACATCCAAATGGCACAGGAAGATTTTGGATACATGATAGCGATTCCTTTCAAAGTCTTTTAATGTACTGCCAAAACACTGTCGGCATTCTCTCAGAGCATCGATTTTTCATAGATACAAACTAAACATCTTTTTCAGTGCCGGCTACTGCATATGAATGCCAAGTGCTCGACACAATTGATGCATGACATTAAAGGTTTTTATTTGAATTTCAATCCAGCGTTCAGTGAAGCAACAAATCAACATTGCATTAATTTCATTTATCGACCCCAGTCCAGTCTGCTGCCAACAGGTCATTGTGGCACATAACCAAATCCACTAGACGGGATAAGAATAACGTCTCAACATTGTCCCAGTGATGCTTCTGTGATTTTCGCTGAGCAACAAGAACTAATTAACCAAATAGCACTTTAATTGTGTTCATCGGTCCATGACGGTAATTGCTGTGTCAGGGTAAGTATTCAAGGTAAAGTAGGATTAGATAAAACAACAAAAGAAGTCTTGACTGATCTTTTAGAACACACAAATCCAAATAAAATGCATTTGTGTCACAAGTTCAAATATTTTCAAATCAGGGTCAGAAATTAACCTAGGCTTAAGGCAAAAAATGTCCCAGATATTTAAAATGTAGAGGACAAAAATGCCCCATAGTGAATGACTTATCCCCCCCCCCCCCGTTACCTAATATTATAATATTTTTTCTAGGTTAGTTTAGAAAAGTAACCTGAAGCTCTAAAATACATGTAATTCCTTTTTAGTGTTTAAAGTGTGGCTAAATAGTGTTATATTCTTTAAAAAGGTATGAGAAAACATGAATTTGCCATATCATTTGTTTCACTGAATTTCCATGTTTTGTTTTTTTTTTTGCTTTATGCACAACTGCTTTCTTTTATGTGTTGATTTTATTTTATATTTAACAAGCCACAACTCTTAACTGAAGTATTTGGTATAATTAAACATCATGTTGCATTTTGAAGGTCACAAAAAAAAAAAAAAAAAAAAATGGCCTAATAAAGGTATAAAATGCCCCTGAAAACAATTTCACTGGGCAAATTTACACTTACATCCTTACCTGTAATTTTCTGTTGGGACACCTACTGGAATTTCTCCTATTTCTGCTGACCCTCTCCTCCTTCATACTTTACTGACTCCAACCACCTCAACTCAGAGTGTGGCTAAATCATTTCTAAACTGCAGTGAAAACAGTCTGACTTTGACAGGCTTCCATGCAGCTCTAGTTATCGGTCTGTTTATCTTCAGAGAGGCCTCTTCTCTGAGTTCTAAGCCCATCAATACAGAGTCATCAGCAGGGGGAGAGCTGGGGTAAAGAGAGACCTTGGAGGAGCATCTCTGACTGCAGTTGTTTTTCTTCTAGTATTTATTTATTTATTTATTTATTTATTTATTTTTTCTAGAATTATAGCTGTGATGAGGCAGAAATACAGTGTAATGACTCAACACTTCATCTCCTTAACAACCCGGATAAGTAAAATCAACTCGCCGCTCAAAGCAAAGAGCCATTTTTACTCTGCAAATGCCAGTCTCTAGGTTTATGAACGTAACCTATTCAGTTCTCCAAGGAGACTATTCAGTTTTCCATTGCATAAGGGGGAAAAAAGCTACCATTCACTTTTACTTCTTTGGAAGTAAAAAATTTGGGAAAAAAAAAAAAAAAAAAAAAAATTATATATATATTTTAAGTTAGGGGTGTGCGATATGACAATTTTTGATCGTGGACGATAAAAATGTCTCCACGATCTGCTTTTGAAGAAATATCGTAGTATTGTGCTACAGCGCATATTCTATCAGTTACAGACAGTTCTGGGGCCTCCATCACATACTGTACAACGCCACATGCATTCACATCAGTGTTAACTCAGCGGTAGAGTTACTCTCACAGGAGTTACTCTCTCATTATTTGCATGTGCTTTTAAATGTTTCATTTGCTGGTCTGATGTGTGCTTTTTCTGAGCGCCGCATACACCGGAAGCGCGCTAAAGCTTGTCAAACAGCGCCTGCTTACTGAACTAAGTTATTTTTTGCGCTAATACTGTCAAAACACACAAGGTCTACATATAGACTCAGCTCGATCTAAAATGAAACTAAACAGTTGAGAGAAAAACGTGTACGTGCTTGTGTATTTGATGTGTGCAGGTCTTAAAGGGACAGTAGGCCCATTAAACATGCAGCTGACTGCCATTTAAGGGATAGATCACCCTAAAATTGAATTTCTGTCATTATTTACTCACTGTCACATTGTCCCAAACCTGTATTAATTTCTTTTTTTGTGCTGAACACAAAAGAAGATATTTTGAAGAATGTGGGTAAAGTCGTGGCCTAATGGTTAGAGAGTCGGACTCATAACCTAAAGGTTGCGGGTTCGAGTCTCGGGCCGGCAGGAATTGTAGGTGGGGGGAGTGAGTGTACATCGCTCTCTCCACCCTCAATAGCACGACTGAGGCGCCCTTGAGCAAGGCACTGAATCCGCAACTGCTCCCCGGGTGCCGCAGCATAAATGGCTGCCCACTGCTCCAGGTGTGTGTTCACTGCTGTGTGTGTGTGCACTTTGGATGGGTTAATTGCAGAGCACAAATTCCGAGTATGGGTCACCATACTTGGCCACATGTCAAGTCACTTTCACTTTCAAACAGTTGCTGGTCCACATTGAAATTTATAGTTGAAAAAAATAAATAAAAAAATACTATAGAAGTCACTGTGGACCAGCAACTGTTTGGTTTTCCATGTTCCTCAAAACAGCATTTAGGTTCAGCAGAAGAAAGAAAATCTTTCAGGTTTAAAACAACTTTTGAGGGAGGATATGGTGGTATAAAAATAAAACACTATGACAGAATTCACAGACAGATGACTGAATTTTTATTTTTGGGTGAACTATTCCTTTAACGTTAATAAACCAACAAAACACAAAGAAAAATCACTCACTGCTCTTGACTGAAGAACTTTAATACAGTTGCTTTAGGAATCAGTCTATATAGAGTTTTATTTTTATATTTGTTCATTCAATTTCTTGAATGCTCCTGCTAAATACACCTATTGTACCTGAAAATAAAACACTGTTTGTTTTATTTGTATATTATGTGTAGTTGTAATGTGTATCTTTGTCATTATTTTATCTTTTGTTATTAAAAAATAAGAACAAAGATATTTAGGCCCACTTTGGCCTAAATATCTGCATTCTTTTTTTTTTTCTTTTTTTTTTAATTTTGTTACCTTGAAAGGCTTCGTCTTTATAATAGGGAAATTAATTTGGCTGTAATGCTCAGACAACTTGCAAAATAGTAAAACCAACATGACAAAGAATTGTGATAAAATCGTGAATCGTGATATTTTTACAAAAAAATAAAAAAATAAATAAATAAAAAAATTGTGATATGATATTTTTTCCATATCGCCCACCCCTATTTTAAGTGAACTTTTCTTTTATGGAACTTCACCTGAGTGTCCACGCTTCCACAAGTGCTGTTGTTCATGGTGATGGAGTGATTTAACACTCTTCTCATACTTTTTGAAGCACATTTTGTGCACAAATAAAGACACAGGACTGCAACACTGCATTTAACATTGCCATGTTGGATCACCAGTATTAGTTATATATGGTTCCAAAACACGCTTTTGCTTCCATTTATTTATGATGGATCGCCGGAAAGGTGCTACAAATCTCATAAAGACATAACAAAAACAACGAGTGTGTATTAGAGCTAAAATCATGATGTATTATATAACTGTTTATTTTTGGATTACTGAATGTAATTAGTCGCATAGAGGCATGTTTTTACTGACAGGTTGAGTAAAGGCTCATAAACAACAGCTAATTAAGTGCTTTCATGTGGATTAGACCTAAAAATAAACAGCTAGTAGAAGATATTTGTAAGAGGAAGTTGCTGCGAAGAACTGACTTCAATCATAAGAACTGCTCAAATCTAAATGCAGAGATAGTAAATGACATGCTAAGGAGGTTGACCCTTGTATCGGCCAACTGAACTTCATGCAGAGTTAAGTATTCTTGTTCCATATTCATAGATGTCACTGGCATACATATATTCATCTCATTTCCTGGCATCAATTTTTTGAAAGACCTCTTTGCAGCTTTGGAGACATGCATAAAATATAGTCTTTAACACATACTCCAGGGAACCTTTTTGTACTTTCATTGTCAAGAGCCATTCAAAGTAATACAGGAAGTATTTTCTTAATATATCAGGTTGATTCTTCAATTTGGGCAACTCTATGCTATGCTTAGAAACTTAGAATAACTAACATAAGAAGTCAGATAATTATAAAATTACCAAAAAAAAAAACAAAATCTGAATTACAATTTCCAAATTGGCAATTAATTAATTAATTCTGCTTTGGGAAAAAAAAATATTATATATATATATATATATATATATATATATATAAATTCCCTAATCACATGCTCACACCTGATACCCATCACACAATCACACACACTACTTAAGCCATGGACTTCCTCAGTCAGATCGCCGAGTATTGTACACACATATCCCTCTTCTAGCGATAGCTACTCTACGGAGTCCACTTAGTCTTGCCTTGCCTGTTTTCCCGTGTTTTGATTCTAGCCCGTGTTTCCTGGATTAACCCTTGCCTTGCCGTTCGGACTCTGTTTGCACCTCGTTTGGATTATTGCTGTGTACCTGGATTTACTCTCTCTGCCTTTCCCTGTTGGATACTATTCGCCGCTCATCGACCCACGCTTGCCCTAGGACTACTCTGTGTCTTGCCTGTGTTATACCTGTTTGCCATTGCCTGAACCTTGCTTGTCTTCTGACTATGCCTTTAAATAAAAGCCTGCATATGGATCCGCACGTCTCACGTCTCATCAACCCCGTAACAGAATACTCGGCCACACAAGGATCCAGCGGCTTTTATGAGCAATACTGGCCAGGTATGTACACTGCAAGACTGTTATTGGCCCTCAAGCAGGCTACGCGATCACTTGAGCACTTCATTCAAGAATATCTAGAGGTTGCTAATTATTCAGATTTTCCGGATGATGTCTTGATCGATTTTTTTTTTGTGACAGCATTAATCAGCCACTAAAGTCTCAGTTTATCTGTGAGGGTCCACGGTCTTCACTAAGTCAGTTTTTAGACTATGCTCTGTTGTGTGTCGGCTCTTCATTTACCGTGGGTGTCGCGGAGGAGGAAAATAACACCATGTCTGTGCCTGTAATGACAGAGCACTCTCACATAATGGTGGCTACAGCAGAACCCTTTCACAAGATGGCGTCTACAACAACACCCTGTCATGTCATTGCTGCCACTCGTGAATCCAGTCAAGTCACAGCTGATCTTCACGAGCTGAGTCAAGTCACAGTTGACTGTCATGAATCAAGTCAGGTCACAGTGGATCTTCATGAATCAAGCCAATTCACCGTTGATCGTCATGAGTCAAGCCACATCCCGGCACGTCACTGCTGATCGTCCAGAGTCACGGCACGTCACCGCTGATTGTCCAGAGTCACGGCACGTCACCGCTGATCGTCCAGAGTCACGGCACGTCACCGCTGATCGTCCAGAGTCACGGCACGTCTCTGCTGATCGTCCAGAGTCACGTCACGTCGCCGCTGACCTTCCAGTCACTTCACGTCGTCGCTGATCTTCCAGAATCTTGTCACGTCTCCGTTGATCAGCCCGAGTCTTGTCGCGTCCGGGCTGACACACCCCGATCATCAAGGTCAGTCTTCTATTATCCCAGTTTGATGTCTATTGTGAGGGATGTACCGCTGGTGTCTGCACGCACGGCTGGTATCCCCAAACGAGCTCACTATAACCCTCCTGTTCTTGCGCATATTCCCCTGTCCGAAGCACTTCCCCTGATGGGAGTCACTTTATGTTGCATTTGGGCTGCGTACACCACCACAGAACTGCCCGAGGTAGCGACGTCCACTGTGATGTCTCCAGAGGTGGCAGCTGATGCTGCAGAACCTCTTGGGGTAGTGGCACTTGCTTCAGCTCCTTGTATGATGGTGGCGCCCAGCAATGTACTCTCAGCCCGTTGTGTTGCGGTCAAAAAGACCGTTACTGAACTCTCACTGTGTCCGGAAGTTACCATTGTAGAACCTCCAGTGGTGGCGGCAACTGCTGCAGAACCTTCAGAGGTGTCAATGGTATCCATCTGTGATTCCTTGTCTTGCCCTGTCACGGTTATGGAGGCCGTCTGTGAACTCTCGTCCTGTCCTGTCACGGCCACGGAGGCCGCTTTTGAACATTTTCCCTGCTCTGAACCGGCCATGGAGGCTAATTATGAGTTTTTGTTTTGTTCTGAACCAGCTGAAGAAGCTGCTTTGAGTCTCTCAGCCTTATCGTTCACAGCCGAGGAGGCTGTTAGTGAACACACTGTCTTGCCAGTTCCAGTCAGTGACTCTAAATATGGACTATCTACTTGTTCTGTGTTCACAAATATGTCTGTTACACCATCCATCTTGCCACTCCCTATCAGTGAGTCTAATGATAAGCTGTCACCTTGCCCAGTCTCCCCAATTGTGTCAACTGTTGAACTGTCAGTCCCTTCAGTTTCTGTCAAGAAGTCAGGTCATGTGTCATTTGCATGTGTGTCTGATACCAAATCCTCTGTTTGCCCTATTTTAGTCAAGAAGTCTGTTGTTGAATCATTTGTCTGTCCAGTTCCCATCAGTGGTTTTGATTTTGAACGATCTGATGGTCCACTTTCAAGTAATGTGTTTGAATTTTCTGTCATCCCCATTGCAATCAATGAACCTGTTATCTGCCCCCTCAGTCCAGTCATGATCCTAGAAACCTTAACTGAGCTTTTAACTCTGTCCGTCATGAGCCCAGAGACTATAAATACACTCCATTTCTGTCCCGTTACCCCTGGAATTTCCAGAGAGCCCACTAATGAACTGTTAGCCCGGAGAACTATTGATGGACTTCTTGTATTCCCTGCCTCGGTCCTTGAGGCCATATATGCTCTGCCTGTCTCTTGTGTCTCAGTTTCCCCTAGGTCCCAGTCTCTGCCATGGGCTTCTGCCCCGTCTGCTCCACCGTGGAGGTCGTCTGCTCCATCTGCTCCGCACTGGTGGACTCCTGCTCTGTCTGCTCCGCCGTGGAGGTCGTCTGCTCCGTCTGCTCCGCCGTGGTGGTCCTCTGTCCTGCTCTGGTGGTCTTCTGCCCTGCCGTGGAGGTCGTCTGCTCCGTCTGCTCCGCCGTGGTGATCATCTGTCCTGCTCTGGGGGTCTTCTGCTCCACCTGTTCTGTCTGCTCCGCCGTGGTGGTCTGCTATCTGGCTCTGGTGGTCTTCTGCTCCACCTGTACCATCTGCTCCGCCCTGGTGGGCTCCTGCTCCGTCTGCACCGCCCTGGTGGGCTCCTGCTCCGTCTGCTCCACCCTGGTGGGCTCCTGCTCCGTCTGCACCGCCCTGGTGGGCTCCTGCTCCGTCTACTCATGAATCTGGTCCATGGACTTCCATTTGTTCGCCACCAGAGGTCGCTCAGTCGTCACACTGACTCTCACACCACACAGACTGTCACACATTACCCAGGACTTCATTTCCCAGCAGCCATTTCCCTAATCACATGCTCACACCTGATACCCATCACACAATCACACACACTACTTAAGCCATGGACTTCCTCAGTCAGATCGCAGAGTATTGTACGCACATATCCCTCTACTAGCGATAGCTACTCTACGGAGCCCACTTAGTTGTCTTAGTCTTGCCTTGCCTGTTTTCCCGTGTTTTGATTCTAGCCCGTGTTTCCTGGATTAACCCTTGCCTTGCCGTTCGGACTCTTTTTGCACCTCGTTTGGATTATTGCTGTGTACCTGGATTTACTCTCTCTGCCTTGCCCTGTTGGATACTGTTCGCCGCTCATCGACCCACGCTTGCCCTAGGACTACTCTGTGTCTTGCCTGTGTTATACCTGTTTGCCATTGCCTGAACCTTGCTTGTCTTCTGACTATGCCTTTAAATAAAAGCCTGCATATGAATCCGCACGTCTCACGTCTCATCAACCCCGTAACATCCCTTGTCTTTTGAGGATTGCGTGTGTGCCTGCCTTCTGTGGATTTACCCTCTGTGTGGATTTATTAAAAGACTGTTTGCCATCTTGCCGTTATCTCACACCATAACGTGACATATATATATATATATATATATATATATATATATATAAAGTGCTGCCGATCGATTAAAATAAATTAAGTAATTAATCACACATTTTTTTTCTGAAATTAATCGTGATTAATCCCACCTAACATTAAAGTTTTTAAATATACTTTTTATTGCAATAATTTCACATTTGATCTTTAAATTAATGTAGAAACAACATAAAGAAAGTATATATTTTTTTAAGATTTGTTTAATGTCATCTTTTTTTATGACTGAAGGCAAGTATCACTGATAACAACTGATGTCTCTATGATTTTTTTTTCTCTAATATTTAACCAATGACTATAACCATTCAATATTACAGTATAATTGAGAGCTATCAATTTAACATTTATTAGACTTTAAAAATTAACAACTAATTTAAGTGAACTTAAAACAATCTTCACATAACCCATTAAATGTCATATTTACCTGTGCCCTTCAGCAAGAAAAAAATATAAAACATAAAAAAATAATAAAAAGAAATATAATTTAATAAAGTTATCAAACACTAAATTCTAAATTAAATAGAGATAAAGCTTAAAACTACAGAAGTTACCGATTTCATCTTTTTTATTTTGTTCTTTGATTAACAGACATCACAGCAGCTGGTTATCAGGATATTTTGGCTGCTGCCTTAAGAGCTGCCACTGCTGAACTTGATGCGGATCTGATACTGCTTTAAATGTGACTCATAAATAATAAATACTTACATTCACAGTTTTAAGGCAGCTTTTTTTTCTTGCCTTTTTTTTTATAACTTTGTGACTTAAATGACGACATAACCACAACATCGCATACTCGTAGTTTCATTTGGGTTTGAATATGATACAGTGCTTTAATATAGCCTAATACAGCATGCCCCGGCACATCTGTGCATGCAATTGAAGAGCACGTGCTACGAGCACAGTATAACGGCTGACAGGAGCGGGAAAAACAGTTTTTACCGACATATGGCCTGACAACATCTCTTCTGACTGCAGTTCACTGTTGTTCTACTGAAGCTCCTCATCACCAGTAGGCTACCGTTTCTACGCTTGTTTGACTCGTGTCTGGTGCTGAGGTGAAGTTGGAATGCACGTCTGAAAAGTCTCTCGTTTGATGTCCTTGTAAAAACGTTCTGTGCCTGAATAAATGCAATTCTTTAGCAGTTGTGAGTGGGGTGGCCAAACCTAGCCCCACCACTGCGTTAATTGCATTAAATATTTTTAACGCGTTAAACTGAAAAAAATTAATCACCTGCGTTAACGCGCTAATTTTGATATATATATATATATATATATATATATATATATATATATATATATATATATTAGGGGTGGAACGATACATGTATTCATACCGAACCGTCACGGTACGGACATCTCGGTTTGGTGCATGAGGCCTTACAACGAATACAGGCAATTCACCCCCAATCCAGAAGGGGGCGCCCGCAGTAATGCAACGCTGTTTGATAACCTCCAACAGAAGAACAGCGAATGCCATGAGTTGGGCACTTGAAAACAAAGCCCCCATACAGTGACTATGTGCTGATTCTGAATGTGTCTCTCACATAGACTGACAAAGGAGTATACTTTAAAGGCTTGCACACTCAACTGTTTGCGAAATGGAGCTTTGTGCTTGTGTATCCTACCTCTCTCATCACAAATCCAAATATTCCATAATATTTCCATATTTACGATGTAACGTATCTGAATGCTAAACTCTTATTTATTGTGTAAATGATAGGCTTTGTACTTCAGTCACGTTCCAACGGTGACAGAGGCGGACGCGCTGATGTTTGGTTCACTGTATTTTATTTTGATAAAGTACCAACTGTGCTGTCAAGTTAGCAATGCTGGAACTGCTGGAACTAATGTGTTTTGTGTGTGTGTGTGTGTGTGTGCGCGCGCGCGCTCCGGCGCAATCACTTCAATGTTACCTTATACCAGCAGAATCAACTTTAAACACTTATTGTCTTATTAATAATGCATCACTGTATGAAGCTCTGCTTTTATTTGTGTACACTCACAATGAAATCAAAACGTGCTTTTGTAAAATAAGGAAAACAAATAGAATGTCGCTTTCTGCCATTTGAGTTTCCTTTCTGTGAACAAATTAAGCGTGTCACAAAAATTAACTGAAAAACTGTTATATAGTTAACATAGCATATATAGGCTACGTTACGTCACACTGTTTTTCCCTTGTTTATCTGTAAACTAAATCAAATATATTTCAAGAATGTATTCCTTATATGTATATATGTACTGCAGATTTTAGATATACAGTCATGGCCAAAAATATCAGCACCCTTGGTAAATATGATCAAAGAAGGCTGTGAAAATTAATCTGCATTGTTTAGTCCTTTTGATCTTTTATTTTAAAAAAAAAAATCACTTTCATTGGATAATAAGGATTTAAAATGGGGGGAAATATCATTATGAAATAAATGCTTTTCTCTAATACACATTGGCCACAATTAACGGCACCCTTTTTTTCAATACTTTTTGAAACCTCCATTTGCCAGTTTAAGAGCTCTAATTTTTCTCCTATAATGTCTGACAAGAGATCAGAAACCATTTCTTCACCCATAATCACTCCAGACCCTTTAGATTCCCAGCTCCATGTTGGTGCTTCTTCTCTTCAGTTCACCCCACTCCTTTTCTATAAGGTTCAGGTCAGAGGACTGGAATGGCCATAGCAGAAACTTGGTTTTGTGCTCAGTGACCCATTTTTGTGTTGTTTTTGAGGTTTGTGTTTGGATTATTGTACAGTACAATAATCCAACGGTATTTGATAGAATCCATGATGCCATGTGTCTAAACAAGATGTCCAGGACCTCCAGCAGAAATATAGTCCCACAACATCAAAAATACAGCAGTATATTTCATTGTACACATGGGGTACTTTTTATCCCCGTGTTCACCAAACCCATCTTGAGTGTTTGCTGCTAAAAAGCTAATTTTTTTCGTTCCATCTGACCACAGAAGCCAGTCCCATTTGAAGTTCCAGTCGTGTCTGATAACTGAATATGCTGGAGTTTGTTTTTGGATTAGCTAGGAGAATTTTTCTTGAAACCCTCCCCGAGACTCAACTATTTTCTGCAATTCTCCAGCTGTGGTCCTTAGAGAGTCTTTAGCCACTCAAACTCTCCATCTCACCGTGCATTAGGATGATATAGACACACGTCCTCTTCCAGGCAGTTTTGTAACATTTTATGTTGATTGGAAATTCTTAATTATTGTCCTGATGGTGGAAATGGGAATTTTCACTGCTCTAGCTCTTTTCTTAAAGCCACTTCACTAATTTGTGAAGCTCAATTATGCACATCAGAAATATATTCTTTGGTTTTTCTCATTGTGATGGATGATTAAGGGAATTTGGGCTTTGTTTTCCCTCCTATTTCTGTGAAACAGGAAGCCATGGGTGGATGATTTCATGTTCATAATCACCCTGGAGTGCTCAAAATTGTGAATATGAATGGGAATATACTTCAGAGATATTTTACTCATAAGAATTTCTAAGGGTACCAATAATTGTGTCCAACGTGTATTTGAGAAAAACATTTATTTCATAATGATATTTCCCTCCATTTTAAATTCTTATTACCCAATGAAAGGTTAGATTTTTGTGAAGTTTTTAAATAAAAGATCAAAAGGATTAATAATGCAGGTTTATTTTGAGAGCCTTCTTTGATCATATTTAGGGTGCTGATATTTTTGGCCATGACTGTATGTAATAATATTTAATATTTCCAAATGTAGATGGAAAAAAATTGTAATATGTACTACTGTCTGTTCAAAATAAATGAAAAGAAACCAAGCATAGTAGGTTTGTTTTTTTTGTTTTTTTCCTGTTGTACCGAAATCGTATCGAACCGTGACCCCCGAACCGAGGTACGTACCAAACCGTGACATCTGTGTACCGTTCCACCCCTAATATATATATATATATATATATATATATATATATATATATATATATATATATATATATATATATATATATATATATATATATATATATACACACAGTATCTCACAAAAGTGAGTACACCCCTCACATTTCAGCAAACATTTTAGTATATCTTCTCAAGGGACAATACTACTACTACTCAAATGAAACTTGGATATGTTTTATAGTCAATGTGCAGCTTGTATAGAAGTACAAATTTACTGTTCTTTAAATATAACTCAACATATAGCCATTATTGTCCAAATAACTGGCAACAAAAATGAGTACACCCTAAGTGAACACGTCAAAACTGTGCCAAAGTGTCAATATTTTGTAGGGGCACCATTGTTATCTAACACTGCTTTAATCCTCCTGGGCATGGAATTCACCAGAGCTTTACAGATTGTTGCTGGCATCCTCTTCCACTCCTCCACAATTACATCACACAGCTGTTGGATGTTAGACACATGGTGCTTCTCCACCTTCTGCTTGAGGATGCCCCACATGTGCTTAATAGGGTTCAGGTCTGGAGACATACTTGGCCACTCCATCACCTTCACCTTCAGCTTCATCTGCAAGGCAGTTGTCATCTTGGCCGTGCGTTTGGGGTCATTATCATGTTGGAAAACTGCCGTTCGGCCCAGTTTCTGAAGGGAGGGCATCATCTTCTGCTTCAGAATGTCACAGTATATGTTGGAATCCATGTTTCCCTCAATGAACCGCAGCTCCCCAGTACCAGCAGCACTCACGCAGCCCCAGACCATGATGCTACCACCACCATGCTTGACTGTAGGCAAGACACAATTTTCTTGGTACTCCTCACCAGGGCGTCACCACACATGCTGGACACCATCTGAGCCAAACAATTTTACCTTAGACTCATCAGATCACAGGACATGGTTCCAGTAATTCATGCTCTTGGCCAGGTTGTCTTCAGCAAACTGTTTGCAGGATTTTTTGTGAGCCAACTTCAGAAGAGGCTTCCTTCTGGGACGACGGCCATGGAAACTGACTTGTTGCAGTGTGTGGCGTGTGGTCTGAGTACTGATAAGCTGACCTTTCACTTCTGCAACCTCTAAAGCAATGCTGGCAGCACTCATGTGTCTGTTTTTTGAAGCCAGCTTCTGCACCTGACGCACAGCACAAGGACTCAACTTCATTGATTGACCCTTGCGAGGCCTGTTCCAAGTGAAACCCGTCTTGGAAAACCTCTGTATGACCCTGGCCACTGTACTGTGACTCAGTTCCAGGGTGTTACCGAACTTCTTATAGCCTAGGCCATCTTTGTGGAGAGCAACAATTCTAATTCTCAAATCTTCAGAGAGTTCTTTGCCATGAGGTGCCATGTTGAACATCCAGTGGTCAGTATGAGAGAATTGTACTCAAAGCACCAAATTTAACTTCTCTAAAACAAGATACACAAATTTGTATGGTCCTGTCAAGCAGACAAAACATGAACATGATGAATAGGACACGTGGCTTTGCATGGTTAAACGACGTATAGCTGTTTTCACATAGGGTGTACTCACTTTTGTTGCAGGCTTTTTTTGACAAAAATGGCTGTATGTTGAGTCATTTTCAGAGGACAGTAAATCTTTACTGCTATACAAGTTGCACATTGACTACTCTAAAATACATCCAAGTTTCATTTCTATAGTATTGTCTCTTGAAAAGATATACTAAAATGATTGCCGAAATGTGAGGGGTGTACTCACTTTTGTAAGATACTGTAAGCATTTATGTAGGTACGTATGTATGTTCCACTCAGAGCACTTGCACAGAAAGCATCCTGTCAGTAGTGCATGAATACACACACCTAAATGGTCAAGCCCTAAATTTATCTTTTGAGGCTTATTGTGCTTTGAATATTTCTTTTTAATTTCAAGCACATCCTGCTCTTTATTTTCTCATTCATCCATGTTTTGTTCTTAAGTTATTGATACTCCCAAACAGCACTGAACACGCACTTTGGTCATTACAGCATTAAAACAAATAAAAAATAAAATTAAATAAATAAACTTCTCATTAACTTCTGTAAGTTTTACAACAACCAAGAACTGTAATTGGCTGCTTTTTTCAGCAGAAAGCTGAACTCTAGTGATGTCTAATTGTTTTTATCGATAATTTCATGGTAAAGGGTGGGAGATCTGGCAAGCCACATGATTTCTGCCAAAGAGCCAGATGTGGCCATAGTTCCCATAGTCCCCGCTGGTATAATGCATCCTTTATATTACTAACAGACTCATATTAATATGATTGTCTTGTATTCTGGAACCATCTATCTGCATGTTCTAACTTAGTCTCATCCCCTCCTGTCATACCACATGAGCTGAATCATGTGCCTGTCTTTTTAAATATCTTGTTAATGCATTGCATTGGATATACACTCACTGGCCACTTCATTAGGTAAACCTTGCTAATACTGGGTAGGACCCCCTTCTGCTCTCAGAACTGGCTTAATTATTCATTTCATAGACTCAACAATGTGCTGGGAACATTCCTGAGAGATTTTTATGCATAACTGTCATGGTAGCATCACTTCCACTACATCCCAAAGGTGCTCTGGACTGAGATCTGGAGGCCATTTGAGCATAGTGAACTCATTGCCATGTTCAAGAAACCAGTCTGAGTTTCAGTTGGTACTAAGGGGGCCAAAGTGTGCCAGGAAAATATCCCCCACACCATTAAATCAACACCGCCAACCTGAACCATTGAATTTTTTAACATATTGTTTACACCAAATTCTGACCCTACCATCTGAATGCCACAGCAGAAATTGAGACTTTTCAGATCTTCTTTTGTCCAGTTTTGGTGAGCCCGTGAGAACTGCATCATCAGTTTCCTGTTCTTAGCTGACAGGTGTGGCACCAAATCTGTTCTTCTGCTGCTGTAGCCCATCTGCTTCAAGGTTTAACGTGCTGTAAATTCAGAGATGCTCTTCTGCATACCTTGGTTGTAACGAGTGTTTTTTTGAGTTATTGTTGCTTTTCTACCAGCTCAAACCAATCTGGCCATTCTTCTCTAACCTCTGGTATCAACAAGGCACAAAACTGCCTCACACTGGACATTTTCTCTTTTTCAGACCATTCTCTGTAAACCCGAGAGATGGTTGCGCATACAAATCTCAGGAGATCAGCAGTTCCTGAAATACTCAGACCAGTCTTTCTGGCACCAACAACCATGACACATTCGTAGTCATGAGTTGCTGACATGTGATTTGTCTGATTAGATATTTGCTTTAACAAGCAGTTGAATAGGCACCTAATAAAGTGGCCAGTGATTGTATTTCAAAATATGTTACATTAAACGATTTTACACAGTACTTTCTTGAGATTCTCAATTCTAATGCATTTTTGGTCATTTGCATCTGTAGCTAGCTACATGTAGAAATATATAAGCTCCAGGGAGTAAATTTCATAAAGATGCTACACTATATGAATTGAATACTAAGACGAGTGGTACTGACATGGAAATGACATGGAGTTTTAAACAGACAAATTCTAGGCAAGGTACTGCTGGACCACTAACCTCTACTTGCTGAGCATACATTAACGATGAGGTGGGAAGGTTGAGCAATTAAAGTAAAGTTAATGCATTTCACACATGCTATCTTGTGGCTGGTGAGTTCGAGGGTTTTGGCACTAGACTCTGGACAGACAGCAGAGCTGCATACTAATTCAGCAGACTACAGAGTGAGCTTATTAATGCATATCCTCTTACAGAGGCTGCATGACGGTTGCTTTCACACACACTGTCTGCCCTTGCTTTTGTAAGGATGACATTCATATGACTAATAATATAAGGAACAATCCTTTGGCAAACATATTGGAAAGGAAAGAAAAGAAAAGAAAAGAAAAGAAAAGAAAAGAAAAGAAAAGAAAAGAAAAGAAAAGATGATATCTAAAGTAAGAGAAAAGAATAGAGGTAGATATTCAGCACTGAACTACTTATTTCTCCTCTTAGGATCATTTGACCTATGCATAAACTTTCCAGGAATCCAGATTTTTAGGTCTTGAAGTAACCCTTAGAGTCATGTCAGCATCTATATCACACAGATGCTTGTTGACGCAGCCAGTGACTCACTTACTCAAACATGTCAGTGCTGTGTATATGTGCATGGATGGTGACAACATATTCTGCTGTTTGCCCAACCGCATTAGCTGCAGAAGTGGGAAACAGCAGGAGCAGAGATCTGGGTTAAGACTACAGTGCTTGAATACTGCCACTGACCTGAAAACTGCTAGACAGGTTTTTAAAAATGCCCAATTTATTAAGCGGAAGGGTAAACGGCCAAGAGCATGTCATCTTCACAGTCATATCAAAATCAAGCTAGGGATGATGTGAGGATGAATAATGCGGTGATGATATGCGGTGTGACCATCTGTAAAATAATCTTCCTAAAAATAATATCTAGCTAAAGGTTCGGGTCCTCTCCAGCCCTTTTTCTCTCAGTTAACAAAAGTGGTTATGACTGCCGGAGATCAGAACGAAATAGCTAATCCAACCATCTGTGAGGCTGCAGTCTCATAGACCTAGTGATTTTCAAAATGAATTACAGAGATCAACAACCTGAAAGCCGCCTAAAGCGAACTAGCGAAGAGAGAAAAAAACAAACAAAAAAAAACCTACTTTACGCAGCAAGAGACAATATCTCACGATGCCATTACTGTGCTGAAGGAACACGTTGCCTTCTATTTTTTCGTCTGCTCCATCAAGTGCTCCCAGCTATCGTATTCCATAGCCCTATAACATGTTTCAGAATAATATCAGAAGATGGTCAGGCAGGTTTTTCTTAGTGTGGTATGGAGAATCTTCATTTAACCCCTGAAATAGAAATCCTAACAACGCCACTGTGCTGACCCTAAATGTTCAATAACAGTCTCTTTCTATCTCTCTGAATCTTTACATCATAAGTCACACATGATGCTGTTTACATGGAAACGGTTTGAATGTCAAGTTTGCATGTAAATGGTCATGTGTAGACTTTTTTTTTTTCTTAAAGGGTAGTTCACCTAAAATTCTGTCTTCATTTACTCACCCTCATGTCATTTCAAAGCTGTTTCCTTCTTCTGTGGAACATGATATTTTTGAAAAATGTTGGTAACCAAACACTGACTTGTATTTTATGGAGAAAAAAAACAAACATGAGTCATGAAATGTCTTTTTATCTTCGTTTTTGTTTCATAGTCATACAGATTTGAAATGATAATGAATGTGAGCAACAGGAATAATGAAAGAATTTAAATTTGTGTGTGATATATCCAGGTGTATGGATAAAATCTGCATATTGAAACATAAGTGTTGTCATACAGATCACTAATGCTGTATACCCATACTGTGTTAAAGGAATATTCAAGTTAAACAGTAATTGGAAAAAACACACATTGCGATATTTTGTACTGTTGCGATATATATTGCGATATGAAAAAAACAAAACAAAACAAAAAAAAAACACCAGATGACTTGAAAAGCTCTATTTGGAAAAAAAAAAAAATCAATAATTGGGGTGATTTTGTAGGTGAGTAAATCAGCATAGAAAAATAAACAAATTACAAACATAGATAAATATAATAGAACAAAGATATGAATTAAATAAACAGTGCTTTATATTTTTCCGGTAAGTCTAACAGTATTCAGGTATACTGGTTTAATAATCAAGTGTAAAATAACAGTGCATAGTCTTCACTGTATAAATTAAATTTAAAAAATCTGTGTTAAAGCTACGAAAAAAAAAATATCTATGTGTTTTGTTGTTTGATTAACATTCATGACACAGAAAGCCTTGGAATATTAAACTGCTGTGAACCAATATACTATCAATTTTCTTTATGAATTGTTTACCTTCACCTAAGCCATAAGCAAAGCTGTGTTTACAAGGATACTCGCAGAGACATGCATTTTGACAATTTCGCGCATATGTGTCATTTCAGGCACAAATACATGCGGAAGTCAACGGAATTCAGCATTCACGTGCATCTGCGTGGCTCTCACTGTGTCTACACTGGACGCGAGCGGCCCAGCGCGACTCAACAAAATACAATAGAACCCATTATAATCAGTGATGCTTTATACACTGGATGCGGCTCGACACGATAAATCCCTGAGAGTAAATCCCTCGTTCTTTTTATGATGTACTGACACAAAGTTCAAAGGATTTGCAACGGTCGCTTTGTCGCATCCAATTTAGACAGCGCAGGGCGGTGCAACACGACTGCGGTCGCGAAAACAATCAGTATAAATATAATGATCAGTATACTAAAAATCGCACATCCTGCGATGTGACTATCGCGGATGTGCACATCGCGATATCGATGCTGAAACGATATATCGTGCAGCCCCAATATATATATACACACACACACACACACCATACTGTAACACAACAGCATGTTTTTACAAAATGAAAGATGAGTAGAAATTATTTTTTCTGTCACAGAGCTTAACTAGTAGGCTATTTAATTACTATTTCATTAAAAGTGTTACAAAATCTAGTAAGCTTCCTGTGTAGGTATCATAGGAACTTTCTCTACAAAAAAGTTGCTCCAAATGGTAGGCAGTAATATTTTGCATGTCCAAATTCAGTACTGCATACTTCATACTACATGAAAAAGGTTGTTGCAGCATAAATACCATAATGCACTGTGATGAGCTAAATGTAAATACTAATGCAGTGTGACGAGTTAAGTAGGAAAAAATAAAATCAAAATAGCATAAATCATGCAGTCATCATGTGCAATATTTCACGTTAGGGACCTGCATGAGAAATACACCTCTGTTCCCTGAGGAAAGAGTGGCCATTTCAGTGCACGGCTCACAGACTGAGGAAAAGTGTTCTTTTCAGTGAAGCAGATTAGATTTTAATGGATTGTAGAAAGGACACAAGTCTTGGAGAGCTTGTCCTTGGAGATATTGACCAGAGTCAATCGATATATTTGAATATTAACTACCCAGTCATAAATTCAGTTAGAATGGAAGTTTTCTTAGCCGTAATTTAAGAACCCATCTGAGGTGTTTTTGGACAAAGCAAGTGGCATCAATATTTCACAAGTCAATGTGTCCTATTAATGGTGAGAGTTTTTCCAAATGCTACTGTGACCTCAGACAGTCTTCACAAGAGTCAATTAAGGTTTGGTGCTATATTGAATATTCAAAATACATTTACAGTAATTTTAAGCAACATTGTGAATGGTACACTGATTTTAATGTGTGTTTGGCCGTTCATTTTCCTAAAAAAAAAAGAAAAAAATTGAATTGGTAAGTTTGATTCATTTTTGTACAATCTTATTTTACAGTAGATTCAAAACCCTTGTTCAACACTTCAATTGCCATCATTACTCCGAAACGTCTGTGTGCACACTTGCAACATGCACACTTGCGGTTCAGTGCAATTTTAAATGAAGCAATTCAAGCACAATTCTGTGTGAATGAAAAATGCCTCTAGACATACCATACGGGAAGGCAAGCATGCACATACTTCTTGTGCTGTCATGTGGTGAACACATTCCACCCTGAATGTCATGGGAATTTCTTCATAAGGAATGCTGTTGTACAGCTTAATCCCCAGTGAAAATTTCAGGGGTGAAATAACGACACAAGGTACAGCAAAGACAAATAATGCTGAGCACTTGACTTCTGCACTGCTGGATTTGCTGCCGATCAAGAAATTCTTCAGCCACTACTTCTAGTCAGTGCTTCTTGCATTGAGACTGCTATGAAGTAAAACCATTTATGACCTTAAATAAGATTTGCTTAAGATTTGCTTAAGATTTGCTTTTATTGTCACTTTGAAAACTGCTCAGTCAAACTTCTCATGTCTGATCAACAAAATGCTAGCCAGTCAAGGGTGCATAAACCAATTATAAACAACTGTCACCACTTTTTAGTCACTTTTGGTACTTTTCTTAACACTAGCTACATTCATGAAGAAAGAGGGGCAATGAGATCAGGGCACAGCACATGCAGTACTTAAACCCATGTGTTCTGCATAAGCACTAACTGCCAAGCCAAAGCTCTGACATTAGAAAATTAAGTAAATGGTATATTTCAGAAAACTAAAAGGAGAACACACTACTTCACTTAAAAGATAAATATTTATATAAATAGTAACATTAAATCAAAACAATGCCTTCAAGTATTCCTTAAGGAAACACTACTTCAAGTATTTTTTTTATTAATCAAGTAAACATTAATAAACAAGAAAATAATTATAAGTGAATAAATGAATGAATGAATGAATGAATGAATGAATGAATGAATGCAGCCGAGTACTTTACATTTTTCTTGTCAATATTCTTGATTGAATTTAATTACATATTCAGACCGTGGTGGTTCTATTAGACTGCATTTACACAGCAAGACCTAAAGCATAGGCCCCATAATTTGACTGTTAATTTGTTTTTGTTTTGTTTGTCAGACTGACAGCATTCAAATATGGTATTTAATAACATTCACTAAAACAGAAAATGGAGAAAGATTTCAGATACTGTTTTATTGTTTTTTTTTTTTTTTTTTTTTTTTTTTTAACGGCATGGTATATTATTTTCTTTCAAATGCTGTACTTCATAGCTATTATGTTATAGCATGTGAGAAGACTTATGGGGAATAGCCTTACTTCTTAACCACTCCGAAAACTACATGTATTGACAATACAAATGAAAAAAAGTATTAACCAGATTAGTAGCTTTTAACCTAGCTTGTGCACTAAACAGATGGCTTACTGACTAGAACAGACATTTAAAATGAGCGTTAAAAGAACAAGTGAATGAATCCAGTAATGTCCAGACAGACGATACCAGTGCTCTGATAAGCAAGGGTCAGCTCTGAGTATAATCCAATCTTTCCACTTGTCCTGTTTTTAAATTACTCTCTACTTCTGCAAGGTTGATTAAATGTTGGTCAGATGTCTCATCACATTTGACAGACCGTTTACTATCTCGGGATTTGGGTGTGAGTAGGGAAATTAATTGATTCATATCTTTTAGAGCGGTCTCCTACAGAAGCCTTCCCTTATCGGCTCTTATCAGCGGTAGGAGCTGTCATTTCTTTGAATCTTTTCAATAAAGCTCTGATGTGATACTTCATTTTAGAGTCTAAATATAAGATGCAATTACTCAACTGCCGTAGCATCCACTGCAAATAATGCTAGCTTTTTTTCCAGATAATAAAACCTTAAAAGAGCCCTGTATGAGCAGATAAAGCATATTGCTGAAAAGGAGAATGCTTAGTAAAGAAACATTAACAGATAAATAGAGACTTAGAAATTATGCTGTAGTGTAACTTTGTGATTTCAAATAAACACCTTGTAGTGAACTGCACCTGAACTGCACCACCTGCAGTCAAAATGAGCAATGCAAAGACACGTACTAAACTAGGGTTGCAGGGTATAATGGTGCTACGGTTATATTGCGATGTACAAGCCTCACAATAACCAAAGGTGCCACAGTATTTTCTGAATCATAGTACCGTGTTGCAAGGTAGCATATTCTCACATGCAGTAGGTCTACTCGAGCTTAACTCAAGTCTTGAGTACATTAAATGGCCAAAAAAAAAAAAAAAAAAGAAAATGTCTGCTGATGTGTCCACATATAAACAAACAATTTAACACACAACCAGTGTGGAATACAACGTGAAAGCGAACTGCTCAAGCATTTCCCGCTATGAGACTTTGGGCCACATTCACAAAGCAGAACAGTCAGTCCTTAATATGGTTACGTTCACACAGTTCGGTTACTTACGACAGTGACAAATTGCACTCTGTAACCGAACACACACTGTAAATTTTCAACACTCCCTAACCACATTTTCAGCGAACCCTTTCTGAGTGAACGAATTGGGCTAGACCACTACTTCTATCAAGCATGTGTTTCGGGTTTTTATGAGTGGTTTAGTACCTTACATGGACACAGATATATGACATCTAATCAGTCTTCCACCAGAGCTGCTCCTGCCAGTTTTGTAGTTTGTGCTCTAATGAAATATAAGCTCCACCCTAGTGACGATCTGCCCTATTCGCATTGACCCCACACTGATCGAATCACACATATTCCGCCATGTTTACATCTTTGCTATAGCTCCTATTTACTTATTGTCTATATTTACATATTGCCAAATAAATATTACAAATATTATTTTTGGATGAAAAAATGAGAGTCTCCAAAGATCCTTGGCATCTGAGCGTGGCAACAACTCTTCATCTTCTCTAAATCAGCGCAGCATGGCCTCGCCCACTTTGTTGCTTGTTCCTGGTGGTGGGGTTTATCTGGGTTTGTGATGTCACAAACCAGGGAGGTAACTCGTTGTAGTCTCTACGAGCCGTTTTTGTAGGCATTAAACTACCATAATTTTAAAAAACGATATCTCTGTTTGCATTGAACTTTCAGCGTCGTAACTTTGCAGATATTATGCTCAAACAGCAACATTACACACTAACTAAAGTAAAAAAAAAAAAAAAAGTGAAATCGCAATCAACCACCCTTTTAAATAGATTCAAGTATGACTTTAGCTGGATTAAGGTATTCAAAAATCTGTTAACATGATAGATTCTTAATCATTGTATTGTCTTATTCGTGTTAAAATCTGAATAAACAAGCACATCTGGAAAAGCAATTTGGAAACATTAAGAAAATATGAGGCAATTCTTATTTGTTCTGTGTAAACGTACTGATTGACAACCCCTGAGGTATACTGACTCAGCTTGCATTCATTCATGTGATTTGTCGAGATGAGAGGTGACCCCGTCTAGTAGTGTGATTCTAATCACCCAGACACTGACGTTTTGACTCCGAGGAACGGCAACCGGCCCACTTCAAGCACTGATCACAACCCTAGACGTACATTTTTGGACAAACATACTAATCAAACAAATACTGATCAAAATCGATTGATCAGTATTTTTGTCCTGTCAAAATATATAAATATCCTTTAAGTATAAGTATAAGTAGGCAGCAGGTGCAACTCATATTCAGGTTTTCGCTGAGGAGTTGAGCCGGTGACCCGGCCGCTCAGCGGTGGTACAGAAGCCGTGGCGACCGGACGTGATGTCTCTGTTCCCTCCTTCAGGGAACGAGGGTTACATACGTAACTGAGACGTTCCCTTTCAGTCGGTCACTCTGGTAGGTGTGACCGACGTGTGACCGACGTGTGACCGACTATGGGATCCCTACCAAAGCGCCATGGATGCTGCCCCTTCCAGTGTCCTGTGCGAGCCTCCTGCACCCCCTTTTGGTGTAGGCCGGGGCTCGCAACAAGAAGGCCATTCACTGTCGTCGTAGCACTACCCACTCAGTGAACTTGGATAACACTGGGAAAACGTACCCATTCACTTGGAACAAGAACGTGCGGAAGCGCCATCCTTCCCGAAGAAGGTTTTGGAAGCACTTACACATATGAACAACCGTTTAGGTGCATATGGAAGATTAGAGGTGATTGTAATCCTCTTAAGAACACAGACTGACTGCCGGGGAAACACGGGCTCTGTGGTTATACCATGGACTTTACACATATGGAATCCAATTAGGTCTCTACATATGGAACCCAGCCCTCTACCGGTTCTCATGGATTCATCGAGTGAGGGCCTGGCACCGGATGCTCCGCCATGTCTAGCTGCCGAGGGGATGGAGGAGCTCGACAGGGTCTGCTGTATGGACTCTCTGGAGCAGTTACAGCAAGCCGACCCGAAGCCGGGGCCTCTCAGTGCTTCTACCTGTTTGAGGTGAGAACACAGGAGGATACCGGCTCCACACGAAGGCTATAGAATCTAGCAAATGTGTTAGGGGTCGCCCAGCCCACAGCTCTACAAATATCTGCCAGCGAGGTGCAACGAGCCAGCGCCCAGGAGGATGCGACACTTCTGGTAGAGTGAGCTCTCCACCTGAACGGGCAGGGCACACCCTGTGCCTGATAAGCCAGGGTGATGGCGTCCACTATCCAGTGGGCCATCCTCTGCTTAGAGATGGCATTCCCCTTCTGCCAGCCTCCGTGACAGAAAAAAAGCTGGTTGGAGGTCCTGAAGCTTTGTGTCTGGTCTACGTAGCATCTCAAGACTCGGACGGGGCAAAGCAAAGCTAGGGCTGGGTCTGCCTCCTCTGGGGCCTCAGGTTTACCTGGGAGTCAGCCGGCCCAAACTCTAGGCACGATTCGTCGACCGAAAATGCGTGCAGGTCCTCTACCCTCTTGATGGAGGCCAGTGCAAGCAGGAGCAGAGTTTTCATTGATAAAAACTTCAGCTCAACTGTCCACAAAGGCTCAAATGGGCCGCGCTGTAGTGCTTTGAGCACTAGAGACAGGTCCCAAGAGAGTATAGAGGGGGTCGTGGAGGATTTAGCCTTCTGGCCCCCCTAAGGAACCTGATGACCAGGTCATGCTTCCCCACTGACTTCCCTTCTACGGGGTCGTGGTTAGCAGCAATCGTCGACAGACTTTAAGGGTGGAGGGAGACAGCCTTCGCTCCAACCCTTGCTGCAAAAAGGACAGCACGACTCCGATCGGACATCTTTGGGGGTCTTCTCACCACTCAACGAACAGGTTCCACTTCAAGGTGTAAGCGTGTCTTGCTCTCGCCGAAGTGATGGTGTTAACTACCTCTTGGTGTAGGTCACCTAGAACCTCCGCATCCAGAGATCGGCTGGAGGGACCGGCTCTATCGCATCCTTCGCCAGTAGGACTGCAAACTCCGCACGCAAGACAGGAGCATTGGCCGCCTTCACTGATGTGAAGCGGATGCTGCTGAGCTTGGGGGGGGGACGCCGGGCGAACTGAATCGCAAAGCCGAGTCTGATGGTCCGCAGGAGCCAGCAAGACTGTTGGGTCCCTTACAAGCTGGACCAGCGGGACCACCTACATACCTGCGCCAGCTGTGTGCCAGTGTGTCCGTGCCGAGTGTTTCCTCGGTCAGGGAGTAAAACACAGGTCTCTGGAGAGGCACAGGTCTACCTGAGCAGCTCCGAAATGTCTCCAAATCAGCTGGACCGTCTGGGGATGGAGTCTCCACTCTCCGGGAAGCACAGCTCGTGACAGCTTGTCGGCTGCAAGGTTGTGCACGCCCGGAAAGTGAATGGCACGAAGCGACCTCAGATGCTTCTGACTCCAGAGGAGGAGGAGGCGGGAGAGTTGCGACATGCGACGGGAGCGTAGACCACCTTGTCGGTTGATGTACACAACGGTCGCAGTGTTGTCCGTGTGGACCAGCACGTGCTTGCCTCGTAAGCGCCATCTGAGACAGTTCAAGGCCAGGCGTACTGCTAACAACTCTAGGCAGTTGATGCCAGTGCAGTTGGGTTGTGCAGTTGTGCACCCGCCCAACCCCCGAAACTGCATGGCTGTTGTACGTGGCCCCCCAGCCGATGGTGGAGGCATCCGTGTAAACCACAGCATGCCTGGAGACCTGTTCTAGGGGCACTATTGGCTGGAGAAATACAAGGTCTGACCACGGGGTGAGAGTTTGGCGGCAGGCCGGTGTGACTTGGACCCGGTGAGTGTCGCGTTGCCACGCCCACCTCAGGACTCGGCCATGGGGCCAGTGTTGAAGCGGTCTCATATCAGTGGGACCGCTGTCCTGCTCTTGAACATATTCAACAGTTCAACACCGACTGAGTACGTCCTTGCATGAGGCATGCTTGACCGAAGTCAACTCCATACCGAGAAAAGAGATCCTCTCCGAGGAGAGTTTGCTCTTTTCCCAGTGACCCGAAGGCTCAACCGGCTGAGGTGCGAGAGCACCAAGTCCCTGTGTTCGCACAACCCCTGAGACTGAGCTAGTATGAGCCAGTCGTCAAGAATGCAAACACCCTGTTCTCTTAGGGGAACAAGGGCCGTCTCCGCAACTTTGGTGAAGACACGGTGTGACAGGGACAGCCCGGAGGGCAGGACCTTGTACTGATATGCTCGTCCTTCAAACGCGAACCGCAGCAATGGTCTGTGGTGCAGAAGGATCTACACATGAAAGTACACATCCTTCAGGTCGATCGCTGCAAACCAATCTCAGGGACAGATGCACCCGGAGATGCATTTCTGCATCAACATCTTGAACGGTAACCGCTTCAGAGGGCCCAGTTCAAGACACACAGGTCCAAGATCGGTCGTAACCCACCGCCTTTCTTGGGTACAATGAAGTAGGGGCTGTAAAACCCCGTCTCCATATCGGCTGGAGGGACCGGCTCTATTGCATCCTTCACCAGTAGGACTGCGAACTGCGCACGCAAGACAGGAGCATCGGCCGCCTTCACTGATGTGAAGCGGATGCCGCTGAGCTTGGGGGGGATGCCAGGCGAACTGAATCGCAAAGCCGAGTCTGATGGTCCGCAGGAGCCAGCGAGATGGTTGGGTCCCTTACAAGCTGGACCAGCGGGACCACCAACATACTCACGGTGGGGCAGCGAGGTGGAACGCAGGGACTCGGTCCGTGGATGGACCGAAGAGGGGTCTGAGTGTGCGGTGCACACTTACCTGGTTCCACGGTTGGCAGAGGGTGCGTGAGTAGGGCCTTTGATGAAGCTTTCGAACCGCCTGCTGCTGCCTGCTGGCGAGAGAGGAGGATGAGTGTGGTCCAGTGTTGGTCCGTCCGCGACTCTCCATGCCCTCTCGAGACCCAGAGACAGAGAAACCTGCTCTCCTGTCGAGATTTTTTATTTATTTTTTTTTTTTTGAAACCAGATCCTCCACTCGGCCCTCCTCCGGGGGAGGGAGAGGTGCATTCATACCCCCCAAAGAGCAGTTCCCTTTTTCTCTGGGCCGCCCGTCCTGGGGCCTCTTGCTCTTCTGCTCACCACCAGGTTGACGGGGGCCTGGACGGGCGGGACGGCCTGCCTATGCCCAGCTTCACGGCGCCGCTTGCTTGAGGCTGCTGCGGATGCGGCTCAGGAACGGGTGTGGATGCAGGGGGCCGCCCTTGGCGACGAGCAGCCTGGGGCGCTGTGGCCGGCGGACAGGTGGAGGCAGCAGCTGCCGCCGGGGCAGGACGTGAGCCTCAGTCTGCTCCCGTGCAGCCGAGAACTGCTGGGTCCAGTTCTCGACTGCGTCGCCGAACCCAGACATGCGAGGCAGTGATCGTGACCATCACCCAGCACCAGGTAAGGACCACATCCAGAAACGCACAGGTGGTACGTTGTCTATAGCAAGACCCAATTCGTCTTTATAAAGACGTAACGTCGAGTTTGCCAGAAGCAACATCGTCTTTAAAAAGACGCACCCGTGAATGCTCTTTTAGGGAAAAAGCTCTTTTAGCGTGCTGAAGCGCACAGGGGAGATGGCTGCCTGCAACACAAAAAGGGAGTAGTGCAGCCTGCTGTGTGCAACCCACTCGACACGGGAAAACCACCACCGCTGAAGCGCCGTACCACCAACACCAAGAGCTCCAAAGAGCGCGCTGAATTCGTTCAGTCTTCTTCTCTCAGTAGAGTAGTCAGGAGCAAAACGATGTATTCGCTCGGCTCCGAAGTGAAAAGCTGAATATGCGTTGCACCTGCTGCCTACGTATACTCACGCTGTGATCAGCGGCAGCTGGATGCAATCATCGCATGCCAATGTGCATTGGCTCGTTTAGTTTACACTCGAAGTAGATTGGTCTCTCTAAGCGAGATCCCATAGTCGGTCATTACCGACGTGATGTCGAGCGTGACCGACTGAAAGGGAACAATACTTATTTTACGAGAATATACTTGAATAATACATAAGTCTCACTATTTCAAGCATGTTATGCCGCAATAAGACTGTTTCATCATTTCCTGATTTCTACTTTTATATGAGACTCAAACTCAAATAAATAAATACATTTTTAAAAAGTGTTGAAACTGCACGGCCCAACATGAAACCTGCATAACTTATTTGAATGTGATACATAATTTTCCTTTCAAGCGCTGCAGGATGACAGAAACCTCAAATGTGTATACTTAATAATAATAATAATAATAATAATAATAATAATAATTATTATTATTATTATTATTATTATTATTATTAGAATTAAATGTTTTTCTTCCCAAAATGTGACACAGGAAATACCTTGTAACTCTTAAGTTTAACTGCAGTGTGGCGCTGTTGATGAAATAAGCAAATATTTCCATCCTGATTTCTGGCAGTAATAAGGAAGTGAATATTGCTGAGGAGTACAACATTCATTCAGTATACTGCTGTGGCACTCAATACTGCAGGCAAATAGATTACAATTAGTTGGGTGTAATGGCCCATAAGCCCCACTCTAAAGGCTGCTGGGAAACCTGCGGGATATATACGGATGGCATGATCTGAACGACAATGTGTGGGGGCGTCGATGAAATAGTGCTGCATACTTTAATATTTAAATGCTCACACAATAAGTTGAGGGTCTGCAAGACAGCATTGATTTCTGAGTATTTGTAATTCATTAGATTGTGGCCTTGAATGTCATTTTCCTCCAACTGTTGCAAACTGAGTTAAATCACCTGCTGACAAACTAACAAACTAAAAATTGCAGCTGATGGTAATTCATTGTGTTATTGAATGCTAGGGGTGGATGATACAAAAGTAAAATACAACTAAAATAAACAGTAAAAATATTTAAAAGTATTCAAGGTATGAATTCCACACCATGTTGCACTAAATATGATGGATGACAAATAAGAATAATATTTTTAAGCACCAGTACAATAATCGACAGTAATACTTGCCAACAATATAAAAATAGAAATATAATACATTTAAAATTTAATTAAAACAATAAGTAAAAAAAATAAATAAATAAAAAAATAAACAGGTTTTTTTCTCCATTCTGTCACAGAGGGAGTTTTGGTTCCTTGCCGCTGTCGCCTCCGGCTTGCTCAGTTGGGGACACTTAATTTCTAACGATTATCATCAATTTGATTTCATATATACTATTTAAACTAAACTGAGCTAGACAATGACATCTCTGAATTCAATAATGAAATGCCTTTAACTGAAAATTGAGTGTTTAATCTTATTATACATTACTGACACTCTGTCCTCCAATTTGATACTGTTAAGTGCTTTGTATTGTTAAGTGATTTGTATTGTTAAAAGCGCTATATAAATAAAGGTGACTTGACTTGACCTATAGTTATAAATATTTTATCAATATCCATGCAGAAATTTCCATGAACATTTTAATGGTGACATTAATAAAACAATGAATGAGTTTTTAATTGGTTTATAGAAATTGACAGCTTTATTGATTCATTGAAATAAATCCATCTTTACAACTCTAAAATAAGTTGTGCTACTAAAATTAAATTAAAATTAAACAATGATCAACCAAGTATAAAAACAGCAAACAAGCAATATGATAAACACCAATGTTCAGCAAACTGATTTATTATTTGCAATAATTGTAATCAACAACCTATAACCTATTCCATCTCTAGTCACTGCTACTGTAATGTCAAGAATCCATATACAGTATGTCTGCTGCCTTAGCAAGCATTCCCAATGCTAATTTAAAGTGGACATCAGAAACAAAGTTTCTGATACATTTTCAGACATAGTGGATAGAGAACCCCCACCCACCTGTACACATTTGGCCACCAGAGGAAACGCCTATACAAAATACCATTAACCTGATGGATTGGGTAGTAATGGGGTTAGAGGCGCACTCAAAATGCATAAGAGGGAAAGGTTGGCACATCCACTGAAAATTATACATGGTAATGACTTTACTGAACTTCAGCTAATGCCCATAAAACCAAAGCAATGGAAAGAAACCATATACCCAACTTTCACACATTCCAATAACCAATTACACTGTGGACTAAACTACAGCAAAAAAGGTTATCAATATCAATCAAAGTCAACAGTTTTGCATTAAACCTGTAAAGTCTGAAATAAATAGTTAGATGTTATATATATATATATATATATATATATACACAGTGGGTACGGAAAGTATTCAGACCCCCTTAAATTTTTCACTCTTTGTTATATTGCAGCCATTTGCTAAAATCATTTAAGTTCTTTTTTTTTTTCCTCATTAATGTACACACAGCACCCCATATTGACAGAAAAACACAGAATTGTTGACATTTTTTCAGATTTATTAAAAAAGAAAAACTGAAATATCACATGGTCCTAAGTATTCAGACCCTTTGCTCAGTATTTAGTAGAAGCACCCTTTTGATCTAATACAGCCATGAGTCTTTTTTGGAAAGTTTTTCACACCTGGATTTGGGGATCCTCTGCCATTCCTCCTTGCAGATCCTCTCCAGTTCTGTCAGGTTGGATGGTAAACGTTGGTGGACAGCCATTTTTAGGTCTCTCCAGAGATGCTCAATTGGGTTTAAGTCAGGGCTCTGGCTGGGCCATTCAAGAACTGTCACGGAGTTGTTGTGAAGCCACTCCTTCGTTATTTTAGCTGTGTGCTTAGGGTTATTGTCTTGTTGGAAGGTAAACCTTCGGCCCAGTCTGAGGTCCTGAGCACTCTGGAGAAGGTTTTCGTCCAGGATATCCCTGTACTTGGCCGCATTCATCTTACCCTCGATTGCAACCAGTCGTCCTGTCCCTGCAGCTGAAAAACACCCCCACAGCATGATGCTGCCACCACCATGCTTCACTGTTGGAACTGTATTGGACAGGTGATGAGCAGTGCCTGGTTTTCTCCACACATACCGCTTAGAATTAAGGCCAAAAAGTTCTATCTTGGTCTCATCAGACCGGAGAATCTTATTTCTCACCATCTTGGAGTCCTTCATGCGGGCTTTCATGTGTCTTGCACTGAGGAGAGGCTTCCATCGGGCCACTCTGCTATAAAGCCCCGACTGGTGGAGGGCTGCAGTGATGGCTGACTTTCTACAACTTTCTCCCATCTCCTGACGGCATCTCTGGAGCTCAGCCACAGTGATCTTTGGGTTCTTCTTTACCTCTCTCACCAAGGCTCTTCTCCCCCGATAGCTCAGTTTGGCCGGACGGCCAGCTCTAGGAAGGGTTCTGGTCGTCCCAAACGTCATCCATTTTAGGATTATGGAGGCCATTGTGCTCTTAGGAACCTTAAGTGCAGCAGAAATTTTTTGTAACCTTGGCCAGATCTGTGCCTTGCCACAATTCTGTCTCTGAGCTCTTCAGGCAGTTCCTTTGACCTCATGATTCTCATTTGCTCTGACATGCACTGTGAGCTGTAAGGTCTTATATAGACAGGTGTGTCAAGATCTGGCCAAGGTTACAAAAAAATTTCTGCTGCACTTAAGGTTCCTAAGAGCACAGTGGCCTCCATAATCCTAAAATGGAAGACATTTGGGACATTTGGGACCTCAGACTGGGCCGAAGGTTTACCTTCCAACAAGACAATGACCCTAAGCACACAGCTAAAATAACGAAGGAGTGGCTTCACAACTCCGTGACTGTTCTTGAATGGCCCAGCCAGAGCCCTGACTTAAACCCAATTGAGCATCTCTGGAGAGACCTAAAAATGGCTGTCCACCAACGTTTACCATCCAACCTGACAGAACTGGAGAGGATCTGCAAGGAGGAATGGCAGAGGATCCCCAAATCCAGGTGTGAAAAACTTTCCCAAAAAGACTCATGGCTGTATTAGATCAAAAGGGTGCTTCTACTAAATACTGAGCAAAGGGTCTGAATACTTAGGACCATGTGATATTTCAGTTTTTCTTTTTTAATAAATCTGCAAAAATGTCAACAATTCTGTGTTTTTCTGTCAATATGGGGTGCTGTGTGTACATTAATGAGGAAAAAAAAAATGAACTTAAATGATTTTAGCAAATGGCTGCAATATAACAAAGAGTGAAAAATTTAAGGGGTCTGAATACTTTCCGTACCCACTGTATATTATATATATATATATACATATATATATATATATATATATATATATATATATATATATATATATATATATATATATATAGTTTGCATATGTGTTTTTGTTGAGTGTCATTTTTGATTCAGTTTTATTCAGAGACCCAAAATGAGCAAAATATGCATTTTGGTGCATTGGTCTTGGCGGAATAGATCTGCTACGCTGCTGCTGCTGTGGCAGAGCAAGTACCGAGACTTGCTACTGTCAATACATCCACAACATGCTGCTGTGAGCACGTAAGAAATACTGCTGCAGCAAACAAAACTTGCATGAAATAACCCCCATATAGCATACACAAATCACCTCGTAGCAGATCTATACAGGTGGAGCTGGGGAAGGTGGAGGATTTCTGAAGCACGCTGCAAACTGCTACAGCAAGCACTAGTCATATATTTGAATGTTGAGCAGCGAGCTCATTGGCTACCAATACAGGAGAGAACCAATCAACTGTGCCATGTGATAATGATGTCACTAGGTCAGACTGAGTTAGACCTATCGGACTGCGCCATCTAGAGCTTCATGCCAGAACTCTGTATTTGTCACTCTCTATCTCCCTGTAATATATATTGAGAGGGAAAAACGTATGACGCAATGCAATACAATGAAGACTGAGAGATGTATGTAAATGTTCCTCAAAAGCCTGATTTGATATTCACATTTAAAAATAATATGTCTAACAAAAATTGTCAGTACAAATTACACACATTGAGGGGCAACATATTTTAAACCTTTTAACCTCAAAGCCCTTTTATTTGATTAAAAAACAAACTATCCTTCAGATGATGAAAGCCATGAAGTAGATTACGTACAGGTTTTTCAACAAAGATTAGATCATGTTGATAATTTAGAGGCCTTAGAAAATCTGTGTATCAAATATGATACTGTAGGATTTACAGGGTTAACAATAGAACCTATCAAAGGACCAGCTGAGTGCATTTGTTAGTTTGCGAGACATAATTGCGGACAAAACTAAGAGTGGAGCAGAGAATAATACTTCACACTGGGAGAAACATTTTTGTCGCACAGCATGTACAAAGCACACATTGTCAACACATCTGCATTCCACAGCAGTGTCTCGGTGAAGACCATATGGTCAAAAAAGACTATGTTTCAGGCACAGTGCTGACATCAAAAAATAGATGATGGTAAATGTGTGAGACATTGTTTGTGCAGCCTTCCAGAGCTGCTCATAGTTATCACATAAAGAGGCTTCAGGCAAGTGCGACGTGAATGCTGACTGCCATAGTTCATGTTCAAGATCAGGTTAAAAAAGAAATAATCATGGAAATAGGTCTCCTTATAAACTAGATAAATCGACCAGAATAGGGAAAAAAACTGATCATTGATAAGCATAGGGTCATAAAGAGAAAGCTCTGGATCAGAAAATAAACAACGCATACTCACATTTCCTGTTAAAATAACAGGTTTCAAAGACAAAATCGAATTACATTCACTTGAGTCTGGGGTGCTCTTTTAATCCCAAAGGTAATTTAAAACGCTCATTGATGAGTTTGCAGGGTGTGTAAATCTAGTTTCCCTGAGCCTTACAATCAATCTAGGGAGGACTAGCAAACAAAATTAAACACTGCAAGACAAAGACAGTATTTTACCAAACCAAAGAGAGCAGCTCCTTAGAGTGTTTAAATGCACCACTACATTTAGACTTCAATCCAACCTAATCTGCTCAAAAAATAAATAAATAAATAAATAAATAAATAAATAAATAAATAAATAAACAAATAAAAACATGATTCATGCGCAATCTAGTCTCAGCCCCAGATGGCACCCTCACAGACCAGTCTGTTCAATGACTGTCTCATGCATATTGCACACAAAACTGGAGAGTGCTATCAGAAAATTGACAGTTCCAATAGGATTGGTTGGCTATACACAGGTTGCAGGACAGTGTGCATCACTCTGCCTGGAAACAAACTGTGCTGTTACAATGAGTGCTTCTCTAGTTGCTGGTTTTGCCTATAACTTTGCCAGAATACTGTCTTCAATTCTTTGACTTTTGTTTGCTTGGTTTGCTTAGGTGCTTAGTTGCCAATAAACTAGACGTCAATGAGCAGAACTGCACATTCTGCTTTGCTGAAATAATCTGTACCTATAACATTTGGGCACATATAAATTCTAACTACAAGTACAGTGTTTTCTGTACAGCTAGTCACATATCTAAAAAATTCCCTCCTCTAAATAGCCCATTTAAAAATAAAATAAAATAAAATAAATAAAAACAAGCTTTGGGTGGTCACTTTAATGGTCAAACTTCCTCCTCCTCCTCTCTAAGTGGACAGTTCTTGTCCAGAAAATGCTGTGATAAGGACCAGATTTTATGCCGATAGTCAAAAGTCTGGCTATGCATGTCTGTGTGCCATCCTGTTGGCAAAAATGCAGATGGCTAGACCAGAACTAAGCAAATGCACCTGGGGCAAAAATCAAGGATGGTAGAAAACATTAAAATTACTGAGACTTATAAACACAGCATAAGTAATGACGTTCAACGCACAATAATCATTTTGGGATTGAATGGTAAAAAAACAATGTTTCTTACCTTCATAGATTGCTTTAAATCCTTGGGCACTCACTGCAAAATCCGTAGTAAACCACAGTGCCAAAATCGACCCCGAACTCACAATGGGTGATGGCAACATGAAGCCAGACAACCTGAAATGAAATTTATAAATGCAGTGTAAGTGTTCATCATAATAGTATTGGACTTTGATCCACCATATAAATTATTTCACATAAAAAGAAAGAGGTAATTGTTTCATTCATTCCTGCACTTTTCTAAAGTATCACTGTTCTTTGTCACGTTTTTAATGAGTAGAACCAAATCGTCTTGGTCGCCCTCTGGGAGCACAAGCGTACTTAGCTGCCCTATGACTCCAAGTTACTGTCTCACCTTTGACACCACCCTAGTGAATCAGATGACAATAACAAGCTTAAGATAAAACTGGGGTTCTCTGCAACAAAGACCAGCCTCTGTGGTTCTCAAGTGAAGGATAAGACATGTTCTTCGATGAAAGCAAGGAGAAATAAATTGGTCCCATTCCTCAGAGATCTCAGCTAAGTAGCAGCAGTTATCTAACTTTAACACATCAGCTAAAGTTCATGGAATTCTCTAAAGATGATTCAGTTTCACTTTATTTTGATGGTCCCTTTTGAACATTGACTAAGTAAATCATCTCATTTCCTAACTAGTAGTCATTTGCAAATATCAAGATTATATAAATTCACTTGAAATTTGTATTGCTTAATGTCCTTTACTGATCTTCTATAGCAGAAATACAAAGGTCATCTCAGTTGTTTAATTTAAGTTAACCAAATGTTTCTTGTAAAATTAAAAATAGACACGTATGAGCACCATGAGTACCATGTTGTAGGCATAAATGAATGTGAATAAATTTGCTCACATGCTCTTGGAGGAGTTCATAGAAAGAGCTCTAACTTTAGGATTGTGGGACAACATTTTCAAGAGATCATCAGAATTGTACTGAACAACATATCCTAGAGCAGTGCTTCCCAAACCTCTCCTGGAGGACCCCCTGCCCTGCACTTTTTGTATGTCTCCCTAATCAGACACACCCAATTTAGTTCTTGCAGTCTCTACTAACAAGCTAATGAGTGGAATCAGGTGTGTTAGATAAGGGAGACATACAAAAGGTGCAGGGCAGGGGGGCCTCTAGAACAGGTTTGGGAAGCACTGTCCTAGAGCATTTCTAGGAACAGTTTTATGGTGAGGCCCCTCTCTGATTACCACAGTGAAGAGACACCTTTTAGAGGGCAAGAAGAAGACCCCAGTACCAGAACTGGAATGGAGAGGATTTTTCAAAGGTCCACATGTAGTTTCTTGGAAACTGACTACCTCTCACCTGTCTTGAAACTCACTCCTAAGGTTTAGACTAGGACTGACATAAAATAAAAAAAAAATAAAAAATCATTAGGACTTGTGGATGTAGCAGCAGTGGTTGAAACAAAGAGAGGCCTCTAATAGATCTATTCAATTCCATTTATATCTATGTAGGAAACTTTCAAATTTATGGAAAGTACAGCACATCACCTTAATACTTAGTTAGAAATATAAGTATTATCAATGGTAGTTACTCTTGTACAATATTTAACACAAATGCATCTGTTAATATACAATGCATGCATGTATGATAGTTCAATCTTTTTCCATCATGTATAGACTCTATTTGTTCAGAACATTGCTGTGAAGCTTTAGGAAGTGAATAATGCACAGGTGAAACAGACATGATGCAAATAAATTCCACAGGGTGAAAGAAGGGTGGGCCACGCTATGTTTACCACCTCTGATATCAATAGCCAATCATAGTGGAATTATGAATCTCCTCATCGGAAAGGGGTAAATGTCAGCCCATGAGGGAAGAGACATTCACAGACACAAAACATTATAGGCAATAACAAACATAACCTCAATACAATCCTGTTGAAAAAAAACAGCATATGCTGGTTAGGTATGTTTTGAAGCATGGCTGCTAGTTTAAACTGGTCATGAGCTGGTTTAAGATGGTCATGTGCTGGTTCTAAGCTGGTCCTGAGCAGGAGCTAGTTGCTTAGGACCAGCTTAGGACCAACACATGACCAGCTAAGGACCAGCTTAAACCAGCTCATGACCAGCTAAAGACCAGCTTAAACCAGCTCAAACCAGCAGCCATGCTTCAAAACATACCTAACTAGCATATGCTGTTTTTTTTTTTTGTTTTTTTTTTGTTTTTCAACAGGGAACAACATGAACACAACAACAGCGCCAGTAACAGTCTCTTACCAATGTCTCACAAAGACTATAGACTGGTCAGCAACTCCCTTCAATTTACTTTTTTTTTTTTCCAACACTTGTTCTTTTCTTGATTTAGGGCCAGTTTTACTAAACAGCAAATTAGCACTAGAGCGCAATTCCAAAACAGCGCCGATGGGAGGGAAAATTTCTGCGGGTGATTTAGTAACAACCAGAGCACAGCCAGTGTGAGGGCCCAACAATGAAACCAATAATGGGAGGAGCCAGTATGATGCCAGGAGCCAGACCACCAGAGGTGGAGACATGGAAGGTGGAGATTCATACAGAGCTGAGAAGACACAGACCCAAGGTGACACCGAAGGCCTGAAGAGACAAGGTAGAGCTGCAGGCTTGCAGAACTGAGGTGAAGATGGGGCTTCGGTAGACCAGGGCAGAACCTGTGGGAAAGAGGACCAAGGTGAAGCCAGAGGGAAGGAGGAGCCCAGCGGAATTCGAGGACTGGCTGGATTAGGCACAGGCTGATGTCCGGAAGACCATGATAGAGGCAGATTGATGACTGACCAAGGCAGAGCCAGAGGGACAAGTGAGCATGGTGGAATCAGAGGACTGATGAACCCCGGTGGAGCTGAGGGAGTTTAGAGTCTAGGAAAAGCTGAAGGGTTGAAAGGGCCAAGGTGGAATCCAGGGCTCGGAGGCCTGAGGTGGAGTTATAGGATTGACACCCCAGGATGGAACTGGAGATCTGGAAGCCAGAGGTGGATCCAAACTGCTTGGTGGGACCACTGATGGAGGAGCTGAGGGGCTCAAGGGATGCATCAGAGACATGAAGTATATGGACCTGGTACTGCTCACCTTCAGTGGCAGGTGTATGGGCAGGTCTCCATCCCATGCCCTCGTACTCCACTAAGGTGCCCTACTCACAGAACATAGTTGCCAGTTTACACACCTGGGCATACTCACTGTTGGGCTCAGGAGTCGGCTCTGGTAGGTGGGCTTGGGCTCCATGTCAGTACACACACACACACACATACACACACACACACACACATATATACAGGTGCATCTCAGAAAATTAGAATATTGTGAAAAAGTTTTTTTTTTTTTTTGGTAACTTATTTCAAAAAGTAAAACTTTCATATAATCTAGATTCATTACATATAAAGTAAAACATTAAATTCATTTTTCTACTTTTGTTTTTTTTTTATTTTTTATTTTAATGACTAGAGCTAGAACTAAGCTCATGAAAATCAAAAATCCAGTATCTCAAAATATTAGAATATTTACATTTGAGCTTCATTAAATGATTATCTCTACAGTATAAATTCCGGGTATCTTTTGTTTTTTTGAAACCACAATAATGGGGAAGACTGCTGACTTAGCAATGGTTCAGAAGTCAATCACTGACACTCTCCACAAAGAGGGTAAGTCACAGAAGGTCATTACCGAAAGGGGTGGGTGTTCACAGAGTGCTGCATCAAAGCATATTAAATGCAAAGTTGACTGGAAGGAAGAAATTGGGTAGGAAAAGGTACACAAGCAACAGGGATGACCGCAAGCTTGGGAATACTGTCAAGCAAAGCTGATTCAAACACTTGGGAGAGCTTCACAAGGAGTGGACTGAAGCTGGAGTCAGTGCATCAAGAGTCACCACGCTCAGACATATTCAGGAAAAGGGCTACCAAGCCACTTCTGAAATAGAAACATCAGAAGCATCTTACCTGGGCAAAGGAGAAAAAGAACTGGACTGTTGCTCAGTGGTCCAAAGTCCTCTTTTCAGGTAAAAGTAAATTTTGCATTTCATCCGGAAATCAAGGTCTGGAGTCTGGAGGAAGACTGGAGAGGCACAGAATCCAAGCTGCTTGAAGTCCAGTGTGAAGTTTCCGAAGTCAGTGATGATTTGGGGTGCCGTGATGTCTGCTCGTGTTGGTCCATTGTGTTTTATCAAGTCCAAAGTCAATGTAACCGTCTACCAGGAGATTTTGGAGCACTGTATGCCTCCATCTGCTGACAAGATTTATGGAGATGCTGATTTCCTTTTCCAGCAGGACTTTAGCACCTGCCCACAGTGCCAAAACCACTTCCAAGTGGTTTGCTGACCATGATATAACTGTGCTTGATTGGCCAACCAACATGCCTGACCTGAACCCATATGGAATCTATGGGATATTTTCAAGAGAAATTTGAGAAACAGTTGATCCAACAATACAGATGAGCTGAAGACTCAATAGTGCCTCAGCAGTGACACAGGCTGATCGCTTCCATGCCACACCTCACTGATGCTGTCATTTGTGCTAAAGGAACCCCGACCAAGTATTGACTGCATAAATGAACATACTTTAAACATCATATACATTTTAAAATAATGCTAATTACTTCTAAAGCCCTGAATGATTTAGCTCCTCGGTACTTAGGCGAGCTCTTATCACATTATATTCATTCATGTCTGTTGTAATCTCTGGCCATTTGATAATACCTAGAATATCAAAATCAACTGCGGGCGTCAGGTCCTTTTTCTATTTAGCACCCACACTCTGGAACAATCTACCTAGCGCTGTTCAGGCGGCAGACACACTTTGTCAGTTTAAATCTAGATTAAAGACCCATTTCTTTAACCTGGCATACACATAACATACTATCACATTTCTATAATTCAATTTCCGTTAAAGGATTGTTAGGCTACATAAATTAGGTCAACTGGAACCAGAAACACTTCCCATAACATGGCATCTACACTAATATTAGTCTGTTTTATTCTTATTCCGAGGTCACCGTAGCCACCGAGATCCAGTCCGTATCCAGATAAGAGTGTCACTGCAGTCACCCGGATCCAGTCCGTATCCAGCCCAGATGGTGGATCAGCATCCATCTAAAGATGACCTCTACAGCCCTGAATGTCAGCGGAGACCATGTCAACTAGACGAGCCCTAGAGGCGGATCCCCGGCAAGGACCTCGTTGGCCATCGGCACAAGATCACGAGAACCAAACATGCCCTCTGCTCAATCTGACTTGTGTTGCAGCCTGGAATTAAACCACACCATGCTGGTTTCATCTGACCAGAACTGGCCACCCGGCTGATTTTGTCCATTTCTGTCACCGATAAAGTTTTAGTTCCTTGCCACTGTTGCATTTGGCTTGCTTAGTTGTGGACAAAATTTCTGGCAACATTGTCAGCTTGACTGCACAGATACTAATTGAAGATAACTGAACTGAGCTACAGTTATATAGCAAAAAATAAATAAAAAATAAATGGAAAACATATATATATATATATATATATATATATATATATACACACACACACACACACACACACATACATACAGTGCCGGGAAAAGGTTTTTGCCCCTTTCATGTTTTTTTTTATTTTTTTGCATATTTGTCACACTTAAAAGATTTGGATCATCAAACAAATTTTAATATTACACAAAGATAATGCAAGTAAATACAAAATGCAGTTTTTAAATGATGATTTCATTTATTAAGGGAAAAAAGCTGTCCAAACCTACCTACCTACGTGAAAAAATAATTGCCCCCTCCTGTTAAATCATGAAAGAACTGTGATTAACCACATTATTTTAGAAAGCTGTTAAATTTCACTAGCCTCACCCAGGCCTGATTACTGCCAGACCTGTTGAATCAAGAAATCACTTAAATAAAACATGTCTGACAAAGTGAAGCCTTCTTAAAGAGCAACACATCATGCCGCGATCTAAAGAAATTCAAGAACAGATGAGAAACAAAATAGTTGACATGTATCACTCTGGAAAGGGTTATAAAGCCATTTCTAAGGCTTTGGGACTCCAGCGAACCACGGTCAGAGCCATTATCCACAAATGGAGAAAGCTTGGAACAGAGGTGAATCTTCCCAGGAGTGGCCGGCCTACCAAAATTACTCCAAGAGCGCAGTGACGACTCATCCAGGAGGTCATAAAAGAACCCAGAACAACATCTAAAGAACTGCAGGCATCACTTGCCTCAATTAAGGTCAGTGTTCATGATTCAAAAATAAGAATGAGACAGGGCAAAAACGGCATCCATGGAAGAGTTTCAAGGCAAAAGCTACTGCTGACCAAAAAGAACACAAAGCTTCATCTTACATTTGCCAAAAAATATCTTGATTATCCCCAAGACTTTTGGGCAAATATTCTGTGGACTGATGCGACAAAAGTTTAACTTTTTGGAAGGTGTGTGTCCCGTTACATCTGACGTAAAACCTAGGTTGACCTGGGGAGACCAGCCACAAAAGCATTCTTCATTTCCATTGTCCTCACAAAATGTGAAGATAAACCGTTTTCAATTTTTTTTTTTATATTTTCACTCTTGAACACAGAGAAAAGTAAAACAAAACAGCTTTGGTTAAAGAAAATATAAAATTTTTCTCCTACTGAATGTGTGAAAGCACTAAAAGTGAATTAACAAAGGAATTGAAATAGCAAAGTAAGGTGTTTTGTATGTGATGACTGTATTATTAAACAGTAGATACTGAACAGTGACTTGTATTCTTTTATTCCAAACACATTAATCTAAACTAAATTGTCTGAGTGCTTGCTGGCATGTACAGTGGCTAGATAATGCTTGTTTGGCTGAAGTGCTTACCTGCAATTTCTCTGCCAATGTAATATGATTATCCAAGCATGACTTTACAAGGACTGTGTTTTCCATGAGGGTTCACAGGTCAAGAAAGTCCAGCTCATGAACTGATACAATCTCCGTCCACCACAGTTTTGTCCACTGGGCATAAAAAGCATTTTCATCATAATTTTTTCATGTGGAAACTCTGGTCAGTGGAAGGTTATCGTGTTTTAACCAAAGAGGACCATGCGACTGAGCATCTGCAGTTTTTATTAGAGCCCATATCAAAAGCAATCACAGTCGTTCAATCACAGTCTGTACAGATATGGTTCTGAAAGAGACAGCCCAGAGTGCATTAGCTCAGAAATGAAAAAGTGACTTGGCATCATTTCAAATATTACTTAACGAAGGCCTGTGTTGATGCTCAACATCAGTAACAAGGAATACCCTTCGTATTAATGACCACCTTCCTCACTTTTTTTTTTTTTTTTTACATTGAAGAAACCAGCAAGACCTTATGAAAAAAAACAAAAAAAAAAAAACAATGGTGATCATCGAAGACCACTGAATAGTCTCCTCGCTCTTGAGTACTGCTCCTTTGAATCTATTAAAATTCTTGTCTGATTTCAGCTAGGTGACTGTTAAAACTGATCAAACCCTGACACTCCAAAGTAAGTGATATGGTGTAGAAGCAAGAATTAGGTTAAACCCAATTATAAATAAACTTCCATGGACCTGTTCTGTTAAATTAAATTGTCCTCAATTTGGTTGCATGACTAAGAAATTTTCACCAGTTAGATTTGCTGGTGAGGAATATGTCTATGCTGGTTCAGCAGCTGAACTAGCAACAAACCAGCACTAAAGAATATAACCCTGCTCTGACCAGCTTGAAATTCAAATTGGTCTGAAGTGATTTATAAACTTTGACATCAGACATGTCAGTCTAGAATGAAAGTCTGCTCCTGAATTACATGAACTTTTGCAACCCCCTAGACTAGCTTGATCTTAACTTTACTTGTATTGTACTGTACAGAAGAAAAGTTGTACAGTAATGAACCCTCCTTGAAATGACCCACTGTGTTTTGCTCTGCTCTTTTGAAATAAGAGGTGCATAATTGCTCTAGTGAACATTATTTGAAAGATTATGGGGCCTAACCTTCACAGACTATGCTATTATGAATGTAGAGAATGAGGGAGAAAGATATCACTATGATACAATCATACCATTGGGGATGCTGAAGGACAAAGCTATGCCTTTGAACAGACATTCAATCAGAAAAACAATGTAGCTGGCGAGGTCACCAAAACTTGACTGCTCACAATAAACGTATAAGGATTTGTGTTCAAAGAAAGAAAAGTGATGCTTCAGATGTCTGAGATGAGTGTAAACTAAAATGTTTTGTCTCTGTGCTCTTTTGAAAGTCGCAATGTTGTTCTCATAGTCAGTTTTATTAGGCCATGTTTTACTTTTTAAGTTCTATGAATGTTGCTCTCAGCAGCACCAAATATCCTTCTACTGTACCTGAAATAAATTCAGTTCGCCACACATCTCTCAAAAATAACTTAAAAAAGTAAAGTTACTGCAGTGTGTTGACATATATCATTCAAGAGCATTAGATTTTTTAAAGTCACAGATTTTCATTTTATCTTTTAATCAGAAAATATTGAACTTTTAAACAAGAAATCATTTCATTCATTCATTCATTCATTCATTCATTCAGGATATTTTCTTGATATCAAAACAAAAGAGTTTGCCAGAGATTTATTGTAAAAAAAAAAAAAGAAAAAAAAAAAAAAAAGATATATATATATATATATATATATATATATATATATATATATACACATATGTTACATACACATTGTGGTTGTATATTTTTCAACTTACAACTGTATATTTCATGAAGCAATATAATGCTACTATATATACAAAAATCTGCTTTGTACCTTAAAATGTACCAATGACCACCATGATAATAAAGGTGGTGAAATAGACACCCACATGACGAGTTAATCGTAAGTGGCCTGTCCAAAAAACATATACTTATACACAAAACATAAGCCAATACTTACATATCCACTGTAAAAAAAATAAATAAATAAATGTAAATAAACAGTCAAACGCTTGGCAGCACAGTGTGCCAAACGTTTACCATTAATGGAAATAATGGTTAAAGAACATTTTTTTTAAAAAATGATCAATGACTGGCAGAAGCAGCTGCCAAACAAAAACTGTAAAATTAAGGTACAACATTCTATTTTTTTTTAAATGTTTTTTTTTTTTTTTAATTTTATTTTTTCTTTATTTATTTTTTTTTTTTTAACTGTTACTTTACAGGTATTGTCTGGATTATCATTGTGAAACATTCTCTGTGAAACTCTTTTTTTTTTTTTTTTTTTTGCAGTAAACCATCAGCTAACAACAGCACACATGCAAAAACTAATAACTATCACTGCATCAGCAACTCTATAGTTACTGCCTTTAAATAAAGTGACATGCAGCATAACATCAATGTTTCTTGGTCTTCTCCTGGACTGAAGCACCCTGTCACGAATCCGGTCTGTGGTCTTCCACCCGATAGCCACCAGAGGTCGCCCTTCCATCATATCGATTCTCACATTGCACAGACTGTTTCACATTACCCCGGACTACATTTCCCAGCAGCCATTTCACTAATCACACGCTCACACCTGAGACCCATCACACAATCACACACCCTACATAAGCCTTGGACTTCCTTGTTCTAATCGCCGAGTATTGTCTAGTGTATATCACAGTATTTGCTGATAGATACTTTATGGAGCCAGTCCTAGTTTTCTAGTCTAGTCTAGTCTTGCCTTGCATGTATAAACGTGTTTGGATTCTTGCTTGTGCATTTTGGATTGCCCTGTCGTCTTGCCTTTTGGACTCTGTTTGCCCCTGCCTGGACTATTGCTTTTTACCTGGATTATCTCTCTGCCTTGCCCTGTTGGATATTGTTCACCGATCGTAGACCCACGCTTGCCCTAGGATTACTCTTTGTCTTGCCTGTGTTGTACCTGTTTGCCATTGCATGAACCTTGCTTGTTTCCTGACCATGCCTTTGTAAATAAAAGCCTTGAAAATGGATCCGCACGTCTCACGTCTCGTCGGCTCCGTAAAACACACACACACTCTACTCTTCAGCACAATAGTGACCCACAAAACAAAGACAACACAAACCCTTTAAATCCCAAAAGAACATGAAACACTAACAAATCTCTCTAAATCTAAGCATCTTCACTTATTACAAACCAGTCTGACTTTATTTCTTTCATACAAATCTTTTTATTGAGAATTAACAGAGGTTTAGATGTTGATGTTTTATTGAAATTAATAAAATTTGAAGTCACTGTTGTGGGGATAAATGTTTGCTTTAGTTGGGCTTCTGACCCTTGACTTTTTAGCAATAAATTTTCTTCCGCTCCTTTAACTGTGCAAAACCTGCGAGAAAAATTCTGATCAGATGAAGTTGTTTATGTACTGATGATGATCTTGCCATCATATAGTGATCTGATTCACTAACCTCATCAGAAATGTCTAATGTTAAATTCATTAATTTCATTTTGTTGTAGTCTTAGAATTTTACTGTTTGAAATGCAGCCCTGCTATGATATTTTGAAGGTTTGTAAGTCATTTTAGACAAGAGCATGTAGAGTCACAGACATCAAGAATCTGCATATGAACCTCAACAATGGTGACAATCGACAAAATATTCAGATCAGCTCTGATCATCACAAAACAAGCTTTCCGTTGATTGTCACCGTTGTTGAGATTAATGTGCTGATTCTTGATATAAAAGTCAAAAAGCCACCATTCAAGACACTTTTATATAAAGATTAAAAAAAGTGAATCTTTGACTGCTGTAAAATAACAAAACAAAAGCAAAGTTAAAAGCTTACATATTCAGAGACAATACTCATGATGTGATCAGGCTACTATATGACAACTAACGCATCATCAATAACTAACCAGGTTTATCTGATTAGATTTTTCACTAGCAATTTTTGCTATAACAAATGTGCCTTAGAAACACACATTTATACCAGCCAGAGAAAAGCTGATATTATAAAGTCAAGGGTCAGAAGCCCAACTAAAGCACTTATCTCCACAATGGTGACTTCAAACGTTATTATTTTCTATAAAACATTAACGTCAAACCTCTGTTAATTCTCAAAAAGAAGTTTTGTATGAAAGAAATAAAGTCAGACTGGTTTGAAATAAGTGAAGATGCTGAGATCAAGAGAGATTTGTTAGTGTTTCATGTTCTGTTGCTCCCAGTCATGTGACGTTTAATTAATTAATTAATTAATTAATTAATTAATTAATTAATTAGTTAGTTAGTTAGTTAGTTAGTTAGTTAGTTTTACAGTGAAGGCATTTGATTGTAATAATTTAGGAAATGCCTGTAAATTAACAGTGTTGTCAGCTTGTTTAAATAAGGAAATTTTGCTTTAATTCTAAGGGTTTTTTTTTTTTTTTGCACCCTGTGCTGCCAGACATTTGACCGCTTTTTTGTCTTTTGTTTTTCAGTGAAGGTGTTTGATCATAAAAATTCAGGAAATACCTGTAAAATAACAGTGTTTGTCAGCTTATTGTTGCTGCCAGTCATTTGACCATTTTATCATCTAACAGTTTTTTTATTGTATTAGTTACAGATTATTTTTGTAATTTTACATACATTTGTTTGTAATTTAAGAAAACAGAAAACATACTGTATAAAAATACAGTAGTTTTTTTCTGTATAAAAAATGTATTACTGTACTTTGTCATTAATGTCATAATACTTAAAATAACAGCCAAGTAGTTAATTCAGAGATAACTTTACAGAGTTTTGACTGCAATTCAAAATAAAAGAAAACAACCTGAAAAAATCACAGTTATTTTCCGTAAAATTACGATTGTTTTTTTTTTTTTTTTTTTTTTACAGTGCACAGTTATTTTAGTTGCCATTTGCCACTGTCGCTTCTGGCTTGCTTAGTTGGGGACACTCAGTATTCCCTAATATTACTGAATTGATTATACAGACACTACTAGATGAGAACTGAACTGTGCTGAATGATGACATCGCTGTTTTCTACAGGGCTTCTTTACAGCTGAATTGAACTACTTTCATAATTTTTGATCTTTACACCGTTATTGAGTGGAACTGAATCAACACTGAACTGACCTCAGCTAAAACAATGACACTAGTTTTTTTTTTTTGTTTTTTTTTTTAGAGCTGCTTTACAGCAGAATTGATCTCTGTTTGCATAATTGAATCATTATTTCCTGTTTTTTTCTGAAATGCTGCTTTGAAACAATGTGTATTCTATAAAGCGCTACTTAAATAAAGGTGACTTGGAACTATATGTATTGTGAAAAGTCCTATATAAATAAATGTTGGAAAAATATAATGTCATGTTGCCTTTAATAGCCATAATTAATTCATTCAAAATGTATGTAGCAGACAGAGGGTTTTAGTTGTGTAAAGCAAATTCCAAATGTCACATTGTTTTGTCCTATTTATGCTTTATTTCTCTTTTTTTCACTACCTCCATATTACATTTGTCATAAGCTCTAGGGTACCTTTGACTCGTGTAATTTTAGAACTAATGGTCTTTTTTTTACCACTAGGAAAACTTGTTCCCTGAATTGAACCCTCCCAAAAATAGTCTACACAGGGTGAATCATGAATTGGCCACCAGGTGAAACATTTGTCATCCTGTAAAAGGGTGAGCACACCACTGGTGACCACCACTGGTGTAGTCACAATATATTGGTATATCCATCACATGGCTCGGCAAGCCCCAGCTCTCCTTGACTTGCAGTACAAGTGCATCAATCATGAAGCGGCAACTCTCTTGGTCTGCCATGGAATAGAATTCCTGACAGAGCTCCATTCTACAAGCCCACATTTTTCCACAGCTTTCTTCTCCTGATTCTTCAGACAAGCTAAGCCGTACTCAAGGATACTCAAATTGTGTAGCCTAGGAGCCACTTTTAGAAGTGTTGTGGTGATAGCCCCATACCATCTTCATCATTTTTTTCTTATTACATTTGTTAGTTAGGGGCCAAGCTCCGAGGGTGTGTAACCCCAGTTGTAACTGTTGGCCTGAGCTTGACTTGAGCGTTTTTCTAAATTTCAGTTATAAAAATAATATAAAAATAAAAATAAAAATATAAATATAAAAATGAATAAATTCAAATAAATAATATAAAAAACAATCACAGAAATACTTTTCAATTAAAAAAAAATGTTGGAATATCATAATACCCCTACGTACATGACAAAGAGATTATATATCACTGCCATTACACACACACACACACACACACACATATATATTATATATATATATATATATATATATATATATATATGTATATAACAACTTAAATCAATTTCTTTGAATATCTTTAGTTCATACAGCTAAAGTATACAGTGGGAACTGCTTTTAATTGGATTTATCGCTCCATTTTGTGTTGAATTGTGTGTTTTGGTCCTTAAGACTTCAACATGTTGTATATCTTTGCTGGTATACACCGGAAGCAACAGTGGCGTGACAAAGCTACAACACTGACATTACAACGAACAGAGCTGTTGACACTGCATTAATTGACACGCCCACCTGACACCTCTGTTTATTATAAGTGGAGCATCACTTGCAGCGTAAAATGACAACCAAACTCTTAAACTCCAGATTGTGGTTGTTGTTGTGGGCAGGACTGTGAGAGCCAAAAAATAAAAAAATATAAAATAAAATAAATAAAATAAAAACATCTAAGCTGAAGCCTGTCAACCAGGCAGTGTGCAGACAGTGATTGTATACAGTGCAGCAGCACAAAGGATAACAGCAATTCTTATTCTAATTCAGTAATTTGTTTCTCTTGATGTTCCAGTCAAAGGAAAATATGTGTCCAGCTAAAAAGGACTGAGTCTCTCACCTCTATGCTTTTTATTATAATCTGAATTCTTGAGGTCAATATATATTATTATTATTATTATTATAATCTCTTCAAACTACTTAAATTTCCCCTTTCTGCAATAAAATAATAAAATGAATTCACATAAAACTGAAAATCAAAATAAAGCTACGCTTGAATAATTCCATGGATGGGACATTAGATGGAAAGATATAGGTCTTCATTAAGAAAAGCATCTTTTACAATGCATTTGCACCAGTGAAAAGTCTAGAGTGCTAGAAGTGAAAGCACAAGAAAAAGAGGTCAATGTCCACAGCCTCCTGCTAAATTACTGTACATACTGTAGCAACACCTTACAGCTGTAGAACCTCATTGAACAAGACCAAACAATTATAGAATCTCACATACCGAAGGCAAAACTGAGAAAATTCCCTTCTTGAACATGTGCGAGTCAGAAATTGACCAAGCCTACTCACGCCTTCCGGTCTAGAGGACCATCGTCTTATCATCCCATGACACCCATAAAACAATGATAGATTTGAGGAGAACATCTGGCTGCCTTTAAAGAACAGAACCTTCAATGTTGTTCCTGACCGGTTTACCATAAATAAAGAAACTCAAACTTGCCTAAAGGATTTTTAACAAGACAATCAGTAATTAATGCTGCTATTAAAGCAATATACAATATATATCCAATAGATATTAAGGTTGGATTTTATGTCATTTATAAGCTTGCTGTGTATTGGAACCTATGGTATTTTCTTGACCTGTGAAGTATAACTTTTCCCTGTAAACAGATCACTAGTGTTTAGTTTCATATGCTTGGTGATTATTTAGAATGTAGGATGTTTTAATCGATGCCTTACCCATGTGATAGATAAAATTAGTATATGTAACTTGTGTATGCCAAATACCTGATATTTGATGTTGAACGAAAGCTGAGTTCATTTGCCAGAAGGTGGGGTGGATGAAAGTTAACTTTTAGCATCATAATGTATGATTACAACAGCTATAGAATGTGTTCAGATATTTTCTTCAGGGGATTAAAACAACTAAGCAGAGGATTTACGCACGGAAGATGAGCCGTGCGGGGCGGGGCTCCGCCCCACAAGGACAATCTCATTGGAAGAAGCCTCTGGTGGGCATAATGAAATCAGTCCGTTTAAAAGGGACACAAAAACTTTTGCTTGCTTGCTCGCTGACTTGCTTGAATCTTCGGCTTCGTCATTTGATCACGCTGCGAAGCGCCCTCAGCCGTATACCATCTGGCGAGAATCCACACATGCCGTCAAACTTCTCACTGAAGAAACTTTTAAAACCTGAAGCTGTAAGAACCCTAAACAGACTTCAAGGCGTCATCACGTCACCAAAGAATACAACCAACCACGAAAGGGGTCTTTCCCCAGTGACGCTACGGACGACGACATCAGCGGCCTCTGAGGTTCCCTTCGACCACGTGGAGACCCGCGAGGGAAACAACAGATCAGCTGTCAACTCAACTTAAAGCAAGTAAACAAACCATCTTCATGTCTTGCTGAACTGGGTTTAACTAATCTTTAAGAGAAAAGATAGTAGAGTTTTCTGCTTGTGACTTCCTCAGTTGAATTTACAGAATTCTTGGAAAACGAGTATTAGAACTTTAGGGAACTTCATTCAAATTACATTCCTGTATATGTGTGTTTGTGTGTGTGTGTGTGTGTGTATTTTTTCAGGTAGTCTCATGTAATCTTAGAAGTAGTTCAATAAATTCTTGTTTGATTATAAAGAAGCATTGTGTTGTGTTGTGAATTTTAAAGTCAAAACTCTGCCCAAGATCACGCTATGTTTGCTCAAAGTTAACTAAATACCATATTTTATGTTATATTCGTTGGCCACGGGATAAGACAGAATTGGTAAAATACAATAAGTCGGGCTAGATGCTGGACGGATAGCCGATAAGTTGTATACTATAAGATTTGAATCAGTTCAATCAAATCAATATCAAATCTTTTAACATTCGATTCCCTTTAAAAGCTAAAACCCTTACTTAATCAGTACATATTCTTACACAGCACTACTCAAGAGTTATGCCGTAAACACTGCACTGGACATATAACTGAAAAAACAAAACTGATTTAGTGTGTGGTTTGGTTGGAAGGATCAATCACAGCTTTCACTCTTACCATGTTAAGTAAAGGAGTCCAAAAGATTTTGCTATTCAATTATGCATACTACATTCAGAAGAAACCAGAGACACATGTGATGTGAGCACACTACATTTGCAGTATGAATGCTAGTGAAGGAATGTTAGACACTTTTATTCCTTTTCACACAAATCATGATTACAGGGTAGATGTAATCATGACTTGTGCTATCTGTTTATGACCTCAAAATACTTTTACAAAAGTGATTTATTTGTAAACTAACGCATTTTAATGTTTGCATTGCATAACTCATTCCACATAAGGTTTTTCTGATGCAATAAATTTTCTCGGTGGCAAACCAGTACAGCATAACACACAGTACTCAGAGATGTGGCTGTGGACAGGTGAGCATGAGATCAGCAGACAGTGTCCTTCAGGCTTTAACCAGCATTCCTTTCAGTTATACACTCTCTATATTAGACTTTTCTGTTCAGTTTTTCTGATCAGATCTTTTGTGTCATGTCACTAAATATTTTGTAGTACAATATCATCTTCTCTAGTACCATCCAAAGTCTTTGATTCAAGATTTTTTTTTTAATATGACAGATGAGCTACAGTAAGATGTTGACGACAACAAGTTAAAAGCAACACTGCCATGAATACTAACAGTTTTATCTTAAAGATGGTTTTATGCAAACATCTATTCTCAGCTTTTGCTTGACTTTTGTCTATTGGCATGAAGCCACTTTTTGCGTTAAAGCTGCATAACTTTTCCGGTAACAATACATTTTCCAGTGTCACATGATATTTCACATGCAGCTTTACTGCAAAGCAAGTTGATAAAATGTTTCTGTTAACATATAACATATAAAACACACTTTGATGATTCTCAAACTGTTTAGGAGTATGTTTTGTGGACTGATGAGATGAAAGTGGAACTGTTTAGAAGATAGGGGTCCCTTTAAATCTGATGTAAGTCAAACATTGAATTCACCAAAAGAACATAATATCTACGGTCAAGCATGGGAAGCATGGTCGAGGGAAACTGTGAATTCTGCTTTATACCAGAAAATCCTAAAGGAGAATGTCCATTCTCCAGTCTGTAAATTGAAGCTCAAGTAGATTATTCAGCAAGATAATGATCTAAAAGCATACGTACTGTAGGAGTTAGTCCACCTCTGAACATTTTGGAAATTTATCCAAGATGGCGCCATCTTGGACATTTATCCAAGATGGCGCCGCTCATGGCAGCCTCTGTGGCATCGTCTGCAGTTGTTTTTATGTTTTTGTTAGTTTGTCCTGTCTTTAGTTATATCCCTGCAATCAGTTTCACCAGAGACAAATAGCTGGACATTCAGCAGTACACAACACCCGATATTTTACTGGTTTTCGATTACTCGGATGTTTTGCTGGACATTGTAGTCGGCGGAGCAGCGGCGCTGGTCAAACGCAGGACGCGCAGATGGGGGAAAGCGAGCCGGCATGCTCGTGAAGCTCAGACAGCACGGATTTCGGACAGCACTGCCTAGCATCCATCTGGCGAATCTCAGCTCTCTACCCAACGGACGAACAAAATGGACGAACTCCTTCTGCTCTCCCGGACAAATAAGGATTTCTCACACTCTGCTGCTCTGTGTTTCACAGAAACCTGACTGAATGACGCCATTCCAGACAGCGCGCTTCATCTGCCAAACTTTCAGCTGTTTAGAGCGGATCGCGACGCAGAATCAACGGGGAAATCGCGTGGCGGCGGGACATGCTTTCACATCAATGAGAGGTGGTGTACAGATGTAGCTGTGTTAAAGAAGATGTGCTGTTCCGATCTAGAAGTGCTTTTCAGTAACTGAAAGCCTTTCTACTCGCCGCGGGAGTTTTGATCGTTCATTCTCGTGAGTGTTTACATTCCTCCACAAGTGCACGTGAGCTCAGCTTTACAGAAACTCGCTGTAAAAATCTCTCCCGTGAACTGCCAAAATACAGATAGCATGTTACATGTCCCACCAGAGACAGTAATATATTGGATCACTGTTACACAGCAATAAAAGATGCATATCACTCTGTCCCATGGGCAGCTTTAGGACTCTCTGATCACTGTTTGGTTCATCTTATACCGACCTACAGGCAGAAACTGAAATCAGCTAAATCTGTTTTAAGGACTGTTAAAAGATGGACAAATGAAGCAGAGTGGGATTTACAAGCCTGTTTCCACCTCACTGATTGGAGTGTTTTTGAAGCTGCTGCCCCCGATCTGGACGAGCTCACAGAGACTGTAACATCATATGTCAGTTTCTGTGAAGATATGTGCATTCCTACCAGGACTCATCTAACTTACAACAACGACAAACCGTGGTTCACTGCAAAACTCAGACAGCTCTGTCAGGCCAAAGAAGATGCTTACAGAAAGGAGGACAAAGTCTTGTATAAACAGTCCAAATACATACTGTATTTGGAGATCAGAGTGGCAAAAAGGAATTATTCTGAAAAAATCAGGATTCAATTCTCTTCCAGTGACTCAGCATCAGTGTGGAAAGGTCTGAAAGAGATCACCAGCTACAAGACACCATCCCCCAGCACCGTGGAGAATCAACAACTGGCAGACGATCTGAATGACTTCTACTGCAGGTTTGAAAAAACACCCCACACCCGCCCTGAACACCTCTCCACACAACCATTAACACCTCCAGCAACCCCCCTCTCCCCCACACCTGCAAATTCAGATCAGCGAAGACGAGGTGCGCCAGGTCTTCCAGAAGCAGAAAAAGAAAAAAGCACCAGGCCCAGATTGTGTTACACCAGTCTGTCTGAAATCCTGTGCTGACCAGCTGGCCCCCATCTTCACACAGATCTTCAACAGATCACTGGAGCTGTGCGAAGTCCCTTCATGCTTCAAACGCTCCACTATCATCCCCATCCCAAAGAAATCCAAAATTACAGGACTAAATGACTACAGGCCTCTGGCTCTAACATCTGTGGTCATGAAGTCTTTTGAAAAACTAGTGCTGGCCCACCCGAAGGACATTACTGGACCCTTACTGGATCCTCTTCAGTTTGCCTACAGAGAAAACAGGTCTGTGGACGATGCAGTCAACATGGGACTGCATTATGTTCTGCAACATCTAGACAGACCAGGAACTTATGTGAGGATCCTGTTTGTGGACTTCAGCTCGGCCTTTAACACTATCATTCCAAATCTCCTCCTGCCCAAACTAACTCAGCTCTCCGTGCCCACCTCCGTCTGTCAATGGATCAACAGCTTCCTGACAGACAGGCAGCAGCTAGTGAGGCTGGGAAAATACACATTCAGCACTCGTACGATTAGCACTGGAGCTCCTCAGGGCTGTGTTCTCTCCCCACTGCTATTCTCCCTGTCCACCAACGACTGCACATCTAAAGACCCCTCTGTCAAGCTCCTGAAGTTTGCAGATGACGCCACACTTATCGGCATCATTCAGGACGGTGACGAGTCTGTTTACAGACAGGAGGTTAAGGAGCTGACTGTCTGGTGCATTCTTAACAACCTGAAGCTCAACACGCTCAAAACAGTGGAGATGATCGTGGACTTCAGGAGAAACCCCCCTGCACTCCCCCCACTCACCATCACTCACCGAATCATTGGTACAACCCTCCCCACTCTCCAAGAACTGTACTCATCCAAGAGTGAGCAAAAGGGCTGGCAAAATCACTCTGGACCCCTCACATCCAGCACACTCCCTCTTTGAACTGTTGCCATCTGGTCGACGCTACAGAGCTCTGAGCACCAGAACGGCCAGGCACAGAAACAGTTTCTTCCCCAAGGCAATCCATCTCAAGAACATCTGACAATAATTGTGGAACACACACTATGTATACACTTATACACTTATTTATCTAACACACATACTTAGTCTACATTTCAATTTGCACATAATATACCTGTACATACAAAACTGTCTATTGTAATATACCTGTACATACAATTGTCAATTTGTATATTGTTATTCCTTATTTACTTGTTCTATTTTTTAATTCTTCTTGTTATAATCTGTGTTTTTTGTTCTGCCACTGTCATTCTGTTGCACTGTAGCTTCTGTCACAAATTCCTCGCATGTGTAAACATACCTGGCAATAAAAGCTCATTCTGATTCTGATTCTGAAAGGCTCAAAAACAGAAAGAAAAAAGTTCTGGAGTGGCCTAGTCAAAGTCCTGACTTGAACCCAAACCCAATTGAGATGCTGTGGCACGACTTTAAATGGGTCGAAAACCCTCCAATGTGGCTGAACTACACAAAGAAGTGTGGGGAAAAAAAATTCCACCATAGTGCTGTAAAAACATTGTATGTATGTAGTAAATACTGTATGTGTTTACTCAGATTGCTTTTGTTTTCTGTTGTATTTAGTTTGAAGATCTAAAACTATCTACCAAGTATAAAATGCACACAAAAACAGAAGGGCAATTTAACAGCACTGTATAGTTTTTAGTTGTGTTTAATGTAAATTTAAGTTAACTGTGTATTACTAGCCTGTAGCTTGGCATTTCCAAAGTAGCTCCCCCTACACTATTTGTATTCATCATTTTGCATAGTGTGCTTTCTACTGAGGACCTCACACTACTCCTAATATCTTTAAAATATATAAAACCATATTTGGTAAATCCAGTCATCTGGGGCCGGTTGCACCAGCTGGACGTACACCAGGTTGTAAGACTAGGCTGGATGTAAAATGCGCTTTAAGTCATGCATAGGATTTATACCCGTTGCACCATCTAGGCGTACGTGTGACATTAATCTTAAGCCTAGTAAGAGGTAGGTGTAAAGTGAAAAGTCATGATTTGCTCGGACATTATTAGGTTTTAGGATTCATATCTGTTAGTTAATTATTACTGCAGACGTGAACTGTAATGTTTATGTTCTTTTTGGGCAGGATAAGCGATATCAATCGCGAAGCTCTGTGTTGACTATAACACTCTGCCGACAGTAATTGAACTAATAAAAAATATTTATATACAGCTTGTAATTATCCAGTAAAATATTACATATGATCTGGGATTATTAAAAGAAACTGTACCATTCGACATCTTAATTGGAAGGACAGCATAAATGCTTGGAAATATTTAATGTCTTTAATTCCATTCATTATTTGTAGCGTGCATGCCATCCAATAATCGCTGTAAGTTTTGTGCTTTGTTTCTTTTAATCAGAAATAAAGTATCAGCTTTCAAATTCTGTCAGTTTTATCACAAAATACAAACTATAAATGTGGTTTTTCAGCCACAGAAAGACGTCAGTAAAACATACAGTGTCACGTAAAGTCACGTTTACCTCAGGCAAGACATTCATTGTACATAAACTTGACAGTCAGCTAGGAAAAATAACTAGAGAGAAGCATTGTATTACATCCATTAGACCTATATTTTACTTAACCTGCCGCCTTCATTTTTAATGTTTGTTTGAAGAAATCTGTCATGGGAACGTCCAGGGAGACTTTATATATAAAAACGCAGACTTGTTAGAAAATGTTTACTCAATGAAATCATTCTTTTCCACAAGCGCTCATAATATCAATCACAATACATTATAAACATTTAATTTCCAGGTGGACTGATAAAAACTGTTCACCTCGACTCCTGGAGGTTGAGTTGCAGTCACCCAAACTGATTGGATCTTTTCATTTTCACAATTGCTTTCCAGATTTTTTTTTTTGTACATTGTGCATCAGGCAGTCAGTGGACAGACAGCATCTGGTCTGTGGCAGCGCCATCTGAGCATCAGACTTTGGACAATTTCAAAAGGTACAGTCCACGATTATGCTTCCACCTAAAACTCCTTTCCCATGGGGCAAGGATTCTCTTAGCATACAGTCTATCAAGCATTTAAAGAAAAAGCGGTCTAGCGTGTGAGGTTCAGCTAACATATGTAAGTCAAGCAGACTTAAAATGAGGGCATATATATTATTCCACCCCCTCAGATCTAACTTGAGACCTCCACTGCATTAACAAAAAAAGATTATGTGGGGAAGTTAAACAACACCCTTACGGCAAAAACTCAAGAGGCATTTTTCATAGAAGAGAAACCTGCTGCATACAAGCACACAAAATTTGTATAACAATTTAAAAAGCATAAGAAAATCTCACAAAGCCCTGCGTTTAATGTACTGAGAGCGGAAAACAGGTCAAGCTAGTGCAAACGTTGACTTTTGTACACTTTTGTATTCTCAGGCAAATTTCAGAGATGAATATGTATATAACCACATTTATAGTTATTCATCTCTGAAATTTGCCTGAGAATACAAAAGTGTACAAAAGTCAACGTTTGCACTAGCTTTACCTGTTTTCCTGTTTTTATATAGGGTACAACGGGGCTAATGGCACACCTTAAAAAAATGAGCTATTCCCTGCACCTAAAATGCATAATTGCCCTTGGGGGCACACAGGGTAAAAGGCTCACCAGCATGGGGCAAAAGGCACACGGTATTGATACAAATACTTCAGCTAAAATGATTTATTTATTTATTTATTTATTTACTACATATATATATATATATATATATATATATATATATATATATATATATATATATATATATATATATATATATATATATACACATATATACATTTTATATATATATATATATATATATATATATATATATATATATACACACACATATATACATATATATATATATATATATATATATATATATATATAGTGCTGGATGTATAAAAGAAAACTACAGGGGACAGTGGGTACTAAAGTATTTTATGGCTATCCTGCAGTGTGACTGCTGCTTTGTTGGTTGTATAATGAGGAATAAATAGGAACATTCCATTCACTTTTATATATTACTGTACTATCAAAATTACCTAAATTATTTTATTAAGAAGAACCAAAAATCAACCTTTTCAACCTACAAAAGATCCCAGATAAGAGGATGTGAGGATTCTATAAGGGATTTCTGGGTTTGTGGTATCGTTGCTATTCTGCATGCATAAGAGGATGTTGGAATGGACAAACTTACAGTACAGTACCTTATGATTGATTAATGCAAATTACAAAAAACAGAAATATCCTGTTCTGATTATATAATGATTTGCCTGCACATGGTGAAAGACACTAGGCACAGGTTTCTTTCAGACTTCCCTTTAGACTGGGCTACAGTGTCATGGGAAATAAGCCATCTGTGTTTCTATTTGTATATGTGCTATTTAGGACCAACATATTTCTCACCTCTCAGAGCAAAAGGAGTCTGATTATCTTTCAAAAGACAGGTAATATTGAGGTTATTTTGTCCCCAATATAAAGTGAAGTCCAGGAAATTTTAGCTGGCACTTTGCTACTTCAGAGTTGTTAATGTTCCATGTAGCACCTGCATAAAATATATCCAAAAACCAAAGAACGTGGTGTCAAAGTAGTCCAGCAAATGTGCCATCATCATATGCCTAAATCTTCCAACAAACCCCCACAAATTCAGTATTAACAATCTGCCCAATTAGATTAATAAGTCAGAGATGATGAGGCGCATGTGATTTGCATATCTTGTAATATATATATTAAACCTGAAACTATTCAAATCATTTTGGAAAACAAATACATAATATTAAAGACCTTTATAGTTTCTATTAATGTAGTGTTTTATAGACAATTTAGCATTATGTGATTAATTTATAATAAATCAAAAAGTACATGAAGTACTTCATGAATACTTCAAAATAAGCCGAATGAAGGGCGCAAAATAAAGGCTGCTTTTGAAGGATCCTTCTAATTGAGACGAACTTCGGTGGAACCTGATGACATGGCAGCCTAGATATGCAGTCTTTTTATGATGCAGCCTTCTGATTGAGAAGCATCCATTAAATGTTTTTCAGTTTGACAATAGTCAATCATTTTTTGTAAAAACAATAATATTCAAATTAAATATAAATGGAGACAAATTTTTCTGGTCCTTCTCATATAAAACAGCATTTATTTTGTTGTACTTTTCAAATGTAACTCACTCCAAAATTAACTTTTAATGGCAAACACGCTGAAGATTAGAGGACATTTGTGGAAGAAGAAGAGGTTTGAGGACATCAATTCTGAGCCATAAATCCACCAAACTGGCTTTTGAGTTGATATGTGTTACCCGCCACGGTTGATTTTCATCTGCGTTTTGAATAGTGTTAATTTCAAACCGCTTTTATGCTGCAGATAACAGCTGATATTTTCACATAAACATACAGTACAATACAATGCAACGAATGATGTGCATGTGTGGGAGAGATGGAGGAGAAAATTAAGATGAAGGTGTAAATATTAGCAGTGTGCCCTCTGGATCAAACTCCCCTCATTCTTTCCAAACCCGTGCACCTTATTTTTCAAAAATGATTATGCCAACCACAACGAAATGTGAAAATAATGAAGGTGACAAGTTGATGAATTAACGAATTAGACGAAAAGACACTGGGCAATTGTAGCTGTATGATGCTTCATTGGTCACAGGGATTGTTCATATGCAGCAGTGTCGTAGACTCAAACTCTTACAAACACAGCTGAGCTAGTGAAAGAACCTATGGCTATGCTCCTTTCAATCAATATGAAATAGCAGCAAACCCATCTTACCAAACAGTGAATAGCGTGTGATCCAGCATAATATTGATTCAGTCTATTAAAGTGGTACACCCTGATGGGCTTCACTCTGTGACTTAGAAGTGAAATGCCACTTTGGCTGAATAGCTGCTTTGTAATTGTGTAAAGAATAATGTCATAATATTGAAAAATGTAAAAGTGCTAACTGGTTAATAGACCCACATGAACAAATCAGCAAGCTATTTGCAAACATACAGGTGCATCTCAATGAATTAGAATGTCGTGGAAAAGTTCATTTATTTCACTAACTCAACTCAAATTGTGAAACTTGTGTATTAAATAAATTCAATGCACACAGACTGAAGTAGTATAAGTCTTTGGTTCTTTTAATTGTGATGATTTTGGCTCACATTTAACAAAACCCACCAATTTTCTAGCTTTTTTGAAAAGGAACACTGAATAAGAAAAGATAGAGGATTATGTTTGATTTTAGCGCACCTCCTTCCTTGCCAGGACCGTAATTAGAAATGGCCAAACTGTCCTTGCAATGTTTCATATTCTGGATTCTGCTCTGCTGCACTCCACTATATTCTGCTCTGTTTGTTGCTGGCAACAAAATTTTTCTGCTAAACTTTTAAAAGTTACATTTTTTGATTGGTCTACCTCAGTGTCACGTTTATGTTCCTGTTCGGTTCATGTTTTTCCTTATTTGGTCATGTTCCTGTGTTGCTTGATTAGTTCATTCTGGTTCCACCTGTGATGTTTAATTATCTCGTTTGTCTCAGTTCATTTAAGCCCTGTTTTCTCCCTAGTTCTGGCATCCTGTGTTAGTTTGATCTTATATGTTTGTGGTTATCCATTCTCCTGAGTTTGAGTTGAAATTAAAGACTTTCCATTGAATTACTTCTGCATGCGCTTCTCTTCAGCCACAAACTGTGACACTCAGAGGTCTAACAGCACTTATCAATGTCAATTTGTTTTAAGCAGCATGTGATGCATGTAATTCGACTGAATGTGATGAGACAAAAACATTTACATAGTGTATTCAACATATTAGGTATACGATTAAGTGTTAATGTGTGCATATTTTAATATTTTTTATTTAATAATAAAAATATTAAATAGACTCAGTTTTGATTTAATGTTGACTGGGCTAATTAAATCCATCAAAACTTTCTATATTGAGTGATATAAAATGTTTGCATTGTGTGAAAAACAGTAAAAGATCATTTCTGTTGATAATTATACAACTGCACAACGCTAGCACAGCATGCATCATTTATCCTTCACTTTGTTGCCAATTAAACACCTGCAAATCTAACTGTAGCGTTGACACATTTCCTTAAATGTCTTCTTTCAAGTGCTAGGCATCTGTACACTGTAAGTGGGAAATATCAAGTAGGAATTTCCTTCATCATGTGGATAGGAATGTAGCATTAGAGCCTTGCTCAAGAGTTATGCTCAAAAACAATCCCTTTTTAACCTGCTACTTTGTTGGTTACCATTTGTTGAGATAGTGAATTGGTGGGTTTTTGTTAAATGTGAGCCAAAATCATCACAATTAAAAGAACCAAAGACTTAATCTACTTCAGTCTGTGTGCATTGAATTTATGTAATACACGAGTTTCACAATTTGAGTTGAATTACTGAAATAAATTAACTTTTCCACAACATTCTAATTTATTGAGATGCACCTGTATAGATATTATATATTATATATATTTATTCCAACACTGGTAATAAATCAATATATTAGAATGATTTCTGAAGGATCATGTGACACTGAAAACTGGAGTAACAGCTGATGAAAATTCTGATTTGCATCACTGAATTAAATTATATTTTAAAGTATATTAATTATGTATTATATATGTATAGCCTTTATATATAACCTCTGGCACGGAGAAGAGTGAAAACTCCTTACAAGACTACTACTGAACATCTGAACATAACGAAACAAATGCACATTAACGGATCTTCTTCCGTCTGTTCTGCAAAATGTAAACAAATGTATATTTCTGCAAGCGTAAATATTGTGAAAATATCAATATTAATTGTGTCTAGGCAAAGGCATTCCTCCTGGAACAGGTCACGCGCCGCTGCGCAGAGCTAACACGGTTTTGGCGAGTGTTCATTTCATACTCTGTGACCGCTTATTTAATGTATAAATTATACATTGTATTTAATGTATATGGTACATGTACAACAAACTGGTAATGTCACTGGTTGAGTACTGTAATCGAATGTAGCCTATCTATACCTGTGGAACCATAGACAGCACACACTGTGTTCATCTAATAAAGATCTTCATAGCTAGCAAACAATAGCCTTTGCGTATTTGCTTTCAATTGACTGTAGATCCAAAGGCATGTCTTCAACGCTACTGATGTTCTTAAACTTTCTGTTACAACTCTGAGTGAGAACCGCTTCAGACGACTCAGTGCGTGCAGCAGGGAACTGAACAAATCATTCAAACTGATTCATGAACCAACTCACTGGTTTGACAACTGGTTTGATCAAGCCTTTGAACAGAATTGACTCAAAAGAATGAATAATTTGCGAATGGGCATCGCTCATTGCCCAGAGAAGAGTAGACGGCGCATTTGGAATAAATTGAAGCATTTTTCACTTGTATTGCCTTTAGATAAAGTAACGAAAGGAGCGTCGCCGCCCACAGTAATGAAGTAAAAGTACCGTTTTTTCACAAAAAATGTACTTGAGTAAGAGTAAAAGTACCCATCTTTAAATATACTCTTAAAGTATTAGTTGCCCAAAAAATTTAGTCAAGTAAATGTAACGAAGTAAATGTAACTCGTTACTACCCACCTCCGAAGCTTTCTGCATATGTGACATGTCAATAGTGAGACTCGACACTGTAATTTGGGACATGATGGTGTAGCATACATACATATGGATGTAGCCACGGATGATGAGAGAAGATGAAAACAACGATTGACAACTTTTTCGTCAAGAGTGTTAAGTTAAGGCCTTATTTTTTTAAGTTAAGGCCGAAATTTTATCATTTGCATGCGTTTTTAAGCCTTGTTAATTTAAAAATTCAAGCGATTAAAAAGCATTTGGGCGCAAAAGACAACTCCTTTCAGTACTTGCGTGCTGTGTTCTGTTCTGTGTGAACAGCGCGCGCACAGACAGCCGCGAGCCGCCTGAACGGGCAAATACATACAAGAGTATGTCAAAATACCCCTCTTGCAAGTACCTTTAACAATGATAAATCTATATTGAATTTATACACTGGAGTACAGATGCACCAATCGACCGGACATTTTTTGTTTCATTTGAGAGCATCTTCTGTTCCGTGCTTGCACACAAACTGCACTGCAATCATTTTCCCAAATGTAATTTGTGTGGAAATATTACGTTATTATTATAATTAGTCTGTAAACGGCAGTTAACAAAGGCCAGAGAAGACGAACACAAAAAGGAGAAAATACTGTAGCACTAGCAGGTAGAACAAGATCTCTGTTCACGATGCGTGAAATATAGGAAGAAAATCCAAATATTGAATTTTATATGAACGTGTTTCTGAGGGGAACTGACTGTTTTTAGAAATGGCGTTTTCTTTTTATCTTGTCTCTGTATAATGCATATTAAATTGGTGTTAATATGCACAGCCCTGCTGTGTTTACAGTGGTAACCAAGGAAACGCTGTATCACTGTTTCATGAGCGCCGCCTGCTGTCAGAGAGTGAAACTGCGTCTCATTCAGCCAGTCCGCTGTTTCTGTTTAGTGCCCATGTTTTATGTAACCTTAGCATAATTTCACAAAGCTAAAGACAGGTCGTTCTGTTTTTGCATCAGATTTTGAACTTATACAGTCTAATATTAATCAAACATTGCACTTTTTTTTGTAGTTGTTTTTTTTTTTTAATTTCTGTAGCTGAACATCTACAAACATAAAACCTAAAGCATCATTTCATTTCTATCTTTGTGCTATAGGCTAAGCCTATGTTTATTTGTGCTATTACTTGTAATTTGTTCATTTGCTCTTATTTACTGGCTGTCACTTGTCTTTAATAATGTTTAAACTTTATATTTGTGTTTATTTTTGACTAGTGATTTTTGCTGTGGTATTGAAATTGGAATAGAGAATTGTAAAATTTAATTGATATCTAAAATATTGGTGTCATATAAACTTATTTATTAGAATACAAGATAACATAGATCAAAAACAATGATAACAGAAACTAAACAGAAAACTATTTTATTTTTTGTGGCAAGGCCAGTGAAAATGTTGGCAGGGCAAGTAAAAATTTGTACCACTCCGGGCCAGTAGAAAAAATCCTTAGCGTTGATCCCTGCATTAGATAATGAGCCACATACGATTGAGTCTGAGCCAGAGCCCACTGAAATTAAAAGGGGGAAAGTGTATTTTGAAGAGAGTGGCTTGACCAGTTTCCCTGGCTAAGATACAGTAAAGCCGATAATATAAAGCACTGCATTTACTGTAAAGAGTGTGGGAAGACCATGGCCGGCAATAGTGCATTTGTGACTGGTTCTAATACATTTCGAATTGAAATGCTGAAAAAGCACAATGCATCTATAAAACATCTATGTTGACCAGATTGTTAGTTAATCATTTACAAATCAATATTGCCTATACGGACAGCGATTTAAAAAAAAAAAAAAAAAAAAAGTGAACTTGTAAAACTGCGGTGTTAAATGCGATGCGGTCGAAAATTTGGGCGTCCCTAACATTAGGCGCACCAGTGCAACCAGTGCAAAAAGTTAGTCTAGAGCCCTGATGTACAAATAGACTGAATAGTCTTCACTGTATAAATTCAATATACATTAATTCTTATTTTACAAAAGTGATTCAGTAAAGGACAGGGAGCGATTTTCTTCCTTATGTTTGATTTTACATTATTGACACAAATGGCAACAGCCGCTATATTAGGCTGCTTTCAAGGAATAGTTCACCCAAAAATGAAAATTCTGTTGCTTTTCTTAAGCTGTATGAGTTTCCTTCTGCTGTTGAACGCACTATTGAAAATGGGGACCAGAAACCTTCTGCTTATGAACATTCTTCAAAATATCTTCTTTTATGTTGAGGTGAACAATGAAATTCATACAGGTTCAGAACAACTTGAGGCTGAGTAAATGATGACAGTATTTTCATTTTTGGGTGATCTATCCCTTTAAAATCTCATCATACAATGCCAGGAACTCATATAGCCTACTATACATATGCAAGCTTTATGTTTAACTATAATGTTCATGTAAGACACAAATGTCTGTTTACGAGGATACTCTCAAAGACAGGCATTTTGACTCATAACTATGTGTTTTTGAATGTTTAAGCTCAAGGCGCGAATAAGAACTCAAGTTTAGGCAGGTGCTTTACGAGCAGGTGCGCGCCGCGCGTTTTAGGCTGAAACCATCTTAACGCGTGCATTTGCCAAAATGAATTCTGCCCCGCTTCTTAATGTCCCTGAACAGTTAAATTTGTTTTTAAACCACAATGTTTAAAATGCGTTTAAATGATAAGCTAACATCATGACGCGCAAAACGATTGACATATTTCTACCCGGTTATTTCTAAACCCAAAAGCGAATATACTAGGCCTATAGAGTTTGTTCCAACACAACAAGCAATATATATCCATCAAGTTAATAATCAAACTAATCTAAAATCTGTGGCGACAATGACGCTACGCTTTTATCTACTCCATGTGTTCACAATTTCCACTCCAGCTTTAGTAAAATAATCTGATAGCTGGGAATTTTACTAACTCGTGTTTTTCCCTCTCTCATCATTTTGTTTTAGAATAGCCTCTCTGACATTTTGTATTTTTTTTTTTTTAGTTGAATAGAATAGTTGACAGTTTTACTTATCGAAGATTGTTCTTTGTATGATTGTTCTTTGATTTTTTTTTTTTTTTTTTTGGTAAAATAGTGAAAGCAAACATGTGCTTCTTGCCGTCTCAGCAGTAGCGTGTTTACCCACCATGCAAACATTACTTCTGCCGGTGTGCTGTGGCAAGCTTTATGCATGCGCTTGAGCGCTTATTAGGCTATGTAGGAAAATAAAGGCTCATATAAATATGCAATAAAATGTGTGTTTAGTTGACTACGGCTTAAAATGAACGACTACGAGTCGACCATAAAAATCTTTAGTCGAGGGCAGCCCTGTTTCTCACTGGCATAGTCAGAGGCTTTCTATTCAAGAGACATTTTATTGGACCAAAAAACTGAGATACCACTGAATTCTTAGTCATCAGGGGCCGGTTGCACCAGCTGTACGTAAGTTACAACTTAGCCTAGTTTTGACGTAAATGGGCACTAAGTTACAACTTACGCACTACTAAATATTTTTTCGTTGCACCATTACACTTAGTTGAAGTGTAACTCTACGTATAAACTAAATATTTACGGAAGCGTCTGATCAGGAGTAACGGTTGGAATAAAATAGCAGACTGAGTAATATATGCTCTTCTTTTCAAGTCAAGTCAAGTCAAGTCAAGTCAAGTCGAGCTTTATTGTCATTCTGCTACATGTGTGGACATATAGTGGAACGAAATGTCGTGTCTCGCAGGACCACGGTGCTACATACTAGTTAAACATAAGATAAACATACAACAATGCAAGTATAGGAAAAGCAATAGAGCTATACAACAGTTAACTATCTGACTATACATATACTAAAAATACTATAACTGCTATACCTAGTTGTCCACACATACACAAACTGAGACTGTACAAAAAAACTTTACATAAATACTGTGCATGAAATTGTGCAAAAGAGATATATGTACATGAAATTGTGCAGAAAAAATATATATTTTGTACATTATTGTGCAGATTTGTGGGAGACAGTGCATAGTGCAAAAAGATTTTGTAGTGCAATGCTCAAGTAAACATGTATTATTTTGTAGTGCAATGTTCAAGTAGACATATATTTTCTTAAGAGTCTTTGTGGCAGGGAGTGTTTGTAGAAAGTGTCTAGTGTGCATATAGTGGGATGAGTGCGTTACTACAGGTGGTTTGTATAGCCCACTCACCTGTGTGTAGCACATTCAGGGGTTTGGTCCAGAATTGCACTTAGTAATATTGTCAACAGTTTTTAATGAGTTGGGGGGTGGGAGGGCTGAGGTGTTCATGGTTTCAGAGGGGGACAGGGGGATTGGAGTTAAGAGCTCTCACAGCCTGGGGAAAAAAGCTGTTGAGCAATCTGACAGAGCGAGCTCTGATGCTCCGGTACCTTCTACCTGATGGCAGGAGCTGGAAGAGGTTGTGAGAGGGGTGGGTGGGGTCCTTCACGATGCTGGTGGCCTTGTTGGAGCATCGTGAAAGGAAAATGTCCAGGATGGAGGGGAGAGGGGCACCAATGATCTTTGCGGCAGTGTTCACTGTCCGTTGTAGGGTCTTGCGGTCAGCAGCACTGCAGTTCCCATACCAGACAGTGATGCAGGTGATCAGCACACTCTCAATGGTGCCCCTGTAAAAAGTGGTGAGGATGGGTGGAGGGAGACTTGCCCTTTTCAGCCGGCGGAGAAAGTGGAGGCGCTGTTGTCCCTTCTTGTTGAGTGACGTGACGTTGGTGGTCCAGGTGAGATCCTCTGTGATGTGCACTCCCAGGAATTTAGTGCTGCCGACTCTCTCCACGGTTGAGCCGTCGATGGTCAGCGGGGGGTGGTCAACAGAGTTTCTCCTGAAGTCCATCACAACCTCTTTCGTCTTACCCACATTGAGGGACAGGTTGTTAGCACCACACCATTCAGCCAGCTGTGCCACTTCCTCTCTGTAGTGCGTTTCATCGTTGTTGCTGATGAGGCCTACCACAGTTGTGTCATCAGCAAACTTGATGATGTGGTTGGAGCTGGACTTGGCAGTGCAGTCGTGGGTCAGCAGCGTGAAGAGCAGCGGGCTGAGCACACAGCCTTGTGGGGCACCTGTGTTCAGTGTGGTAGTGCTGGAGGTGTTGCGGCCGACACGGACTGACTGAGGTCTTGCAGTTAAAAAGTCCAGGATCCAATTACAGAGGGAGGTGTTAAGGCCCAGCAGGTTTAGTTTGTGGATGAGCTGTTGTGGGATTATTGTGTTGAATGCTGAGCTGAAGTCAATGAACAGCATTCTTACATAAGAGTCTTTCTGTTCCAGATGGGTAAGAGCTAGGTGGAGAGTGGTGGATATTGCATCGTCCGTGGAACGGTTTGGACGGTATGCAAACTGGAGTGGGTCCAGCGTGTTTGGAAGACTGGACTTGATGTGCTGCATGACTAACCTCTCAAAGCACTTCATCATGATTGGGGTCAGTGCTATGGGACGATAGTCATTCAGACAGGACACAGGTGACTTCTTTGGTACTGGAATTATGGAGGTGGATTTGAGACACGTGGGGACGACTGCCTGGCTCAGCGAGATGTTGAAGATGTCTGTTAGGACATCCGTCAGCTGTGCAGCACAGTCTTTCAGTACACGTCCAGGTATGTTGTCAGGGCCCGCAGCCTTTCGTGGGTTAATCCTGGATAGGGTCTTCCTTACGTCGACTGGAGAGAGACAGAGTACCTGGTCGTTTGGAGATGTGAGTAGTTTCTGTGCAGGTGTGTCGTTCTGTATCTCAAATCGTGAGTAGAAGTGGTTGAGTGCCTCTGGTAAAGATGTGTCATCATCACTGGCCTGTGGCAGGGGCTTGTAGTCAGTGATGGTCTGAATGGCTTGCCATAGGGTCCGAGTGTCTCTGCTGTCTGTGAAGTGATTGTTGATTTTTTTAGCATACTGATGTTTTGCCTTCTTGATGCCATGAGACAAATTGGTTCTTGCTGTTTTGAGGGCTGCTTTATCTCCTGATCTGAATGCTTCATCTCTGGTCTTTAGCAGCCCACGAACCTCTGCTGTCATCCATGGCTTCTGGTTGGCACGTGTGGTGATGGTTTTGGTGACTGTCACATCATCTATGCACTTTTTGATGTAAGCAGTCACAGTTTCGGTGTACTCCTGCAGGTCTGTGTGGTTGTTGTAGGTGGCCGCCTCTTTAAACATGTTCCAGTCTGTGTCCTGGAAGCAGTCCTGCAGTGCTGAGGTGGCATTGTCTGGCCATACTGTGATCTGCTTTTGAACCGGTTTGGTGAGTTTGAGAAGTGGGCTATATGCTGGGATTAGCATAACAGAGATGTGGTCTGAGTACCCGAGGTGTACCTGACAACCTTCAATCCTTTAGGCATATATGATGCTGCTGACATTTACACTTACGTGCATATTAAGAGAGGGAGAACAATATGTGAATAAACGTACTTTGTTTCTCTTTTAGCTCGTCTTCAACACCCCATCTACAGCGTGCCTCTGTGCGCTTCGGTCCGTGTTTGCGCATGTCAGATGAAATAATAAATAAATGGCATTTCTTATGTTTTCTTATGTTTCCTTCAGTATTTATTGATCCTTATTTATTTCAAATACAGTTTCTGAAGGTTATTTACATATAAAAATAGCTTACATGTAGATTAATGTTATCGTTTTTAATGGAAACTTTGTTTTTACCGTTAGTATACGTGAGGCAAAAGAAGTTAGAATGAAGGATAAATTAACATTCATAACATTTAAACAAGTTTTGCTCGCGTATTTGAAGGTTTCTATTGGATGATTTAGGATAAAAGTTATTATGCGACTACGCATTACTTTATGAACTACTAGCTACGTCCTGCCTTACGAACAACTGGCGCAACCAAATAATGTATGGATTTAGTCACAAACTAGCTAGTAGTTACTAAGCCTCTAGTGTGGACTTAACGTTCTAATTTAAGTAAGAACTTACGAATGGCTGGTGCAACCCTACACAGGAACTTTAAATCACTTTCATGGAAGAAAAAGGCTGCACATTTTAAATGTCCATTTCATGGAATAACCCATGGATAACTTCAAAATAACCAGTGTCACCTGTAATTAGATAATTAGTTTCATAAAAAGCTTCGAATGAAATTATGAAATTGCATTAATCCATGGTGTTGAAAGACACCTTAATCTTCTGAATAAATGGAAATCCAAGCCTTTTATTAATTTTGGGAGACTTTGCACATGGGAAAGTGTGTATTGTAAGCAGTGGGAGGGGAGGCTACCCTCTGAGTTGAAGTCTTTACCTCCTGCAAGTATAACCCATTGGTTTCACGCTGCCCTTTATGTAGCCCTATTGACTGTGTTGCTCACCATTTTGTTTAAATTAGAATGGCTATTATTAACACTAGCGCTATCTTAAAGGTCAGACACTTCCTGTGAAGGAATCCCAGGAGTTATCATCAAAGCCGAGTTCCTCTGAAACAAAGTGAAAAGATTCTCTAAAAGGAAGCGCAGAGTTAAAAGCAACATTTAGCATGAATCTGCAAAGTCAGAGCATTAACAAATGCATATAACAATTAAATGTATTTGGACATTATCCAGTCAACATGCCATCAAAATACAATACAAATGCTGCATTACTTCTCATGCTTCAGTTCTACCTGCATGCAATAGAGTCAATGTGTTTGCAAGCATTTGTAAATAAGACAGGAAACACGGTATTGGGAAAGCTTGTACAGTATGTAAAGAAAATGTAGGAAATGTTAATTGATTGCATATTCTGTGAAAACAACATGGATTGTGTTAATTATATAGTCCACAACAGACAGATGTTGTGCTAAACGTGTTTAGAGTCTTGGCTACAGATAGGACAAAATGATATTAGCTGCAGCAAAAAATAAATAAATAAATAAAATAAATAAAACAACAAAGAAAGAAAGAAAAGAAAAACTATGCAATATAAACTGAGTACATATATATATATATACATATATATATATATACATATATATATATATATATATATATATATATATACATATATATATATATATACATATATACATATATATATATATATATATATACATATACATATATATATATATATATAAAATTTTTCAAACTACATTCTGATGTAACAGCCACTTTTCACAATATCAATTGTGATCTCTTATGATCTTTTTTTCCCACCAATGTGTCGTTTATCTCAGAAATGTGTCCGATTACAAACGCAAATTGGTTTGAGAACTGCATTTTGTGTTGATGATGTCAAAACCAAACCTTCTACTAGGCAAACCACTCGGCCATCTGAAGACATACTGTAAGCAAACAAAATACCATTTAAAATGTTAATACTCCTAATTGAACTGTTCACTTAAATTGTTGTCCCAATAATGCAAGCTCTCTAGTTTTTATTTTTAAGAATACATCCCGTAGCAACATATTCAAAACAGACCATTGTGCATTAGCTCGTAGATACATGTATCTGTCATGATGAATGTATATGCTTGCAAGAAGTTTCATTATGCTTTATGAAAGTAATTTCATTACAAATTGAATGTCTACTATGCTAAAAACAGTTTAAGACTATAATGGCTTCATTGTACATCTCACTTCCATGGTGGTTTTTTTAAGACTCATCTGAAATGTTTCAATGGGTATCAATAGAGCTGTCCTACTTTCCGCTCACAGAAGAATGCGCTAACGTGTGTGTGTGTGTGTGTGTGTGTGTGTGTGTGTAAGATATTCTGTGCTGTGTTGAATCTATGTCATAAAGCGCACTGACCAAACTAAATATATCTGAAGTTACACTTACTGTGATGCTTTTGAATGTCACGCATAAATGCATTAAGCAATTCAGTATTGTGCAATCCATGAAATGTCATTTCATTTATTGATTTTTGTCAAGTATCTTGAAAATGATCTGCCGGGAGCTAAAGCCAAACATCCGCAGGTATGCAATAAAGCCAGCTTTCAGAACCTGTTTATTCTTAGTTTTGTTGAGCATTACATTCGGTATTAGTGGATTGTGTCCAATAACCCTTCTGTCTATAGGCATGGAAAGGTTTAGATTGGATAAAAACTTGATTTGACATATTAATCATGTTTTTCTTCCTTCCAACAAAACACTTGAGGTCCTATCCATTTCCTCAACATACTTGGGCTTTGACTGGCATGTAAATTCAATCATTTTGACAAGCTCCTGCTTGAATGATTGCAGGTTGATATGATTGTGATGCAGTCTAGGATAATGGTAATTTGAGTGCCACCTGAACTAAGAACTGAATGACACATGATGGCCTGACACATAACTGCTTAGCTGTGTCCAAATCCCTAATATGAAGCCTAATCACTGTGCTATTTACTCAGACTTATGACTTTAACTAACAGCTCATAGAAATGACGCTACTTCAGTGCTTTGCTTCAGTTGACAACTTAAATCATCGACCAATTGATAAAAAATATTTCTGCATCTTTTGATGTGTCAGGGGTGTGGATAAGTGGTTTGGAAATTGGATTAAAGTTTTGTTCATGGTTTTCAAAGATGCAAGTATGTCTCACACACACACAGCATGAAAAATTTTAATTTTTTACTAAGTTCCTGTTACGGAGCCGACGAGATGAGAGGCGTGCGGATCCATTTGCAGGGCTTTTATTAGACAGAGACGTGGTTACAAAACAAGCAAGATTCATGCAAATGGAAAACAGGCACAACACAGGCAAGACAAAGAGTAGTCTTAGGACAAGTGTGGGTCTTCGATCGGTGAACAATATCCAATAGGGCAAGGCAGAGAGATAATCCAGGTACACGAGCGGTAGTCCAAGAGAGGTGCAAACAGAGTCCGAACGGGAAGGCAAAGGGTTAATACAGGAAACACGGGCAAGAATCAAGACACTAGAAAACAGGCAAGGCAAGACTATAATAACTGAGTGGGCTCCGCAGAGTAGCTATCGCTAGGATATACGCTATACAATATTCGGCACGGAAGGGCATGTGAATGATCTTTACAGGGCAGGACGAGAGTTCCCAGACAGCCTTCATAGCCGTTACCGGGCAGGACAAGAGTTCACAGACGGCCTTCATAGCCGTTACAGGGCAGGACGAGAGTTCACAGATGGCCTTCATAGCCGTGACAGGGCAGGACGAGAGTTCACAGACGGTCTTCATAGCCGTTACAGGGCAGGACGAGAGTTCACAGACGGCCTTCATAGCCGTGACAGGGCAGGACGAGAGTTCACAGACGGCCTCCATAGTCGTGACAGGGCAGGACGAGAGTTCACAGACGGCCTCCATAGCCGTGACAGGGCAGGACGAGAGCTTGTGAATGGGTACCAATGACACCTCCGGAGGTTCTGCAGCAGTTGCCGCCACCTCTGGAGGTTCTACAGCAGTAACCCTCTCCTTGATCACGACATGACAGGCTGAAAGTACATTGCTGGACGCTACCACCACACCAGGAACTGAAGCGAACACCGCCGCTCCAGGAGGTTCTGCAGCATGTGCCACCACCTCTGGAGAAGCTGCAGCGGGTGCCGTCGCCTCGGAGAACACAGCAGCGCGCGTCACTACCCCGAGAGGTTCTGCAGCTTCAGTCACCACCTCTGGAGACATTTCGGTGGACGCCGCCACCTCGGCCAGTTCGGTGGTGGTGTACGCAGCCCAAACGCAACATAAAGCGATCCCTTATCATGGAAAGCGCTTCAGGCAAGGGGATAAGTTCAGGAACAAGAGGGTTAGAGTGAGTGGGTTTTGGAACACCAACTGTGCGTGCAGACACCAGCGGTGCATCCCTCACGCTAGATACCAGACTGGGATACCGAAAGACTGACCATGAATATCTGGGTGCAATAGACAGGACGTGATGAGACTCTGGACGTTCAGCTGAGGCGTGACATGACTCTGGACGATCGGCTGAGGCATGACGTGACTCTGGACGATCGGCTGATGTGTGATGTGACTCTGGACGATCGGCTGACACGTGACGTGACTCTGGACGATCGGCTGAGGCGTGACGTGACTCTGGATGAACAGCTGAGATGTGACGAGACTCTGGAAGATCAGCTGTGACGTGACGTGACTCTGGATGATCAGCTGAGACATGACGAGACTCTGGACGATCAGCTGAGATATGACGAGACTCTGGATGATCAGCTGAGATGTGATGAGACTCTAGAAGATCAGTGAAGACGTGACGAGACTCTGGAAGATCAGCTGAGACGTGACTTGATTCGTGAAAATCAGCCGTGACTTGACTTGTGAAGATCAGCAGTGACTTGACTTGACTTATGAAGAGCAGCCGTGACTTGACCTGACTCGTGAAGTGCAGCCGTGACCTGACTCGTGAAGTGCAACCGTGACTTGACTCATGAAGAGCAGCCGTGACTTGACTTGACGAGTGAGTGCGGTGTTGCGTTCCTCCGTGACACCCACAATGAATGAAGAACCGACAGTCAATAAAGCATAGTCCATAAAATCTCTTAGAGACAAACGGGGACACTCACGTGATTTGAGCGGCTGATTAATGCCCTCACAAAAAAAGTCTATGAGCACACAGTCCGGCAGATCAGAAAAATAGGCAAGATTTAAATACTCTTGTACATAATCCTCAAGCGATCGCAAGCCCTGCTCGAGGGTTAATAACAGTCTAGCAGTGTCCATACCTGGCCAATATCCACATGAAAAGCCGCTGGATCCTGATGTGGCCGAGTATTCTGTTATGGAGCCGACGAGACGAGAGGCGTGCGGATCCATTTGCAGGGCTTTTATTAGACAGAGACGTGGTTACAAAACAAGCAAGGTTCATGCAAATAGCAAACAGGCACAACACAGGCAATACAAAGAGTAGTCCTAGGGCAAGCGTGGGTCTTCGATCGGCAAACAATATCCAATAGGGCAAGGCAGAGAGATAATCCAGGTACACGAGCGGTAGTCCAAGAGAGGTGCAAACAGAGTCCGAACGGGAAGGCAAAGGGTTAATCCAGGAAACACGGGCAAGAATCAAGACACTAGAAAACAGGCAAGGCAAGACTATAATAACTGAGTGGGCTTCGTAGAGTAGCTATCGCTAGGATATACGCTATACAATACTCGGCACGGAAGGGCATGTGAATGGCTGTTATATAAGCAGTGTGAATGATATCGGGTGTGAGTTTAATTTGTGAGATGGAACATGGGAAATGTAGTCCGGGTTGACATGTGACAGTCTGTGAAGTGTGAGAGTCAATGTAGTGAGAAGGCGACATCTGGTGATGAGCAAACGGAAGTGCATGGACAGGATTCGTGACAGTTACACATTAATTTGTGCTAATGTATTATTTGCTTGTGTTTGACTTGAGCAACCTTTTCCAACTCAAGATAACTGAAGCATTTTCTCCTTTTCAATGTTTAAAGGGCGTTTTGTATTTTGATATTCTTCCTATGGACAATTATAACATTAATTTCATTTTATCATTCGTGTTTAATAATTTTTTTCATAATTAATCATAATTGATTGTCATTACAATTTACAACAGTTTTACTGATGCAAAACTGATCACATTTTTTTCTAGGACTATATATGTTGGTTTGTGTCGAGCTCCAAATAAAAAGTAAATGTAATTAATTAATCTTCGTTTGTGTGTGTGTGTGTGTGTGTGTGTGTGTGTGTGTGTGTATACAATATTTCCAGCACAAATCCACACTGTATCATGATACTGTATTGTGAAATAAAATCACTTTTAATGAGAAAAAGTAGGGGTGTTTGTTTCATGCCAGCTTACAGACTGAATATCTTTTAAGAGACTGATATTTTTTTTTTTTTTATAGTTTTTTTAAACAGAAAATCTGAAGAAGAAAAAAAAAATGTTTAGTAATGTTTAATTCTCAGAAGACCCTCAGTATTATACCTAAGCATGTGTAAGGGACGAAAAGCCTGTCTAAAGATTTGTAATTTTTGGTGCAATAAATACAAATTGAATCAACACATATCCTGAGAGACCAGTGTAAGAATCCATAAATTGTGCACTTCTCTGGCAACGAGGCCATTTTTCATACTTGATCCATGCCCTGTCTTTGCCTGTTTTTGTGTGTGTGTGTGTGTGTGTGTGTGTGAATCAATTCTAATCTCAGTCACTGGAGATACAGCAAAGCAACACTGTATGATTTTGGATGGTAGCTGTCAAAATTGGTGCAATGCCAGAAAATATACTGTAAATACATAAACTGAAAAGTGGCAAATGCACACAATTTGTGTTCATCTTTCTACTTGAAAATACTTCAGTGACACTCAGATGCATAATCTACTTTTATAGCACACATAACACTAAAGATACCTAACATACTAGATATGTCTACTTCACTTCAGGACAGAGGAGAAAATTGCATACCTGTATTCTCACATATAAAATGGAATCAAATGGAATCTGAACACTGTTTTGCATTGTTTCTGCTGATACAGAGAGAACATCTGTAGAATGGATTTAAACAGAGTAAAATGTATCAAACTGAGTGTAATAGAGTCTTATAGGTAGCATTATCAAATTAGTAAAAATATTTATTAAACAAACAAACATAAAAAAAATGCAAGGGGCATAGTATACAGTATGCCAAACTTTGTGATTGACAGATGTTCTGCAGAGGATTTTTTGGGGCATAAATATGTCTTTCTCCATCACTTGAGAGTTTTGACTGACTTTAACAACTAGCCTACATTACTAACTATTAATAAGCAGCAAATTAGGAGTTTATTGAGGCAAAAGTCGTAGTTAATGGTCTGTTAATAGCGAAAATTGGACCTTAAAATAAAGTAACCAATTAAATCACTCAAACATTTTGTGCACTAGTTTGCAAAAGAGTTGAATTAAAAAAATAAAAATAAAAAAATAAAGTTTTTTTTTTTTTTTTTTTTCCCTTTTTTAACTGTTTCATCTTTTTGACTGATAGAGAAAAAACACACAAAAAGGCCAACAAAATCATGATGATTACATTGATAAACGTTCAGGCTGCAAATGCACTGCATTACTAATATCTCTTGCTTTTGAAGGCTGTGACAAAGCTTGCCTCTCTCCTTTCTATTACACAAACTAATCCACTTGTCTCTAAAAGTACTAGTATTTGATTATGATCTCTTTTTCTAACTTTAAAGCTCTAGTTTGCAACTAGCAATCACTCAGAACACCTGAACAATGTCTTACTGCCCAGCAACTCTAAACACTTTAGTAACAGCCTAGAAACAACCTAAAATGCCTTAACATCCACCTAGCAATGCCTTAGTAACCACTTAGAACACATTAGTAACTGCCTACCAAGGTTTCATAACACCTCAGCAACGACTTAGCTGTTTCAAGCTATAAATATTCAGTTGTAAATATAACCTTTAAATTGGTGTAGACTTTCAGACTAAACTTTGTCAAGCCAATGTTTAAATTTTGTCTTGATGAACTTTGTTTTTCATTAGTAGGTGTATGTATGTATGTATGTATGTATGTATGTATGTATTTATTTATTTATTTATTTATTTTAGTGCTGTCAAATGATTAATCACGATTAATCGCATCTAAAATAAAAGTTTTTGTTTACATAATATATGTATGTGTACTGTGTATATTTATTGTGTATATATAAATAAACACACACACACACATTTATATATTTCAGAAAAAAAATATTTTTATATATTAAATATATTTATTTATAATATAAATTATATGAATATAAATATAGACATGTAAATACATGTAAATATTTTCAAAATATATACTGTACGTGTATGTATTTATATTTACATAATAAATATACACAGAACACATATATTATGAAAACAAAAACTTTTATTTTGGATGCAATTAATCGTGATTAATCATTTGACAGCACTAATTTATTTTATTTATTTATTTATTTTTCTAATTTATTCATTTATTTATGACATAGATGATTTGTGTTAATGGTGTGGTCCACAACAGACACTCAATAACCAATTTCTCACTTTCATTTACTCATTCAGTGCACTGAATTAGTGGAGTAATGCAGGGAAAAGTAAACGAGCACTTATTCCAGATACAACCAGTGACACTGGTTTATCAACATATTCTGGCTCATGTTCACTGTGACCACACCTGGTGTTCTAATTATGCTCACACTGTTCAATTTCTGCCTAGCCCTGAGGTTTTTCAAACATTATACATCATTGAACATTGGTTTCATTTCTGTCTTTAAGGAAGCCTGACTACGGTATTGCCCATTTGTTCTATACCCCCCACCCCACCAGCCCTCTTTTATTCCCCATCTCTATCGCTCTCATCAGATTCTTTCCCTATTCTCCAGGTTTTGGAATTATCTTTACAATCAACCCCTCTGGATATTCTTCATGGCATGAGGAAAATACTGATTAGCTGAGCATTGTGTTTCTGGAAAAGGGCTGCAACGATTAGTTGACATTATCGACAATAATCAAGTTTCCATCCAGATTTTGCGCTGTTTTGTTATCGACAAAGATATATGCGTTAAAAAAAAAACTTTGCGAAATTTGCTGTCTACAGCCTGTTTCCATCCAACTGGCCTTTTGCCGATAAAATGGTGTGCGTCATGACGTCATCCCTAAAAAAACGAATTGTCGCATAAGTTTTGGTGTATCGCAAAAAAATGTTGCCCTTGAGCTGTTTCCATACATAATTTATCCTATATCCTATATTAAATTGTATAGGCCTAAATAAAATAATTTTTATTAAGTGTCATGAGTTTTTTTTTTTTTTTTTTTGTACTTTTATAGACTAGATAGATAGTCCACTGTCGATAATCAAGCAATGATCATAAACAGTTGCAGTTGTATTATTATTATTTTTCTGATTAACTTTTACAGGAAATAGGAATGTTCATTCCGGTTATTTTATTTCTCCTAACCGACAGTCGTTAAGCCATATTAACTGTTAACCGACAAGATTATGTTAAATTACAATTAAATTAAATTTAAATTGATAGGTGGCTTGACCCACTAAAAATACCTACATTTGTTTTCCAGGGATTCATTTTATACACACAAAAAGCAGCATAAACAACATGAACGTGTGGATTCACATGCACGTCACGCACCTGCAGCGCTTCTGCGAACTGAGAAAAACATAAGCTATTATATATAAAAGAAATAGTCCATTATGCAAAATATATTTTTCTAAATAATTAATGAATTAACAAAACAAAAGAAAAAAACTGCAACAATTAGCAGCCTATATGCAGAATTTTGGTTCATTTTTGTGATGCACTCTTGAGAAAGCGGCAGTTTGTTTCCTTTATTTCACAACAGCACGTTTTGTTTTTTATTATGAATGTACACAAATAAAAGAAATATTTTGAATAGTTTTGAATAATGTCTTACTCTTATATGACCACAAATGAAGGAGTAGGCTAGTGCAAGTTGTTTCCACTTTTACAAAGGGAAAAAAAAAAACGCAATCGTGCCGGCGCCTCACGCGCGCAGTTAATCATAGCCTACTGACTCGACAACGCAGCCTGTTCATTGTCATAATAAAATACAGCCAGCAAAAAATATTGAAGAAACATGAAAAAAAAATATTTTATTTCCCCTCACTCCACAACAAATCATTTAAATTTAACGGTAGAAAGAACTCAGAACAAAACAAGAATAAAAATATAAGAAGCTAACAAGCCAAAAGGAAGTAATTTAAACTTTTGTACTTCACGTTCCAATATGTAAAACCAAATGTGCTTGGCATAATATCACGGGGGTATGGTGGTCAAGCTGAAAGGCTATTTAAACAGGCTATTTAAACTGAACAGTGCACTGTAAAAAAAAAAATAATAATAATAATAAAAAAAATAAATAAATAATGATAATAATAATGTAAACGTAGGCTAGCCTACTAACACAAAATTAAGATAAGTATGTTTGAGAGGTAACTCATCTTTTTCTTACATGTATAAAATAATTTTAGATACAATTTAATAATATGATTTTATGCGCTTTTGAACTACAGGGAAACGGTGCTTTAACGTGAGCAATACCATGAACATGGATGCTGCCTATTGGCTAATTTTGTCATGTGACACAACATTTATTTTCTCGATAAAAAGTGTTTCCAAACTAATTTTTGCAATATTTGAAGTATCGATATGGAATTTATGCACTAAAGTTAAACGGAAAAAGATTTTGTCGACACATGAGAAATTTAATCAATAATTGGCATTTCCATCAGCTATATCGTAAATATTTTAAAGCGTTAAATATTTTTTCGCAAAAAAATCCTTGGATGGAAACCTGGTTTATGTAGACATAAAAAATTGTCGAAAAATATTGTTGTTGTCGAGTTGTCGTTTGATCTCATATGACCTAACGTGAGGGCCTGCAATAATGCGGTTTGACCAGTGTGGCGCTGTAGCGCAAGACTGTAATTCAGCCCTCCTTGATGCAATTCAAGAGAAGACGACACACACAGAGCTTCAGAGAAAACGCAGCCAATCCTGAAGCTGCTGAGCGGCATTTGGATGAATATGTAAATATATGCTGCGCGCTTTCCTCTCAATAACGAAATAAACACAACAAAAACTGTTAAAGCAGCAGTTAAAAACGCATCTGATTACAGCGATGTGGATGTTTGCAGGAGCTCTGCTGTAAAGTCCAGTCATGTCACGTTTATTTATATAGTACTTTATGCAATAGATAGCCTTAAATTAAGCAGCTTTACAGTGTTAATCATTAAAAACCAGTTAGAGTCAGTGTCGATTTCAGTTAAAATTACAACTTGATTTTCTGTTATAAAGCAGCTCTCCAGTGTGGAGCTAGCTACCGATAAAATATTTTATTAGTGGGAAAATATATATATTTATATATTATTTCATTAAAGTGATGGTTTGCAAAGATCAAAGCTTGATCTAGCTCAGGACTGTTTTGATTATCATAACCCATAAGCTATTTTAAGAGATATTATTTTGTGAATAAAATAGTTTATCCAAACATAAAACGTCTTGTCACTTAACTTTATTTGGTTTCTTATCCATATGACTTACAAAAGGAGATGTTAGGCAGAATGTGTCATTCAGTTACTTTTTCATATCGCTAATTAAATGGTGAATGAGAGATTTTCTCTTGCGGTCATATATTTTGTGTGCCAAATATACAGGTGCATCTCAATAAATTAGAATGTCGTGGAAAAGTTCATTTATTTCAGTAGTTCAACTCAAATTGTGAAACTCGTGTATTAAGTAAATTCAATGCACACAGACCGAAGTAGTTTAAGTCTTTGGTTCTTTTAATTGTGATGATTTTGGCTCACATTTAACAAAAACCCACCAATTCACTATCTCAACAAATAAGAATACTTCATAAGACCAATAAAAAAAAAAATAAAAAAAAAACATTTTTAGTGAATTGTTGGCCTTCTGGAAAGTATGTTCGGTAGGGGCTCCTTTTGCTTTAATTACTGCCTCAATTCGGCATGGCATGGAGGTGATCAGTTTGTGGCACTGCTGAGGTGGTATGGAAGCCCAGGTTTCTTTGACAGTGGCCTTCAGCTCATCTGCATTTTTTGGTCTCTTGTTTCTCATTTTCCTCTTGACAATACCCCATAGATTCTCTATGGGGTTCAGGTCTGGTGAGTTTGCTGGCCAGTCAAGCACACCAACACCATGGTCATTTAACCAACGTTTGGTGCTTTTGGCAGTGTGGGCAGGTGCCAAATCCTACTGGAAAATGAAATCAGCATCTTTAAAAAGCTGGTCAGCAGTAGGAAGCATGAAGTGCTCCAAAATTTCTTGGTAAATGGGTGCAGTGACTTTGGTTTTCAAAAAACACAATGGACAGAGGAGGATGCAGAGGATGACATTGCACCCCAAATCATCACAGACTGTGGAAACTTAACACTGGACTTCAAGCAACTTGGGCTATGAGCTTCTCCACCCTTCCTTCAGACTCTAGGACCTTGGTTTCCAAATGAAATACAAAACTTGCTCTCATCTGAAAAGAGGACTTTGGACCACTGGGCAACAGTCCAGTTCTTCTTCTCCTTAGCCCAGGTAAGACGCCTCTGACATTGTCTGTGGTTCAGGAGTGGCTTAACAAGAGGAATACGACAACTGTAGCCAAATTCCTTGACGCGTCTGTGTGTGGTGGCTCTTGATGCCTTGACCCCAGCCTCAGTCCTTTCCTTGTGAAGTTCACCCAAATTCTTGAATCGATTTTACTTGACAATCCTCATAAGGCTGCGGTTCTCTTGGTTGGTTGTGCATCTTTTTCTTCCACACTTTTTCCTTCCACTCAACTTTCTGTTAATATGCTTGGATACAGCACTCTGTGAACAGCCAGCTTCTTTGGCAATGAATGTTTGTGGCTTACCCTCCTTGTGAAGCGTGTCAATGATTGTCTTCTGGACAACTGTCATTTCAGCAGTCTTCCCCATGATTGTATAGCCTAGTGAACCAAACTGAGAGACCATTTTGAAGGCTCAGGAAACCTTTGCAGGTGTTTTGAGTTGATTAGCTGATTGGCATGTCACCATATTCTAATTTGTTGAGATAGTGAATTGGAGGGTTTTTGTTAAATGTGAGCCAAAATCATCACAATTAAAATAACCAAAGACTTAAACTACTTCAGTCTGTGTGCACTGAATTTATTTAATACACGAGTTTCACAATTTGAGTTGAATTACTGAAATAAATGAACTTTTCCACAACATTCTAATTTATTGAGATGCACCTGTATATATTTGCATAAATTATTTGTATAATAATTGTAATTACATAATATGACTTTCAAAAGCTGAAGTGATTACCGTTATATATTTGTTAGAATATGCATAACTCAACATTTTAACTAATTGCAAAAGCTGAATAATCAGTCAATGTCTACTGATTAATCAGTGAACTAATCGACGATTAGTCGATTAATCGGTCTAATAATCATTAGATTAATCGATTATCAAAATAATCGTTTGTTGCAGCCCTATTCTGGAAATGGCAAAAGGTAGTCAAATGGTTCTGTGGGCTCTTGAAGAATGTTCTGGTGCATTTTACTGACATGTATTAAAGCTTAATCAACTTAACCAGGGATGCACAAAAAAAAATTATTTCATACGAGTCACAGGCCAAGCACGGCTCTGGAGGCTTCTCAAAATCCTACTGTCTCATAGTTTTCATTTATATGTGGCCCAAAACATTATTTCACCCTTAGCTGCAAAATACATTATGAGTATACATTGTTTCAGTAACCAATTTGTTGTTTTGTTGCATAATATACTGTACATCACCTTTTCTAGTATTACTGTTTTCAAACTCATCAATGCCACTTTGTCCTTAAAGTGAAATTTTGTCTGTACAGTATGACAGTTAGATTCACTATTTTGGACTACCCCCTTGTACTTGAGTATGCAAATACAGAATGATCATACAGGGATCCATACCTGTGAGTTATAATACATTTGTAGTATGTATTTGTAGTAGTTACAACAATCTTGTTCTGATGTATTCATCTCTATTGCATAATAAAGTAAAGCAAAAAATAAAAAAATAAAATAATAATAAAATAAAAACTGATTAATAAAATATGTTTTTGGACTAACAAGGAGTTTTGAGTTTTAAAACTTAAAGGGATAGTTCACCCAAAAAATGAAAATTTAATGTTTATCTGCTTACCCCAAGGGCATCCAAAGATGTAGGTAACTTTGTTTCTTCAGTAGAACACAAACGAAGATTTTTAAATCAAACCGTTGCAGTCTGTCAGTCATATAATGTCAGTCAATGGGACTCACGGATTTGACAGAAAAAAAAAACATACACAGACAAAACCAAATTAAACCCTGCGGCTCCTGACGATACATTGAGGTCTAAAGACACGAAACAATCGGTCTGTGCAAGAAACTGAACAGTATGTATATTGTTTTTTACCTCTGATCCGCCACATGGTCCAACTGTCCTGAGCGCGTTCACACAACAGCCGGCGCATGACGCGTCTTCTTCTTCTTCTTGCTTTACAGCGGATCGCAGACTTATAAGCGCATTACCGCCACCTCTCTCTCAAATGGACTATTGACACTCTATCTACAATCTCAATTAGGAGTGATCCACCATAAAGCAAGAAGAAGAAGAAGAAGAAGAAGACGCGTCACGTGCCGGCTGTTGTGTGAACGCGCTCAGGACATTTGGACCGTGCGGCGGATCAGAGGTAAAAAACAATATAAATACTGTTCAGTTTCTTGCAGAGACTGATCGTTTCGTGTCTTTAGACCTCAGTGTATCGTCACGAGCCGCAGGGTTTAATTTGTTTTTTCTCTCAAAGCCATGAGTCTCATTGACTGACATTATATGACTGACAGACACTGCAACAGTTTGAGTTAAAAATCTTTGTTTGTGTTCTACTGAAGAAACAAAGTCACCTACATCTTGGATAACCCTTGGGGTAAGCAGATAAACATCAAATTTTCATTTTTGGTTGAACTATCCCTTTAAATTCTGTTTTATAATACAGTAAACTCCTATCCTGTATGTCAAAATATCAGAGAAAAGCTTATTCTGTCAATTTATGACCCCTTAAAGTTAGCACAAATATAGCATACACATCCATGCCGCATATATAAAATTAAAAAAATTATGTTGTGGAAGCTCTCTTTTTGTTAAGTTATTTTGCATTCCTCTCATAAGCATGGCCACAGTGGAGCCAAAAACCTTTCTTTAAAAGTAGTAAGCGCTTTGTAATGCAAATCTCCCATTAGGAAATAGCACAATCCATCTCTACCCCCTGTATATTCAAACATCAGCATCACCACCTTTTTTTAAACATTCATATTCATAATGCAATCATTCTGCCTTCATAACATTCCTCAAGGCCTCCTCTATGACACTCTTTATCACATACAGAAACGGGTTCATCCTCTCTCCTCACTTTATCGCAGCCCCCAGAGCAATTATTCTCCCACAGGATGCCGAAACGGGCCTATGCCGGCATTCCTAGCCCTATATTACAATAATTCTGCGAAACATGACAGCAACCTCACATGTCACTCAACACCTCCTGATGGCGGCTCTCTCGTGCTTTAGAGCAAATGCTGGTGTAGCTATTGCACCGATAAAAGGTGAGCTTACTTCTAGGCTTGGATTTTTACCTGCACAATAGCAAGGGTATTTTATCACGGGCAGAACGGTAAGCCACACGGTGAACTGTGTTGGTAGCTGAACAAAAAGGGAAACTCCAATGTGATAAAGAACAGACGACAAGGCACAGTAGGATAAAGGTGAACTTGTGACCCAGGAGCACAAACAGATGACAGCTTCTGGGTTTCCAAAAAGGAGTTCAGCATGAGCTACACTAGCATAACTGCACTTTATCAGTAGTTTGTCTGTTTGTTTGTTTTTTTTTCTCTCTCTCTCTCCTATAAGAGATTTTTGCTTGTGTGTGTGAAATAAAATTATCAAATTATTTAAGAAAATATAAATTAAATTTAAAATAAAACACACTCATGCAAATATTTTGAAATATAAATATATAAAATAAATATCTATTTGAATATATTACAAAACATAATTTATTAAATTTTTAGCAGCCATTACTCCAGTCGTTAGTGTCACATGATCCTTCAGAAATCATTCTAATGTGCTCATACACATTCAAAAGTTCCATATGGGAATTCTGCCTGACCAACTTTAAATGTGATTCATATGATTAAAATTAAATTTATTTACATAATATCAATTTTACAGTCTCAAGAAGCTGTTTTTGCACTAATGCCAGATTTATCAACTGAATATACTATTTTAGTTTGTCTCCAAGTTCCAAATAAAGACAGAAACTAAACAAATGGTATGAAGTACCTTTCATTTGTAAAGTACTGAATCCACTTCATTGTCCTATAAAAGATTGGGCAATCCAACACACTACAAAGACAGAAATCAACATCAATAACCGGCCACTGAGAGAACTAAACAAGTAGAATTTATACAAATGCAAGAGAGGAACTAATGACTTAATAGAATGAACACAGAAACTAGATCAATTAAATAAACTAAGGCAGGAGAACAGGAACACAAACAAAAGTCCATAACCGTGACTGATATATCATTACCATGAGGAATTCAGTCATGCTATCCCTGTCAAGGAGATGTGCTGATCATAATCATCATACAATCAATATACTCTTCATCCTGATTATTTTTGCATAAATACAGTACGTGGCCCATAAGATAGTTTTATTTAGTGCTGACAACATAAACAAACAAGTGGTTTATTTTCTCTTTTAAGCAAATTTAACGCATTGATCAAAAATCAAACAGTGACGACCTGGGGTCAGAAAGCTTGCAGCATAACGTGTTTACTTTCTATACCTTTGGGAGTGTTTAATTATTTTTAACACCACTGCAATTAGAAATACAAGCAACAGAATACACTGTAAGAAAATGATTAGCCTTTTAGTGGCAGTGATGGCTTAGAAGTGTAACAATACTGGTCGTCTCACTTTCGGAAAAGGCCTGGGAACATTTTGATCCTGCATTCAGAGCAAACTAATCCACTGGCCTTTCAGCCTCTGAGGATGGTTTGTAATGTTCTTTTGAAGCAGAATCTAAAGGAGGATGCAGTAAACATTTTTATTCAATTAGTTCAAAAGATCAGAGAACTGTTAGATCAATCGTCCGTGTACTTTTAATGTGAGATACAGTCATAACAACTTGTGATTCCCCTCTGAGGCATTAAAGCATGGAAATCAAGCAGAAGCTGCTTGGCTGGAGGAAACACAAAACAGCTGGAGAACCTGGAAAAAACAGTGTAGTGGTCATGCTATAACGCCACTGAAAAACAGCTGAGTAATCAGACATTTTATCTTTATAAAACAGCGAATGGAAGAAAATGTCCATAGTTACTTCTTTTAGCAAGTGGGTTGACATAAACTGACTAATAGATCCAATTTCTCTTTTAGAGATAAGGCTTTTAGAGATGTTACTGGAGATTTTGAAGATCTATCTTCTTTTAGATAACTACAAGGCATATCTGTTTTCTGAGTAATTATTTCACACCATCCACAGAAGGAGAGGAGTGGATGACTTCAGTTCGTTCCCACTGTCACCTTGAGAATGTTTACTAAGTCTGGACGATATGTAAACATTGTAAATGTTTATGTTTTTATTTGGCCATTAAATTTCATAAAGAATGTCATCAGTGGTATTTTAGAAACTAAGTATTACTTTTGCTGTTAGAGTTGGACTAACACTTAATTTTGACAGTCCACAATAGACATTCTAACTTAAATAAAGTTTGCAATTTCATGTCAGCTACCAGTCATTAGAGTATTAGTAGATTGTCTTCTTAATATCTGCTGAAACTTTATTCGGATGGTCCCGTACCACAGTTTACCAACTGGAAGTAACTTTGCAAGTGCATTATTCTAGTAACCCTAACCCTAAACCTAACAGTCTATTAATACTCTAATGAGAGTTAGTTGACATGTAGTTGCAAATTAATGAGAGCTCTTTGACATGTAGTTGCAAAGTCACTTACTACTTACTATAGTTATTAGAATGTCTAATGTGGACTATCAAAATAAAGTGTACCCAGAGTTGGTTTCAGTTAACTGATTCAAAACTCTGATTCAGTCAAGCGTTTGCACAGAAGTGCCATCTCATGAGTCACCATGAGGTATTTTACATTTAGTAAATGTTTAATTGAAATATATGTAATACAGTATACTGTTGTTTATCAATATGCATTGCTATATTAGTGCATATAAATGAGAATAGAGTAATAAACAACTATATTAAAAGTTGTCACACAATTTACAAGGGGTTTGCAAAGTTACTTAAATATATTGCTTAATCTGTATTTTCAAAAGCACCACATGAAGAAAATACAATTGACTTGAATACACTAGAAAGACAGCATCCTGACATGAAGAAAACAAGTAAATAGGAGAGAAAGTATGAAGAACAGCAATAATTAAGATTTCCTCAAAATCTGCCCAAAACATATGGCAATGAGCTGCAGAGTAAAATGGGAGGTGCCATAGGAAAACGCTCCACTAGGTAACAAGTTTATTTGCTCGTGCAGTTTTTCCCCTGACTCCAACTGTCTGTATGAATAGCATGGCAGAGGCAATTAAAACAGTGGCAATAGCTTACAAGGGTTTTATCCAGTGTTGGAAAAATCATTTATTCATGCACCCGTGAAGTCAGCGTTAGAGAGGCAAGCAATTTGGCTTCCCTCCAGCCCAGCTCTGAATTCTCCTCTCTTTAAAGTCAGCCTTCTAGGGGGCGTCGAGAGGAAAGACTCTGTAGTGACATCACAACGGCGGTGACAAATTATTGGGTCAACTGTCTGTGGACACAAGTACCTGAAATCTAATGTACACAGGGACATATTCTTCTCCCAAAGCTCCAGACTGCACAAACATAAATCTCATTAAATCATGCTGGCAAGGACACAACGTTTCCTTGGCTATCTCTCTATTGATGTGCCGTGTGTGTGATTATTTGTGGAGCTGAAACGTTACGTAAACAGCTTATCCTTTTTGGAGACAGAGATAATACACAGCGCCCCCGGTGGTGAATATGTGTCACTGCAAGTCTATTCATGGTCTCCAGACTACTACATTACTATCAGTGGAGGATGTTACACTCTGAAATATCCTTTCTGTCCCTCCATTGTATAAGGGATGGCAAAAACTATCCAACTCTGGACTTAGCTTCAGCTTTAACTAAAGCCTAAATTAAGCTTCTGCTCGGCTTTGCCACAGTTTTGACTGCATTTGCACTTTTCTTGATTGTAGAGTTACACAAATCCTACTGTTTCATTTATATTACATGACAAAAAGAAAGATCACACACAGTCTAATATACGGGTGATTCAGTACTGAGGTGATATGAAATGCACACCTGACCCTGAAATCAAAAACATTTAGTCATGATTTTTCTGGATCTGCATCTGCTGTGGTCATAAGCTGCATCTGCCTTATCAAAATGAAAGGTCATGTGTGTTTTCCTGTCATTCCTAAGTAAACTACATGCTATGTTTAAGTAAAACATTGCTCTGCTATTTTCCCTCTTAAGCATCCTGACTAACAGTTCTGGTGGGGCTAGTGGAATTTAGTAGTGTATTAGTTTAAAGTAGTTTATGCAGCTACTATCAGTTCCGGGTCCTCAAATATGATGTATGTGTATGACTGTCAATGTGCATTTGTGCTGGTTAAATTGCTATACAAAGGTGAAAAGAAGGAATATGTGAACTAAATGACCATTTAGAAATGTAAGACACTCAATATTAATGACTTGTAGAATGGTTCTATAGAGTAAGTGTGTCTATGTGGTATGCCAAAATATCTAAAAATTCTTAAATCAAGAAGGATTTTCTAGACAAGTAAAAATTATTGCCTTGTTTTCAGAAAAAAAGTTTTTGCTTAGAACAAGCAAAATAATCTGCCAATGGAGTAAGCAAAATAATCTTATTTCAAACAGAAAACAAGATTATTTTGCTTATCCCACTGGCAGATTACTTTGCTTGTTTCAAGCAAAAACTCACTTAATTTTGACGTTTTTTTCTGAAAACAAGACAATAATTTTTACTTGTCTAGAAAATCCTTCTTGATTTAAGATTTTTTACATATTTTGGCTGAAAACAAGGCAAAAAAAATCTAAGTAAGAAAAGCATTTTTTGCAGTGTGGTCCTGATAATATCCCCAAATATTTTTACATTTGTAATATATTATTATTATTATTATTATTATTATTATTATTAAATGTTAATAAATTAATAAATAAAAAATATTATTAATAAATTATGATGAAAATAATGATTGTTGTTGTTGTTGTTGTCGTTGTTACAATAATTAGAACTGGGGGAAGAAATATGATCTTGAAAATAATATCTTAGTATAAAACAATTCTAAGGGATCTAAAAATAGGCTTTTTTTCTTTAAGCTAAATACTAGACGTGGTCTTAGCAGTAATTTTAGGATAATTTAACTAAATCTGTCAAGAAAAACTCTTTCCTTGTTCGCAGTATATATCATGTGACGTCATCTTTGCAGAGAAAACTCTGCCGTGACTGGTGTAATAAATCAAAATGTGTCATAGCAATGTGTTTTTAAAAGTCCACGCTGAACACCAGTGAATGTCTGGCCCGACTGCGCTATGTTTAGTATCTTGGAATAAGTGTTTCATCACATTAGGAAGCAGTAATGTTTGGCAGGATAATTTTCGTGAAAATCCTGCTGTGACCATCCAGGAATATTTGCACACCAAATCCACACTGAGAGCAGGTATTTGATGAAGATTCCACATTCGTGAAGTCCTGCTGGTGAAATTCAGAGTGTGCTCTTTGGAAAACAACAAATACAGACTCACCGTATGTCTAGTGCCTTCTAACAACACACTTGTCAGAGCAATACAGCATTGCACAAAGATAAGGTTAGTCAGCTGTCATAATTAATCGACCTGAATGACAATGAAATTCTTTTCAACATTATTATACTCAGAATAGTGTGTAACGCAAATCTTGCTCATTAATAACACATGAGAGACAAAGAAAGACTTTTTTCTCAAATATGTAATTGTTTACCACTCAACTTTAGTATAGATTTATGAACCATTAATTCCCTTACTCTGCTAACTGACTACTCACTTTGCCTTTGGCTTCAACACAACATCCACTGTCATGTGTTGACGGCAATGTGGCATGTGGCTGAGCCCATGTCACACATGCTAATGCTCAGCTAGATTCACAGAAGCATCAAAAGCAGGGGGGCAAAGATAAAGTATTTTGCCTTTTACCAAGCACAGCTATTCATAGAAATGCATTCACACTTAAAATAAATAAGTGTGTTGCACACAAACAATTCACAAGCTTCTGATTATAGGTTACAGTGTTCCAAATGCATGTTGCCTGCTTTTCATTAACATGAAAAAAGCTGAATTTAAGAAAGTGTTTGCTATTAAAACAGGTTAAATCAACTCAAGCATCCACTATCATCTGTTTAAAAGGGAAGTGTATAATTTCTCTGCAACTAAAAGAAATTGCACAAACAGCAATTGTTTCCTAAACTGGTTTACTTAACACTAACCTCTGTCTTCCACTATAGAAAAAGAGCCACAATGACAACGTTTGTACACTGATCAGCCACAACATTAAAACCACCGACAGATGTTGGTGAATAACATTGACTATATCATTACAACGGCACCTCTCAAGGGACGGGATATATCAGGCATCAAGTGAACAGTCAACTTTTGAATATCAAGTGTTGGAAGCAGGAAAAATGAGCAAGCAAAAAGAGTGGGTCAGAGCATCTCCAAAACATCTTTAAAACAGCATGTCTTCTGCCAAAAGAGATGCAAGGAAGGACATCTGGTGAACCAGCGTCAGAGTCATGGGTGCACAAGGTTCATTGATGCACACAGAGAGCGAAGACTGGTCCAATCACACAAAAGAGTTATTGTAGCTCAAATTGCTTATATACTAATATAGACATAATGGGGTTACAGAATCATTACACCCTGCAAATGAATCTTTAGTTGACGTCCTCTACATTTGTTCAGACAGTGAGTAAAATCACTGAAATTCTGCTACCCAAGAGCCCAACACTGCAATATTACAACATTTCCCTAAAAACTTACTAAAATTGTCAAACATGTACAAAAAAAAAAAAAAAAAAAAAAAAAAACATTTATTCTGCATTAGAGGCCTCCTACATCATTTAAAAAGTGAAAGATTTTTTTTCACATTTTTTTCTATATTTGGGTCTTTGAGGGTTAATGCTGGCCACATTTGGAGTTTGGTGTTAGTATGCTGCTAAGCTAACAATTTGATACTCTAATAAGCATAAAAATATACAGCACACACAAATAATGGTTCAAATTATTCTTTATTAATTATTATTTTGAATTAATTTTATTTATACGGAATGAAAAACAAGTAATGTATATTTAATTCTCTTTCTCTTTCCACATCTTGTACTTTTCCTGAGTTCGTCATAATACATTCATGGGATTGCCTTCGCTTTAAAGGATTTAAGGTATGCAACTTTAGAATTTGGTGGCCAGAATGAGGTAGATTGTAAACATAATTTTGCTGTTTAGCTTTTACTGCAGTCTTCGCATTTGGAGTGCATCTATGATGCCTTAAAATACTGTCCAAGTAGGCAGCTCATTAGGATTTGGTACAGATTTTGACTGGAGTTGAGAACCACTGATATATGGTATATATGATGTTCATATATACATATTTGTAAGTCTACGTTGCTTAAGCAATTCAAACTGAGATAGAACAAAGTGTATGAATATCAAACAGGTCATTTTTATGATTTATTTTGGCTTGATCCAAGTCTAAAATACACTGCTGTTGGTAAAATTCCTGAACTTATATGGAAAACAGTTATCGTCACAACACCATGTATCACCAATAGATACAGCCATAGTTCTAAATTTCCTTTCAGCAAGGTAACTCCTCTTTTTACCTGTCTAATCACTCATCTCTGGTGCTTGTGTATGTATTTTGCAAAGCCTGAGAGCATCTCTTTCCTCAGAGGAGAGCATATGCACCGTGGCAGGTGTTTGATGTGCATAAAGCAGCACTAGTGATGTGTGCTATCAGTCAGCGAGAAAGTGATGCATTCTTCTGCTGTGGACGCAGTGCTCTCACTGGACCGCTCCCAGCAACCTGAACACATCTCTGGTGCCAAGGGCTGTGCAATTCTGATGCAGTATTCATGCACCATATCTATGAAATTAACTACGTGTGCACTTGAGCAACACTTTCTCAGAGCGACAGATATTAGCTAGCCATGTTAAGCAAACAACTCTTTTAGTACCCTCCCCAAATGTAGCACCCTCCCCACCCTTTTTCTTAATAAGGTCAAGGGTCATGGTTTGGCTGGCAGATGATTACAATTATGGGTGCAAAAAGCAATTCACAAGTAGTCTTGTTTCTTCCAAATATTTTGTCAGAATAAATAATATATTATAATATAATATAATTCAAATATATTATGACATTATTATGTTTTATGGAGGCTTCATAAAGCATGAAATCACTGTCACTGTTTCCCATCTACTTAATTGCATGGAAAAGATCAACACAAACATTCTGCTAAATATTCCTGTGTTCCACATGAGCAATAAAGTAATTACAGATTTAAAGTGCCCCTATTATAGGTAATGAAAGGTTCATATTTTGGTTTTGGGAGTCCCCAACAACAGGTTGACATGCATGCAAGATCAAAAAACACTTTCATTGTCTTATAATATGCATTTGTTTTTTCCTTACTTGCTCAACGACTCCAAAGTGATTCGCTCAACGATTCATTTTTCCAAAACCCTCCTTTGCGTGACGCTAATCTGCGGTGATTGGTCGATAGGTCTCATTTTCATTTCATCAGGCCTGTAATGCCTGATAAAACAGCCTGTGTGAGCGCAGTGCTGCTTTGTGTACAGCGTTACCAGGGAAACCGCTATTTTTACGCTCCAAAAGCGGAACCTAGTGGCAAAGAATGAATTTGCATTTTCATTCAGACCAATGCGAAAAGACCCACAAGTGGGCGGGCAATATGCTAATATTTCATGTTGACATCAACATGAAACGGCTTGGGATTCGTTTTTAAAAACGACTCATTTCAATGATTTGAGTCGACTCTTTCTTTGAGAGACAATACACGGTGCACTTTCAGATTTAAAACTTTGCAGGATGTTTTCATTCACTTAGAGCTGTGTTACACACTGCATGAAAGATAATTTTCAAAAAATCCATAATAGGGGCACTTTAAATTCAAATTTGATGGTCAGTGAAATATGACAAAATTTTACTTTTTATGGTACATTTTTAAAATTATTATTTATTTCTATAGTACAAAAATCATTTTTCTGTAGAATTCTCTCTAATAGGAGCCATAGCCTTATGGAGAGTATTCTGACATATCGTGCAACAGAGCTTTGATCGACCTGAGTTCAAGTTCTGACGGGAGGTCCTTTCCCATTGCCATCTCTTCTCTCCAATCCCTTCCTATCCTACTAAATAAAATCAAAATTAAAATATTAAAATTAACAGTAATAACAAAACCAGTTGTTCGTTCTTTACTGTCAATTTTTGTTTCATGGCTCTTTTTTTCTCCGCCATGTTCTTTTCTCTTTATCTGTCTCTCACATACTTTCTCTTTTCTATTGTTTTTATAGAAACTTTGAGATGTGAGAAATTGGTAATAAAAAAAATAAAAAAAAAACTTTTGATATCTTTTCTGTGCATGCATAAAGAAGCTTATAGAATTATCAAAGTGTAACAATAGGACTAGCAGAGTAAAGCAACCTTCCCACTTCTCGGTTTTACAAAATGCTTTCTTAGTTCAGCTAGCTTGATTCTCTATCCGGTGTGCTGGATTTGTTCGAGTGACTGGTTATCTCTGCATGCCCTATTTTTTTTTTCTCCCACTCTGAATGTAGGGTACTCTCTTATGCATGTAAGATACTGGCATTTCATTAGCATGAAAAGGGCTGCATTAGGGTTTCACTGACACCTTGTGGTGGGGAGACACAGTTCGCAGCCAAGCTGGTGATTGACATTGTCCCGCATAGGTTTCAAATGCACAAGTGGAGAATGTGAAGCTAACAGACGGCACTTATGTGTCATACACAGAGTTTGACATCACGGTCACATCATGTTTGGTATCAGCCTCTAAAGCCCGTAAGACATAGCTCCATTATGGCCCATGAGACACACAGTGGAGAGCCAGAGCTCAACTCTTCTGAGCGACATGCATGCCCTGCAGTAATGGCTCCTGCTTAATTAGCGTTAGCACCGAGTGTCAGCACCATCAGATCAGATGCGTAATACTACACAGCAAGAGGAACCATTGTTCAACTGTATTCATTAAAGGTAAATGACTCTATTGAGAAGTGCCTCTATGTGATTGTTGTCTGAATGCACCATTAAAGTACCACCTTCAGGATAATACATCATTACAGCATCATCAAACTGAAAATCTGTTTAGCAATCCATCACCGCACGCATCCTCAACAATCTCTACTTCAAATATGCATGTTCATCTTAATATTCATATTTTGTACTTGTCTTCTAATGATACTTGTCGAACAATTTTTGCGTTAGCTCAAAGTCAATTGAGCCTCATTGCCTTTCACATTCCATCACATTTGCCACTGACTCATAAAATGACATTTAACGTCATTAATTTTACACAACATCAGTAAACTTGTGTTTATGGATCTCACCTCAAAACAAAATGTAATATGAGATGATGTTATCAAAAAAATCTCACAAAATTCAGGTTATACTTTACCCCAAATATATAGCTGAAAGAAATAAGAAATTAGATTACCATTAATTAAAAAATAAAATAAAATAATAAAATAAGAATAATACATTAAAAAATAATTTTTAAAAAACTACTAAAATAGGCTTCATTTTCCATTTTAAAAAACTGAATAACTTTTTGGAGAGGATTGAGGATTATAATCAAAAATAAATTAATTAATTCATGAGTAAACCCATTCGGTATTTAAGCTAATATGAGCTCTATAGATCAGATGTAACCATATTACAAAATGGTAAGAAAGAGGGGGATATATAATAATCTTAAGGAAGATGATAAAGACAACTAGATAGTAAAGTTCACAGACAAACTTTAAGTTAGCTTGAAAAAGCCTAGCCAGAAAGTTTGAAGTAGTTTTATAAGCTTTAAGTTTAAAGGTTTTCTGTTTTAACTAGTTTGAAGTTTAAAGTAGTTTTAAAGTTTTGAAGACAATACAATCTATAAGAAAAATAAACGATAGATAGACAGACAGACAGACAGATAGACAGATAGATAGATAGATAGATAGATAGATAGATAGATAGACAGATAGATAGATATTAAATTAGTTTAAAAAATTAATTAAAAAATGTAAAAAATTAATCCAAAATTCCATTGGATTTTGATTCAAAGTCAAAGTGGCTTTTTATTGTCATTTCAGTCGTATGCAATTACTACAGTACACAGTTGAAACAAAACAAAAATCCTCCAAGACCCTGGTGTTCCATATGACAACATAAATTAACAAAAACTGAAAACAACATAAATTAACACTAGATGACACAAAATTAACTAGAACATACAGACCTACACACAGGACTACATAAAGGACACATATGCAGACGTGCAAACGTACTCGGTTACTTTTGTAACCTGGGTTCCCTTAGATATGGGAACTAGTACTGCGTCGTAAGACGCTTGTATGGGAAAAACTCCTTTTTTCCTCTTCAACTGAAGCCTTTTCAATCCCGCAGTGAAACCGCACATCCATTGGTTCGTGCAGTGCTATAAAAACGAACCAATGGCTCGGCGGCGGCAGCGACGAGCGAGCCTATGGCTGAGCAGCCCGCCATAGCCCGCCAAAACGGGCGGGGACTGTGGCTATATAAGCGGCCACTTTGCCGCCGCATCTCAGATTTCTTCAAATGAATCAACTGAGGCGTGCAGCTCATAGCACAGCCAGGAATGCAGTACTCGTTCCCATATCTAAGGGAACCGAGGTTACGAAAGTAACCGAGTACGTTCCCTGTCGATATTTTCACTCGTAAATATGCCACACATGCAGGGCCAATAACTCGGGCCGTGGATGCCACCGCGTGCCGTTCGCTTGAGAGAGGAGGTCCCGTCTCAAGGGAATGGGCCACGGGGCTGCTTCAAGCAGCTGGAATAACTCCGACACCCACGGCTGGTTCCTCCAGAGGGGTCTATTAGAAGAAGCTTGTGCCGTTGTTCCCTGACTCGTCTGAGTACCTGCGGTAGCAGAGCGATTGGTTGGAACGCATAGAGCGGGAGGCTGGGCCACTCATGGGCCAGGGCATCCGTGCTCTTCGTGAAAAAGGTTGGGCAATGAGAGTTGTCTTCGAGGCGAAGAGGTCTACTCGAGCTCTGCCAAAGACTTCCCAGATTTTCTAAACCTTGTGTATTAGCACGTGGTGTCCCCTGGCGAGCTGGCGAGCATCTTGGCCTGAAAGACCTGGAGGACCGCCATCGAGTGCAACGCTGAAGCCGCTTGTCCAGCTGCCGAGTAGGCACGTCCAGCGAGTGCAGAAGTAGCTCTGCACGGCTTGGACGGATGGTTTGCTCTCGCCTTCCATCCGATCGCCGTGGGCGGGCAGAGGTGCGCAGCCACGGACTCATCCAGAGGGGGCAGGTGCTCGTATCCCTTCTCTTCGGCGCCGTCAACGGAGGAGAGGGCGGAGAAAGCAGAAGGTCTAATGCGAGACGAGTAGGCGGCACGCCACGATTTAGTGAGCTCGTCATGGACTTCTGGGAAGAAGGGGAAGAAGGGGGATGAGCGTTGGTGGGGGGCCTGCTGGCGCCCCGGGAGAAACCACTCGTCCAGCCTGCTGCGCGAGGGCTCCTGAGGCGGAGACCACTCGAGCCCGAGCTCACCGACAGCCTTTGTCATAATTCAGACGAGCTCCTTGTCCGTTTTGGGCCTGGCGCTGCAAGAGGAAGACGGTGGCAAGAGGGCGGGGTCAGAAAACTCCTCCGAAAACTCCTCCGCATCAGACGCTGCCAGGGAAAGGCTGTCCATCTTGCCGTCGCTCGCACCGAACGAGATCACGTCGCTTGCAGCTGCAGAGGGACGCTGATCGGGCTGGGTGAAGCAGACGGGAGAAACCTCTCTCTGTGGTGACGGCGAGGCACACGGGCACTGAGCCGACGTGAGCTCGCTCGTCTCCGGCCGCTCAGTTCCTCTGCCCTGCTGTTTTTCCTCGCAGGTCCCTGGGAGGAAGAAAACGGGAGGGCGCAAGGGGCGGAGTCGCTTTCTGCAAGACTGAAAGACTCGCAGTGCGAGCAATCAGTCCCGCTGAGCGCAGCGTCAGCATGGGATTTCCCCAAGCATGACACGCACTCAGCGTGACCATCATCAGCGTGCAGGCGAGACCTGCACTTCTTACAATGACGGCGCGGCATTTGAAACATCGCCGAATTTGCTCTTTTTGTGAGGCTCTTTTAGACGATCGCCGGATGGCGGCAGGGGATAGACCGGGAAACAGCAAAGCTGCAAGGTCCAATCCAGCTGCTGAGGCGTTTCTACGGCGAAGTCTGCGTCAGCGAAGAGTCAGCGAGGAAGAATCTTCGTCACTGAAGAGAAGAAATCTGAGATCCGGGGGCGAAGCGGCTGCTTATGTAGCCACAGTCCCCGCCCGTTTTGGCGGGCTATGGCAGGCTGCTCAGCCATAGGCTCGTTCGTCGCCGCCTCCGAGCCACTGGTTCGTTTTTATAGCACTGCACGAACCAATGGATGTGCAGTTTCACTGCGTGATTGAAAAGGCTTCAGTTGAAGAGGAAAAAAGGAGTTTTTCCCATACAAGCGTCTTACGATGCAGTACGAGTGAAAATACACTCATTTAGCGCAAACAACACAACACAGTACAATAACATGGTGATTGCACAGACCAGTACACAGAGCTAAATGTGTAATAGTGTATAAATCACTCAAACCTCTTTCTTGTGACATCTTAAACATCCCTTAAAATGTGCAGCATAATTACCAGTCTAAGTCCAGCATCTGCTTTGGGTTAGCAGATACAGCTCCAAACCATATACAAAAGTTACATTTATCTGATACAAGCAGATCTCTGAGGAAATCTAGAAATAGCTAGGCAATATGCAAGAAAGAAAAGTAAACTAAGAATGACAAAGGATGTATCTGTGCAGTTTGGATAGTTATATGACATATGTTACAAATATACGTGTAATATAACGTTTGTAAAGCAAATGCTTCCAAATAAAACTGCGCATCAGCCATTTGTCTCTGAACTCATTTGTTTTCTCCTACAGAAATGCAAAAGAAATTCTAAAGTATTTGTCTGTAGTAATGCTCTTTGTGGACTGACAGCAATCCATGTTAATTTTTTACCTCAGGATGTTCAAGTATTTGCACACAGTGCCTCAGAGGAATGTCAAAAGTGCAGCAGAAATAAAGACTTTTTATCATAAAACCAGTAACTGTATACTGTACCAATTCTGGGCAATACATCTTCTGCTTCTTACTGCGACAGAAAAGGTATTTGAATGGAACTCCAACAACATTGGAAATGCCAGGTCACAATTTTAACAAAAGTATAACACACCATTTCCAAAACTGTTTAAAGAGTGTGGGAAAATATTGTTCTAAGCATTGCAGCTAATTCTAGCATTGCATCCACTATGTTCTTTGTTTTTGTTTGTTTGTTTGTTTTTTGTATGTTTGCATTAACTAGAACTATCTGTCATGTATCTATCCATCTGGTCTCTTCTGAAAGCAGACACTTTCCCAAAGTAGTACAGGAACATTTTAAGAGTAGCTCAAATAGACAAATAGCTAGGGGAACACTTTACTTTTTCATCAGAATATTTCCAAACAAATAAATAAACAAGTAAATGAATGAATGCTAAGACTGGGATGAGAATATTGAAACATAATTTGAAACAAAGATAAATGTTTCATATCTCACAAAACTGTATTTTCTGTATTTTTGTAGGTGTCTTTCCAAATAGGACACTTGCAGACTCCAGAAGGACACCTGATAATAGAGATGCACCAATCGACCGGCCAGGGACCGGAAATAGCCGATTTTCCGCATGACCGGCCCGGACCGATAATAAATTTATGTTGTACCAGATGAACATATTTAATAAATTTCGTGAAAAAAATTGACCATTTAAAAAACAATGGGAAATGACATCTGTTTTGTTATACACAGCAACTCCTTTTCAGTTAATTGTTATTTCTAACTAGTCACAGAGCACTTTATTTTGAGAGTTGTTTAAGTGAGAGAACATCTGTAACTGTCCAGACTGGGGGAATTGTAATGTTTTTTTTTTTGTTTGTTTTTTTTTTGTATTTTTATTTATTTTTTTTTTTTGCATTAAAAAAAATAGATTTTTTTGTTTGTATATGCTGCCAATTATACATTTTAGAAAAATTGTAATTGGCAAAAATCGGTATCGGCAAGTCACACACAAAAAAAAATCCAGAAATTGGAATCGCCCAAGAAAATTGCAATCGGTGTGATACCAAACAGGATTGCATGGAGATGCCAAAACTCCACTATACCAGCTATCTTTACCTGACTGCATGTACAGCTCCATTCTAATTTTCTGTACACTACAAAATACACATAAAAATAAAAATATGAATCTATTGAAAGTCAGCAACCTGAATCGGCCTCATTATCAGCAAATAGCTATTCAGTCAGAGTTGCACCTGATTGTGTCAACTGTATTTGTCTGGTTGAATCATGGAGCGGCTCGGCAGAAATCATGTTCTGGAAGGGAAAATGGGGGCATCTCAAGCAACTCTCATGGAACATAAATTGCCTAGAGATGTTGCCCTTTTTCTAGCTTTAAGCTATATTCTTACATGTTGTCCTCTTTAGTTCTTTCTGTTGCCTCCAGCACCTCTGGGAGTAGACACTCTGGCTCATGTGTCAACTGTGACCGCCTCGCTGTCGGTCACCAAAGCTCTTCGGATTGCGAAGGCTGATTCAAAATCATCAGTTCTCATTCTGCTAGATCTGTCTGCAGCACAGTCAACCATAAGATCATTCTGTCCACTCTCTCATTACAGGGAAGGTATTCAGGGTACATCAACTGGTCAGGAGTACCTCAAGGATCAGTTCTCGGACCCCTTCTCTTCTCCATATTCACTATTTCACTGGGGACCATTATACAGGCCCATGGTTTCTCCTACCTCTGGTATTCTGATGACACACATCTCCAGCTTTCATAACAACCAGACAATTGCATGGTGCACTCTTAAAAATAAAGGTGCTTCACGATGCCATAGAAGAACCTTTTTTGTCTAAATGGTTACATAAAGATCCTTTAACATCTGAAGAACCTTTCTGTTTCACAAAAGGTTCTTTGTGGCGAAAGAAGGTTTTTCAGATTATAAAAAGGTAAGAAAGTGATGGTTCTTTAAAGAACCTTTGACTGAATGGTTCTTTGTGGAACCAAAAATGGTTCTTCTATGGCATCGCTGTGAAGAACCTTTTAAGCACCTTTATTTTTAAGAGTGTGGCTGCATGGATCTCAGACTGTCTGGCAGATATCTCGGAATGGATGAAAGAACATGACCTGCAACTCAAACTAGCAAAAAAGCAAAGAGCTTCTGATGCTACAAAAAAATTTTAGAACAGAAATTCTGGTCTTCTGAGCCCAAGAATGCTCACATCACACCTCTCTTTATCTCTTTACAGTGGCTACAAGTTGCAGCTCGCATCAAGCTCAAGACACTGATGCTTGAATACAGAACAGCCATGGGCTCTGCACCCTCCTACCTCAACTTAATTAACTTAGTTTACATCCCCCTCCAGATGCCTGTGGTCGGTAAGTGAACAGCACCTTGTGGTACCATCACAGAGTGGCACAAAATCACTTTCCAGAATGTTTTTGTTCACTGTTCCTTACTGGTGGAATTATCTTCCTAATTCAAGTAAAAAAAAGTGTATACACATAGATATACACAAGTATAAAAGTGTATACACATAGATTTGATCTTAGGGCTTGTGCACGCTAAAATCCACGTCATCTTTATAAAAACACATGGAAAAGTACTTAGCGCCACGTCAGGTTCTAAGCAGGTGTAAGCACTTTTCCTAGTAGCAGAGTGAGGGTTCCGCATGTACTAAGCAACAACAAAAATAATAAATAATAAATATTTTTTATAATAATAAGAAGAAATGATGTACTCTAGGCTACTTGTTCCAAATAAAGCATACACACTTAAAAATTTAAACTTCAGTTTACTGTATGCATTATGTATGTATGGCTCCAGACGTGTAAATTAGTTCAGCCAATCTACAGGCTATAAAATAGCCTGTAATGCAGCGTTTTGCAAGATGCAGAATAGCAGCAGTGGTGTTCCTCAAAGACAATGCTAACTGCACAGTGAGAGATTGATCATATTTCTGTGTATAACGACGAATGGCTGATAATGTACCGATAGGCTCTAATTTACAAAGGCGCACCAAATGCAACCAGACCATACCTGTAGAGGTTTGTCCTTGGGTTCCTGGTTATGGGAACATTTCAAAGAGAAATTGGTGATCGGTCAGAAATAACCCAGCCATCTGTGAGTAGAGCTATGCCAGCTGTACTGTAAGGCTTCATCCGTTTTTCCCTTCATTACAAAAAGTTTCCATACACTGCCAAAGAGCAGCAGCATGTGATGGAGGATTTTGTGAGACAAACAGGATTCCTCAATGCCTTAGGTGCATGCATTGTCATGTGAGCAACTCGTGCAAATGAGTATGTGTATGTTAACAAGAAGAATTTCCATTCAATTAATGCACCGCTCATTTGAAATGTTTGTACAGTAATTCTTAACGTCATTGCAAGATAGACAGGTTCGAAGCATGACTCCTTTATTGTATGCAACTACTGTGCAGGAAATCGTCTAGAGGCCGGAGCAGGTAGAGACGGTTATCTTTAAGTTAGGTAAGTTTTTCTTTGTAATTTGCTGCTATTCTACTTTAATTTTCACAGAATAATTATCTCTATACAATCAGGTTACATGGTTTATCCTCTAAAGCCATGGCTTCTCACCCCCATAGCGCACTCTGCCGACATCTGAAGAAGCCCACTGTAACACAGCCCATGTCTGTGCCTGGTCAGTAGTGAAGTGCCATACAGGGAAGGTGGCAGTGGATACATCAGGTGGGAAACTACTATACAAGCCAGGCAAGGTGTGCCTGATAATTTTGGCCTGTTGTGTTCTGCACAATATCTGCTTGAGCCATGGACTTGAGATGCTAGAAGGAGAAATGCAGATGGATGTACCAGTAGATGCCTTCCAATACCCGCTGACTGGAAACCTGTCACAAAGGTGAACTCAGAAACTAGGAAGAGCTGGATCCAGATGCAGAGAGCTTATTCTAGTAATAATAAAATACAAAAACAACTCAGGAAAACCAGGAAACCAACAAATGGAAGGAATAAAACTGGACACACCAACAAGACATCCATACATGGTCATGGACAAGACATAATAAAGAACAAAGGAAACACAATGGTTTATATACCCTGGAGTTAATATGCTAACAAGACACACCTGGACACAATCAGGGAACTAATCAACCAGAAAGCTACAAAGGGCCAAACAAGACTATGGCACAAGAAACTGGAAAAGAACACAACCACATAAAAAATCCAAATAACAAAAACAAAAGGTACACAAAACAGGGAACTGTGGTGCCCAGAAAGAGGTATGGTCCTTCACATAGAAGCATATAAACACCTTCAGCACCTTGGAGAGTACCATCAGAGGAGGCCATGACTGGGGCTGGGCTATTCAGTAGGAATGATCAGGACCAGGGATAGCTCCCCTAACACAGGCGTGCACCTTTTCCTCTCTAAATGGGAGCCTTAGCTGCACGCTATTAGACACAACAAACTTCAACCACATAAAAGAGGACAAAGAGGTCTCAGTAAGATAACCACAGCAAGGTGAGCAGACAGAGTGCTGGATGTCCCACAGCCCAGACGTTGGACAAGATCCAACAAAGACAAATGCTTGAGGGCAGAGGCTTAGGAGGGACATGAATAAAACACCTTCCTTTACTAACCCTCCATCTCTTCTGCCCTCCTTCCAGATGGAGGAATTTGTTGCACCAAGGTCCAGTCCAAGAAGGGAGTAATACCTTAGTGTTTTTTTCCCTATCCCTCCCTCACTTTGAGAATACAGAGTTCCTGTTTTGAGATATATCTACTTTGTTTTGTTTTTGGAAGAATTAAAGTGCTGCTAAATACAATTTTTTATCACTCCTTGTTTTTGTGAAAGCAAGCCTGTTAGAAAAATGGACCTGTAATTAAATGGATCTGTCTCCACCTCACCCAGTGGGATCGGTCCCTTGAGGACCACACCAGTAACTTTTTTCACCTGGGAGTCTGGTGCAAGAGCCGGCACCAATGTCCATCCTAGAGGGCATTCTCGTGGAGTTTGCCGGCATAGAGTGGAGCCCCACTCATCCTCTTACCGCTGAAGTAAATTAAGTGGGCTTGGTTTCCTTAGAGATATTTCTGTAATCTAAAGATGTCTGCTCCCAGAGATTTCTATCCCCACTGACCCCATCTGGTCACCTGTCTCCTTTGTCTCTGCTGATTCGGCCCAGCCCCAAGTCTCCTTAATCTCCACTGTAAGGCTGGGCAATATGGCCTAAAATCAAAATCTTGATTAATTGAACACTTTACCTTGATTACGATTATTGAAATATTATTTTATAATTTATTTATATTTAGTGCTGTCAATCGATTAAAAAATTTAATCGCATTAATCACAGTCATGGACTGTTTCCACAAACTAGTTTATGGAAACAGAACCTTTCACATCTCCGCCAGGTATGAGACATAATCCTTATTATTCTTTTATCATTATTCTTCTGTTTTTATTCAGCCATTATTAGCCTTTATACAGGCAATAAAATGTTTACTAAGCCACATCGCTTCAATCCCAGTATACATTTACCCAACTATTATCAAAAGTATTTCTAAATAAATACTACAACAACATTTTCTTGCGACCTTACGTGAAGTACTATGACAAAATGCATTATGAAGAAGAATTGGACCTGTTCTGCAGCTGCAATAGAGCTAATATTAGCATCATGCTTCATAAGAAAATTTATGAGATTAATAGTACACTTTTACTCAGAACTCACTTCAAACCATCATCGAGTGTTTGTAATAACTTCTTTTTGCGATCACATGTGGAATTTGGTCGTTTACTGTTGTTAAAATATGCTCTTTATAGCCTTTTATATCGCTGCACAAATTAGCATTTCAGATGTACACATTCATCTCAAGAAAATCGCATACAAATATCCTATCGTAATCGTGTGTTTATTATCTTATATAATCTATAGTGGGTGTTGTCATGTTTATTTCTGCTGTGTAAAAGCCTTAACATTTATGCTCTGGCTGAAACTCACGTTGTTTGTGATGTTACAGCCGCCTCTCCGTTCTTAAGTCGCCAGGGATACATTCCAAGTATAATACACATTAGTAAAAGGATCTATTTTAAAAATCCGCGGCTCTGTAATTTTTCCCGCGACTGTATTTTCAAAATAGCCCACTTGTGCCGCGACCCTGGCAACACTGGTTCACTGTAGCCTCATCACACAATGACAGATAACCTTCCGCGCTGCGATGACGGGAAGAAGTTGGGGTCAAACATTATCACATGATTAATTTGCGTTAAAAAAAATATTAACGCGTTAAAATTTTTAGATTAATCGCATGCGTTAACGCATTAACGTTGACACCCCTAATATATATATGTATATAATATATATATATATATATATATATATATATATATATATATTGTTATTTATTTTATTTTATTTTTTTTGCCCTCGTAGTTCATTAAAAGATTGTACCGTAAATATACTCAACTATTAAAGGTGGGATTTTTTTTTTCTAATGAAAGAGTGCATTTCTTATCTTTGTGATTTTAAAATAATTAAAGGAAACAAACTACACTGCTCCAAAAAAAATTAAAGGAACACTTTTTAATCAGAGTATAGCATCAAGTCAGTTAAACTTCTGGGATATTGATCTGGTCAGTTTAGTAGCAGAGGGGGTTGTTAATCAGTTTCAGCTGCTTTGGTGTTAATGAAATTAACAACAGGTGCACTAGATGGGCAACAGTGACTACGTTTACATGGACAACAATACTCCGATTTTAATACGATTAAGACAATACTCTGATTAAGAATCTACAACGTAAACAGAGATTTTTGATTACCTTAATCCGGCTAAAGTCATAATCGAAGTAAAAACAAATCGAATTAAGACATGTGGAATATTCCTATTTTAGTCCCATTATCGAGGTGCAGTACAGACATGTACACACCTTAATCAAACTATTACACTCGTGTAGGAATTTTCACCACATTTATACAGATATAGTGTTCCTTTAATTTTTTTGAGCAGTGTATTTATGTTTTTTTGTTGAATATTTCGAACAATTGAAATCAAAGCTTGCTTGAAATTAAGACGTCTTATGAAAAATAGTTACATTTCCGTTTTATTGTAAAAAGCAAGTTTCCTAAATAGAAAATAACAAAATAACTGAATATTGCCATGTCAACGGTAGAAAATAACCAGCATCTCTTGCAAACAAAATACATTTTAAATTCTGTCATGCGAAAAGAAGAAACTAACTTTGTTAATGAATATTATTTTAAATAATGAAATGTGGAAATTACAAAATAATAACTTGCATCTCCTGTAGACAAATGTTTTAAATAATGAATGTAAATAGAGCACTGCTGATTTGAAAGAAAGAGCAGGGCAGCATCTCAGTGATCTTATCCTGTCACTCTATATGCATATTTACTCTAGGTTCTTACTGGCCATTCACACAGAACACGTCGTTGTGTCTAAAACCGTGAGACGCAGCGCTAAGGAATGGTTTTAAAAAGTAAAGTGCAGCGCAGAATGCCTACTCTGCAATGTTGCCTTCAAATACAAAAGTTGCCATACCAACCTGCTACTGTAAACAAAAGCTCCCAATGCTTGCCCTGCCTCCAGGGTCTTCTGTTTTGGAGCTGACATGGATGAGTGGTGCTGTTTGTAAAAGTTTAAATTATTTTAGCGTGCCACTCACATGCAAGACGCTGCAAAACATGCAAGTGCAACGGTCATACATGTCCGTATAGCGCCAACTACACACGCGGTAGTATGTTTTTCAGGGGAAAGAATTAATAGGATTAAAAAACCAAAGTAACCGACATGGGAAAATTATGTTGATTAGAGGTTCTGAATTTCAGTTTCGATTTCTTTTTCGATTAATCATCCAGCCCTACTCCACTGGTTCTGCTCAGCCCTAACTCCCCTTCATCCCAGTTGTTTCAGCCCGGCCTCCTACTCCTATGCAGACTCTATACCGTTATTCAGCTCCACCTCCACTGGATCTCTCCTCAGCTCCTTCTTTAGTGGCACTGCCACACTGCTTGGTTACACCTTGGGCTTCCTTGTCTTAAGTGCCATTCTGGGATGTCAACCCCCTTGCTCCACCTCGGGCCTCTAAGCCTAGGACTCTGCTACAGTCTTCTGGGTCTCTGGCTGTGCCTTGTCCCTCCTTCCATCTGGCTCCACCTTGGTCTTCAATCCCACTGGCCCTGTCCCAGCCTGCCAAGCCCCTGTCTCCACCTTGGTCCAGTGGGCCTGCAGTTCTGCCTTGGTTTACTCCATGGCTCCTCCATCCACCTCCTTCTTCCTGGATCTTCATTCCTTCGTCTCCTCCCTGGCTACTCCCTTCATTGTACGTCCCTCCACTCCTCCATGGACTGTTCTATTATTTAGGGACAATTCTATCTTTGCTGCCCTCCTACCTTTTTTACAGCCTGCACTACACATTGCCAGGCCACAAACTTTGCTTTGTGTGAGAGCTCACTGGAGAAGCTCCCAAAAAAGGTGAAGCTGGATCACGAATGATATGTGCGAACATAGGTGCATTTAGGTAGATCGGGGGTGCATTCCTTTTAAAGACAAACATAATCTACTGCGTCTTCAGCAGCTCAGATGTCGGGAGCAAATGACGACTGCTATGTTCATTATTACATCCAACAACAAAACACCTCAATCGCTTAGGAGACAATCTTGTCTACCCCTGCTCTAGAGCCTGGGCAAAACTACGTCACTCTGTCAAGAATCTCAGAACAGCCTGATCTGAGAAAGTGATCATTATTATTGGGGATTTTAAAAAAAAAGCACTGGGTGGATTTTTATCATTATAGGATTGATGTGTACACACACTGCTAGTACAGATTTATGTTCAAACAACATGTAAAAGTGAATTTTGCATCCGATGACCCCTTTAAGGCAGAGATCTGAAACCATTTAGCTGTGCATAATTTTAAAATCATTTTCAATTTATAGATTTCACAATTTCACATCAGAAAGAGAGGCGTATGCACGTGTTTTTTGTTGTTGTTGTTGTTGTTTTTTGTTTTTTTTTGTTTTGTGAGAATTTTCTCTGAATTACACATATGAAAAATTATATATTATATAATTATATAAATTATAATAATATTAGATTAAATGTAGGATGGTTTTCACACAACATTTTATAAATGAGGCTCTAGGTTTTCAGGTTTGATCTGTTTGAACAGTAGTCAGTTCATGTTTTGTGTCAGTCTGTGTTGAGGCACATGCTAGCTAAATGGCAGTCACCTGTAGCATAGTCTCACGTAGCCAGACCTTCAGACTGACGTCTGAAGGTCTGGAATTCATGGCAGCTTTCACTGGCCAAGGCCCACCCATGAGGCCGTTTGACCAAAATGTCAAACAACCAATCATACTTTGTTTCGTTTAGCATCACGTTTCGGGGCGTAGAAATGTCGCCACAATAATAGACCGTTGTGTAAAACTCTAAGACGTATTTTAAAGATTCTATGTCGTGAACTTTAAATATTTCACATACTTTTGAAAATCCAGCATTTAGTTGATCCTGATAAGAGCTTGTCGTCACAGTTGTAAACACGGTGGCTTTCTTCTTTTGTGAGGGGGTTTGGCGCCACGGTAGGAGTGGGCGATATGGAAAAAATATAATATCACAATTTTTTTTTTTTAGAAATATCACGATTCACGATTTTATCACGATTCTTTGTCATGTTGGTTTTACTATTTTGCAAGTTGTCTGAGCATTACAGCCAAACTAATTTCCCTATTATAAAGACAAAGCCTTTCAAGGTAACAAAAGAATAAATAAATAAATTGGCAGATATTTAGGTCAAAGTGGGCGAAGATAAAAAATTTTGTAGCACGATACCGCAATATTTCTTCAAAAGCAAATCGTGGAGACATTTTTATCGTCCACGATCAAAAATCGTCATATCGCACACCCCTACGCCACGGCATCTTTGTTTCCAGGCAGAATGGTAAAGAACGTGACACACACGTCTCCCGGAAATCCTGTAAAATTCAACCAATCCGATGACGACTTCGAAACTAAAGTGTTTCTACTTTTGTGTGCCATATGCATCAGACTTTCAGCCAGCGGTCCGTGGGTGAGACGTCTGAGGCTGAGACTACCTGTAGCATGGTGCTGTGGTAGAGAGTTCCCATAGCGTCAGTTGCTGACACAGCGTTGAGTGAACCTATAAATGGGAACACCTTGGTTGCGTATGTAACCCTGGTTCCCTGAATAGGGGTAGGTAGCCTTCCATACTCCTTCATTTCTGCTTAATTCATCAAAAGCTCTTAGGAGCGATGGCTTCCTTATGAAACACTCGTGATGCAGTGGCTCAAGGGGCTGCGTAAATGTAAGTCATTGAACTGCTGTGTTTCTATATGGGTTACAGACAATTGTTTCAATCATTGTGTTTTTCACCTTTTTGGATGGGTTGGGTCACATTACTTGGTCCATATGTCCATCTATCTTTACGTAAATATTTGCATCAACCACTGTCATATAAAAGCATTCTTAATCTACACTATCCATTTTTGCTGCGCCTCTGCACATTTTTGTCTCTCTTAATCATTTCTTAATCCATTAGACACTTCAGACTTTCACAATATATCCTTCTAACAGCTTTCTTCAGAAAACACTTTCAAGAACTGCATTTGTGATTGTGTTATACAGTACATTTGTAGTTTCAATTTAATAGGAGTTTCTCCTTTAGCTGCATCTGACAGACCCACCACCCATTTTACAGGATGGTGTTGGATAAGTTATTTTTCAATAAAGTGCAGTCAGAAAAAAATGACAATCAAGCACTTTCTGTCTTCTATGTGGGGTTATTCATGGGGTATCTATCAAAAAGCCTCCACTCAGGGAAAACATAGAGAAACATTTCAAAAATTACAATCCATAAAAATGCATGACCATGTATATAAGCCCAAAACAAAGGCATCGCAAAGCTACAGCAATGAGGAAATAAGAAGCATAGGCCTCACCTCATCTTCAGGTTGCCTGGCTGTGGTTGTCCATCATAGATGGAGACAATGTCAAAGTCCTCCTCCAGAGCGAAGGTATGAAATGACAACTGTATCCTGTTCCGCTCTCCGGTGACTATGATCCACGTACAGTTGGCATAGTTAGGGTAGCCATGGGGAAAGCCAGGACTCTCTATAGTTCCATTGAGACCTTGTACCAAGCCACCACAAGTTTGACCTAAGGACACAAAAAACAGGAAGTTAGTGACTTCCATCTGTCATTACATTATTTTACATTTTACATTATATGTTTTTGAAACAGTTCTGCATTTGCAAACTCTTTCAAACTCTTAAGCTGTAATATTAACTAATAAAATGTATGTTAATGCATTCTATTAGTTATACGTATATGTACAGTATAAGCACCTAGTATCCTCAGTGCCATTCAAGGGCACAAAATGTGTACTGGAATCCACCACTGTAAAGGTCATAGAAATGCAATGGTTTACCGCTAAGTTGGTGGATGAAGTACCTGAAAGCCTCACTTAAGCAAAAGTACAGATATTTTACCAGAAAATGGTGGAAGTTGAAGTCAGCATTTAGAATATTATTTGAGTAAAAGTTTTAAAGTATGTGGTATTTATTGTACTTAAGTATGAAAAGTATTTTATAATATTAAACATATTTAAGTATTGAAAGTAAAAGTACAACTAAAAGCAAAATAGAAAAGGAGAAAATAAACATATTAAAAAAATATATTTATACACAGCTTGAGTAGCAAAATTGTGTTCAGTTTTGACACTTTCTTCCATTTTGTATCTTTTGGTAAGTATAAGAGGCACTTCATCTTGTACTTTCTTTCATTCCAACATAAGAAAACCTTTCTGGATTCTCCATCTGAAGTGGCATTTAGATGTTTTTACACAGTTTAATGTAACTCAGAGGGGACATGGATGCATTTAACCTGCAGTAAATCCATAAATAATCATTTGTTTTAAACATAAAATGTTTAATAATAATTAATTATAAAACTGCTAATTCATTCAGGAACGAATCATTAAAGTGAGTTATTGAATCATTCATGATTCGCTCAAAATGCTGATTCAATCAATGAGTAAACATGGTCAATTGCTCAGAGACACAAGTGCTGTGATCTTTGTTTGGAACTATTTTCATTGGCAAAATTGAGCAAAAACAGTCGTGTGTCTAAAATGTAAGTCACTTTATGCTAACTTTATTAAACTTATATAAAATCATTATTACATTTGTTATCATGCTGATATCTGGAGAAAAACGGCACTCTTCGTGTGATATAGATTAACTATATTAAATTATATGAATATAAAAAAAGATACAGAGACATTTTTGCTGTGTACAATTTAGAATGCATGTACGCACACTCTCTGGGTGTGTTTTTGATATACTCGATAATGTCAGATCGCACATCATTAAAACAACACTTAACATATTATTGCAGACACTGCGCAGAATGCACACCCCAGCCTCGGAAAATTAAATCATCCGCAGTCGTGCAAGCACTTGTTTGCACATGAGCAAATGTGTTTTTTTTTTTTGTTTTGTTTTTTTTGTTTTGTTTTTGGGGGGGGGGGGGGTTATTTTTTTTTACTTGCAAGCGCCAGACCACTGATTCGTCAAAACTGCTTGCAGTCTGTTTTCTTCCGACTTTATTTTGTATGCTTCGAGGAAATGTATCAGAGTACAGTAAAAGTATAGGCTACATTTTAGTTAGAAAATGAAGTGGCGTAAAAGTGAAAGTTGACAGAAATTTAAAAACTCAAGTAAAGTACAGATACTCAAAAAAACCTTAAGTTCTGTAACGAATTAGGCAATTATTAGCCTACTTTACAGTGGCCTAGAGAGCTCAACGCGCTGCAACTTCAGAAAGCACATGCAAATAGAAAAAGCACCAGCAAATCAAGAAAATATCTTCATCAGAATGACAGGAGGTGCTGCAAATGCTCACAACACAAACAAATAAAAAAACGCACTGCAAATGCTCACAATACAACCAAATAAAGAATTTTATTTGCGGCTCGTTTCTTTGTTTGGTTGTGTTGTGAGCATTTGCAGTATGTTTCTTTATTTGGTTGTGTTGTCAAATTTATGAATTTGTTTTCTTAATTTGCAGGTGTTTTTTTTTTTCTATTTGCAGTGTGTTTCTTTATTTGTTTGTGTTGTGAGCATTTGCAGCGCGTGTGTTGTCAAATTGACGAAGTTCTTTTCTTAATTTGTAGGTGTTTTTTCTATTTGCAGCGTGTTGAGCTCTCTCGGCCACCATACTATTTGATTACATTACACCAGTGAGCACAATAGCTGGGTTCTTTAAGCAAAAATCCCATTAATTGTCTCCATAAAAATTAATAATAATAATAATAATAATAACATTTAACCATTTCAAGACAGAGATACTGTGAGCCCTCAGTTATACCTCTTCAAAAGCCACAATTCAGTGTGAAATTTGGTTGATTTTTATTTTTGATTATTTTTATTTTTTTATGCGACTATTGAGTTCATTTATGTCTGGACAGTATTTTTTTTCCATGATCACTATTCAAAGTTTTGTTGTTATTGTTGTTGTTTTTCTTTTTGTTTGTTTGTTTGTTTGTTTGTTTTGATTTTTAAACAGAATACACAAATATATACTGCACCATTGTTGTCCTGAGCCTAGTTTACTCCATATTCATTTCTTATGCACTAAAATATTTACAGGCCATCATACCCATGCTGTTGCTGACTATTTCATAATATTTATTGGTGATTATTTTCACTGCAAAACTGAGACTGGGATGTTCCTTAATGGCACAATGATTCCATATGCTTGGTAATCATCTTTACAATATGCTGATGGATTTATACCTGAATAATTGCAAACCTAAAAGTGGAAGTTACATTGTGATGTACTGTATATAAAAAAAAAAAAAAAAAAATCAATACACTTATTGCAGTTATCTGAAGCATGCACAGCTGAGTGCCAGCTGCTTCCCACTTGACTAAATCGCAGATGCACAGTGCATTCTCAGGAACAATAAAAAGCAGTCCACTAGTTGTCTGCACAGATAGATACAGTTTTTGCTGATTGCACACTTTGTCAGGCCATTATAACAAATACACTCTTGATCATTACATATATTAATACATTAAAATGATAAACAAGCATGCTGTCTGCTGTATTTCTCATAGGGGTTTATACAGTGCAAAATAACACCATCCTAGCCGTTTGCTGAAAATATACTCGCCTCAGGCCATCCAAGGTATAGAAAAATTTGTTTCTTCATTGGAACAGATTCTGATAAATTTACCATTACATCACTTGTTCATTAATGCAGTGAATATGTGTCATCAGAATCCACAATAATGGACACAACTCTGTGTTGCATGTTTGTAATGAATTCATTATTCAGACGTTTTTTACTTCAAATTGTTTTTTCCAGCTAAAATATGAACCCATTATCCATAACATTGCTTTCTCCAGTGGAAAAGTCATCTCGCCTGAATCAAACAAGAAATATACACAGATCAGGCATCATTTAGAAAGTGAAAACACTTCTGAACAGTTCTGTACAAATATGTTGGAAATTTTTAATGTGAGAGGACAACAGGGAATGGATGGTTTAAACTCAAAGCGCTTTAAAGATGAATGTACTTCCTGCAAACAGGCAGCTTTTCACAACACAAGACATTAAATGGAGTTGTGTGGATTATTTGTGGATTATGATGCTTTTATTTGATGTTTAGATTCTCAATATCTGACGGCGCCCATTCACTGCAGAGGATCCACTGGAGAGCAAGTGATGTAATGTTAAATGTCTTCAAATCTATACCGATGAAGAAACAATCTCATCTACTTCTTGGATGGCCTGGTGAGTACATTTTTATCAAATTTTCAAATTTTGGAAAAGGGTTGCATGATCTGATTAGTCTCGGATTTAGCATAAACAACATGGATGTATGGATAGCACTTCAGGCTGGTGATGGTGGTGGTGTAATTGTATGGGGGATATTTTCTTGACACACGTTGGTCACCTTAGTACTTACTAGGGGTGTAACGGTATGCGTATCAAACCGAAACAGTTCATGGGGCAAATTTCAAATGGAAATGCACGTGCTCTGTTCACTCCAAAGTCCCCACTCCAAGGGGACAGGGATGATCACTTCCATTTGGAATTTGCCCCGTGAACTGTTTCGGTTCGATACGCGTACCGTTACACCCCTAGTACTTACTGAACATTGTTTAAACACCACAGCCTGAGTATTGTTGCTGACCATGTCCATCCCTTTATGACCACAGTGCACCCATCTAGTGATGGCTACTTCCAGAAGGATAACTCAACGTGTAACAAAGTTGAAATCATCTCAAACTGCCCTCCAATAGAGCACCCAAGGATGTGGTAGAACAGGAGATTTGCATCATGTATGTCAGGCCGACACATCTGCAGCAAAATGTGTGATGCTACGATGTCAATACTTACCAAAATCTCTGAGGAATGTTTCTAGCACCTTGCTGAATTTATGTCATGAAGAATTAAGACAGTCCTAAAGGCAAAAAGAGGTCCAACCTGGTACTAGCAAGTCGTACTAGATAAAGTGGCTGGTGAGTGTAGATTTTAAATGATTATGTGATCTGATTATGCGATATGATTATGGTCACATGTTCAGCTTTAAAGACGTGCACTTCCTTGATGTGTTGACTAACATACTAATGCACATGTTGAGTATAATTTTAACTTTAATGTGCCCTTTGCTATTACATTTAAAATGTATATATTCTAAAAATACTAACTTGAAACTTCCTCATTACAAATGTGTAGTTACAAATATATTTTAAATAGCATACACATTTCAAAAGAAATTACAAAATTAATTTCTAATACATTTTCATTTAATTGTAAGTGTCTGAAAACACTATTCAGTTCACATTTGAGTATATTATTTTAAAGTGTATTATTTCCAAAATAAGCACTATTTTGGAAAGTATGCTAAAGTGTAATTCTTTTTCACAAAGTCAAACCTTGAACAATCTACCCTAAAATAAACAACATGTATTAATGCTGGCTTAATTATTTTGATCTTTACCCTCCAACCACCTGCCTATATTCTGGTATGTAATGCCACTTTCCATATCCTAAGTAAGAAGTGCATGTATTAGATATGTATATACTGTTAAATATGCCTGTTAATCAAATTTATGCCATCAGATATTATATTATTAGTGTAGAATGTGTTATGCATATCTGCCACAGCTAGTGAGCACAATGCTGTCAGCCCTGCTGGTGTAGCTCAGAGCAAAAAACACCAGCCCAAAATCCATTCTCTTTTTAATGAGGTAATTTATCATTTAGCAGCATGTGTGAGGGGACAAAAGTTTTATAGCCTTATCATTATACGTTACATTACTTTTTCATACAAGTTTTGAAGTTTCAAACACAAGAACGTGCATTGGTCAATAAAAATTATTTGTAATGTTTTGTTTCTTTAGTTCTATTACTCCTACCTTTATCCATGGCAACAACTGTTAAACTGAGCTCCAGACTCTTACTGGTAGCTGAACACTTGAATAAATTCAAGTTTTAAAAAAAAAAAATCAAATCAAAATATTGAAAGAACTGGCTTTGTGTAAAAGTTATGGGGCATTCAAATTCAGTAGTGCAGATTGTCTTTGGGTCTGCCAGCAACCTAATGTTTATTTAAAGTAATTTTACTAGGTCCCGTTAGTTGGAATTCAGTTTATACCCAAGTGAGAGGAGACCATGCCAACATAGCATGCATGTTTTTTCAGAGTATGCCAAGCTGAACCAACTGCATCAAAAAAGAGATTGGCTTCATTAAAGGTGTAGGTGTATAAAACTCAATGAACAGAGATTATATCATTGTCCTTTTAACCTCTTCTGTTTTTCTGCTGAAAACAAAATAAGGCAAAATCGTTCCACCCTCAGCCAGGCACCATTAGCAAATGTTAAATAAGGCTTGTGAGTGTATCTGCATATAGATGTTGTCATTGATTTCAATTTACTCTTGTTTTGATTCCTCAGCAGGGCTTTGTGTCAATCTCAAGTCATGCATAGCTGATTACGGCTGGTAAAGAGCACACTTTTGTAGACCTCAGTAAAGCCAAATGACTCTGACGAGCTGGGAATGAAGCAAGCTGGGCTCTTAAGAAAGTGGCATATGAATGAACGCAGGCCTGTGCTGATTACTACTCTATTCTTAAATGCTTCTTCTTAATGATAAATCCTTTCTTTTATATATCCATCATTTTATTGTTACTCAAATCACTGATCTATCCATCATTAGTGCAGTTATAATATAATGAAGATAAACCTGAAGAATTTTCACATTATAAAGCTTTAAAGGAATAGTTCGTTCAAATATAAATTATGTCTTTGTTTAATCACCCTTACATCATTCAAATCGTGTATCCTGTTATTTTGTCTTCAATAAAAAAAAAAGTAACTTCATGCAGCTTTTTCCCTAGAAGCTTGTAGAAAAGAGGTGTGCATAATTGTATTGTTTATGCACTTTGTAGTGTATTCAAATATTAAAATTACATTTTCAATCAATCAATAACATACTTGCTGGTAATATAATGTTAATTAAATAAAACTGTGTTGACTAAAAGCACATGTAAAATATCACATATAAAAATATAACATATCATTTGAAGTGCAGTGTTATTCAGTATTACATTTAAAGATAACATACTGTCTTTTTAAAAAATCTTAAATCTTCTTAAACCTTTTATACACACACACACACACACACACACACACACACACACACATATATATATATATATATATATATATACAATGGAAGCAATCAAAATCAACAAAACAGCAATGATACGCAAGTGCTATAACAAGTCTCAGTTTGCTTAACATAGTAAATTAATAGAGTGCAATAAAGGGGGCAAGTTTTTTTTTTTTTTTTAAAAGAATAGAATTAGAATAGAGAGTGCTAGAGTTAGAGGGTCAAATAAAGATGGAAGAGATGTGTTTTTAGCCAATTCTTGAAGATGGCAAAGGACTCAGCTGCTCGATTGAGTTGCGGAGGTCATTCCACCAGGAGGGAACATTTAATGTAAAAGTCAGTGAAAGTGATTTTGTGCCACTTTAAATATATATATATATATATATATATATATATATATATATATATATATATATTATATATTATTTAAATATATATATATATATATATATATATATATATATATATATATATATTTTTTTTTTTTTTTTTTTTTTATTATATTATATACTTTATATATACAGTTTCTCACAAAGGTGAGTACACCCCTCACATTTCAGCAACTATTTTATTATAACTTCTCAAGGGACAATACTATAAAAATGAAACTTGGATTTATTTTAGAGTAGTCAATGTGCAACATGTATAGCAGTGTAGATTTACTGTGCTCTGAAAATAACTCAACACACAGCCATTATATTGTCAAAATAGCTGGCAAGAAAAGTGAGTACATCCTAAGTGAACATTTCAAAACTGTGTCCAAAGTGTCAATATTTTGTGTGAGCACCACTGTTATCTAGCATTGCCTTATCCTCCTGGGCATGAAATTCACCAGAGCTGCACAGGTTGTTGCTGGCATCCTCTTCCACTCCTCCATAATGACATCACGGACCTGCTGGATGTTAGACACCTGGTGCTTCTCCACCTTCCGCTTGAGGATGTCCCACATGTGCTCAATAGGGTTCAGGTCTGGAGACATACTTGGCCACTCCATCACCTTCACCTTCAGCTTCATCAGCAAGGCAGTTGTCAACTTGGCCATGTGTTTGGGGTCATTATCATGTTGGAAAACCCAGTTTCTGAAGGGAGGGCATCATGTTCTGCTTCAGAATGCCACAGTACATGTTGGAATCCATGTTTCCCTCAATGAACTGCAGCTCCCCAGTACCAGCAGCACTCATGCAGCCCCAGACCATGATGCTACCACCACCATGCTTGACTGTAGGCAAGACACAATTTTCTTGTTACTCCTCACCAGGCCGTCACCACACATGCTGCACACCATCTGAGCCAAACAAGTTTATCTTAATCTCATCAGACCACAGGACATGGTTCCAGTAATTCATGCTCTTGGACAGGTTGTCTTCATCAAACTGTTTGCAGGCTTTCTTGTGAGCCAGCTTTAGAAGAGGCTTCCTTCTGGGATGATGGCCATGCAAACCGACTTGTTGCAGTGTGTGGCGTATGGTCTGAGTACTGACAAGCTGACCTTTCACTTCTGCAACCTCTAAAGCAATGCTGGCAGCACTAATGCTTATGTTTTTTGAAGCCAGCTTCTGCACCTGACGCACACCACGAGGACTCAACTTCTTTGATCGACCCTTGTGAGGCCTGTTCCGAGTGGAACCCGTCTTGGAAAACCTCTGCGTGACACTGACCACTGTACTGTAACTCAGTTCCAGGGTGTTACTGATCTTCTTATAGCCTAGGCCATCTTTGTGGAGAGCAACAATTCTAATTCTCAAATCCTCAGAGAGTTCTTTGCCATGAGGTGCCATGTTGAACATCCAGTGGTCAGTATGAGAGAATTGTACTCAAAGCACCAAATTTTAACTGCTCTAATACAAGATACACAAATTTGTATAGTCCTGTCAAGCAGAAAAAAATATGAACATGATGAATAGGACACGTGGCTTTGCATGGTTAGACGACGTATAGCTGTTATCATTATTACTATTACTATTTTGACAATAATGGCTGTATGTTGAGTTATTTTCAGAGCACAGTAAATCTACACTGCTATACATGTTGCACATTGACTACTCTAAAATACATCCAAGTTTCATTTTTATAGTATTGTCCCTTGAGAAGATATAATAAAATAGTTGCTGAAATGTGAGGGGTGTACTATATACTATATATATACTATATATAGTATATATACATATACATACTGTATATATGGTACTGTATATGTATATATATATACACATACATACAGTATATACATACAGTATATACGTATATACGTATATATCAAATTACATATAAGTATGTCACACTGATTGTCATTAATGATTATAATAGTCTATTGGATTTTGTGATTCAAATGAAATAAGTTCCCATTACTAATTTACATTTACATTTAGTCATTTAGCAGACACTTTTATCCAAAGCGACTTACAAATGAGGACAATAGAAGCAATCAAAACCAACAAAAGAGCAACAACATGCAAGCAATATGACAAGTCTCGGTTAGCCTAACGCAGCACACGTAGCAAGGTTTTTTTTTTTTTTAAGTAGATAGAATATAGAAAATAAAGCTAGTGTTTTAGTTTTTTTTAAGAAAAGCTAGCAGTTAGAGAATAAATATGCAATTGATAGGGGGTCAAGTGTGTGTGTGTGTGTGTGTGTGTGTGTGTGTGTGTGTGTGTGTGTGTGTGTGGGTTTTTTTTTTAAATAAAAAGAAAGGAGATAGATAAAATAAAATTAGAAAAGAGAATGCTAGAGTTAGAGGGTCAAATAAAGACTAATAATTATTGTTTTAAAAATTGGTTGACTCAAATGATTTGAGTTACCTTATCTCATTTGGTTTTTACTCCATTTTAGTTGTCAAGGTAATAAATGGAGTTATTCAGATCTTCTTCAATTTTGGCTTATGCGTTTACTCAGTTTGTAAGGTATATTTCAATGATATCACAGCTTTAAAATATACAGTATTTCAAGTATAAAATATAGTACATCATAGCTTAAGTTTTTAATCGACATTAGACTCCATCAAAGAGAACACATCAGCAAAATCACCTGATGTTGGTAGATGACAAAATTAGCTATGATTAAGCAGTACGAATAGCAGTAGAACAGTCGAACAGGGGCTCAGAACAAGGATTTGTGAACAGCAGGGTGAAATAAAACAGGTGTTTCTATACCAACAGATTTTTAGAATGAAAAAGTTGACAGTACACAGATGGGATGTGGCGTCTCTGTGAATTGTTGCCACTCATTGAGCATACAAAATATGGCTAAAGATGAACACAATCTATCTCAGCCATCTGTAAGTTATGGCATTTTCATTCAGTTCAGGAAGTATATGTAAATTACATTAAAAAGAGAGCTTTAGTATCTATATATGGCTATTTCTGTAGTGGTGCATTTGTGCCTGTCATTGAACCCAAAAGTGTTTTTCCACTCGGGTCCATGTTTAGGTGAGGATTGTAATACATTGAAATTCAATTTCCAAACTTGTCATGCTCTCAGGGTCGGATGAAAATCCTTCCTCTAAATGTTAATTTGTATGCATGTGCTCACAGTAGGAAAACGCAGGTAGTTTTAACCTTAGATACAGGACATTAGTCGTTCCAAGTGGAGTCCGTATTTATGGTTAAATCTACAGTTGTTACATTAAAATAAAGGGGCCACAGCAACAGACTGTATTCCTAGAGGTAGAATTTGTGCACAACAGAGTCAAGCTGGTGTACTGCTTGTGTCCAGTCATATTGTTTCTGTCTGAATCAGAACCAGGCAAGACATTCCTGTAGGTTTGTTTTGCAGAATATTGGGTCTTATGGCAGCTGCCTCACTGGTGATACCACTCGGCCTGCTTCATATGAGACAGTTTCAGTTCCCCAGTTCCTGATTCAGGATTTTTGTTGGGTGGAGTCCTTCTCCACAAGACTATTACGACAGATACCTCATTAGTAGATTGGGACACAGTTTTTCAAGGTTGCCCATCCTACAGTATCTGGATGAGGGCAGTGTTTTTGGTTTTGAACCAATTACTCTTGCACACCCAAGGATGTAATTTGATTGTCAGAATGGACAACATGTCAGTTGTCTCAACTATAAATCAAAAATGTTCACTGGGAGGTTAGTGCAACACATTCTGCTTCTGGTGCAGAACAAGTTTCTGTTGCTAAAGGTGGTGCAACATCCCAGGATACTGGATCTGGGAGCAGACCTTCTCTGCGACATCGGTTGAGGTCTAGAGAATGGAGGTTACATCCTCAGACTGATGTGGCAGGAATTTACCAAAGCAGATGTGGATATGTTCGATATTTGAATTGACACAGTGCCTTCTTTAATTCTCTCTATCTTGTTCAAGATCTCTGGGGTTTGACACTTTGGAGCATCTTTGGCTGATTTTTGACATGGTGTCTCTCCTGGGGCAATCTCCTTGGCAAATCCTGGTCAGAAGAGATGTACCTTCTCAGGATCAAGGCACTGTGTGGCATCCCCAACAAGAAATGTGGTCTGGCCTATGAACTGGGTTCTTTGACTGGTTCTGGTCTTTTTTGGCACAGGAGGAGTATATTTTAAATACAAATTTTAAATACAAGAACTAAATATTTAATATTGTATATACTTTATATATTTATATACTTATACTATAAACCAGTAGCAATAAAACTGTCATATTTTTGTTTGTTTGTTTATCACATTTAAATTTTCATGTCTTTGTCATTTTTGTTTTTGCATTTTATGAGGAAAAGCCATTGAAATGAACATAACATTTCTATGTTATGTAGTGGTTCTGAAACTGGTACTTAACAGTAAGTAGATAAAATGGGTATTATACCACCAAACTTTGACCTTCAAGACATCAGTATGGTAAAGCTGCACAAATAATCCAACTTTAAACTGAAAAAAAAATCCTTTAAACTGAAACTGTATTGCTGGAAATGTCTGCACTGCTCAATGAATCCTACATTTTCATTGTGTCTACACTCTGTTCTGATAAAAGCATTCATGATTCATGACATGAAAGTGACTGTCTACAATGCTCAGTGCTGCAGCTTTTTATGCAATGTAGATCTAAATATAATGCTGTAATCAACATTTAATCTTAATCTTGGCAGAGGTAATAGTAGTACAAATTTTCAAAAGAGTTCCACATGTAATACTTATTTCACATGCAAAGATTTTACCCGTTCATTGCAGTGTACATAGCATATACACTAAAGTCTTATTTAAAGAGTTTTCAAATCAGAGGTCTAAAATCATGGCTTTTTATTTCTAAATGATGACAGTTTTGGACTAATCCTCATTAGTCCGGATATATTTGAAAAAGGTATCTTCTTTTCAAAATGCTCTCTGTCCACACTAGCATTTTCCAAAAGTTTCATCCTCACTGACATGTCTGAAACTCTTAAAATACCTTGCTGTGCATGTCCAAAACTTAAATGCTCAATGATATGATACATATAGACCAGACATAATAAAGTTCTCATGTTATTCTTCAGGCATGAACTTTTTATTAACCAATCCTACCACTCACAGGTGCATCCAAGTCACACTTAAAATCGGCATTCCGAAAATGGTCTAAATGCAACTGTCATCTTTTGCCGCAGGACAGCAATTGCGTGAAAATATTCAGTCATCTTTGCAGGAATTTAATATGAAGACTTACAAAGTGACATTTAGCTTTATCAACATTAAATAAAAGGAATAGCAGGCACAACAATGGCATGTACAAGCAACCCATGCTGTGCGCCTTTACTTTCATTTCAGGGTTATATGGCTCTCTGTGAGTCTGAGAGTCGGGGGTTGTAGACCCTGTGCATCAGGACCTCCCCCCACTCTGGGGACCTCTTGGGTTGTATGGCCTCCTGCTACGCCTCCTCAATTAGGCTCCTCCTCTTTCTCAAATGTAGGCTTGCGAGCCTCCTCAATGCTTGGACCTGAACTGACCTGGTGCTCCTTTACTTGTGAGTGGGTGTGGTAGAGTACCCTGCTCTCTAGGGCTAGGAGCTTGACAGTACTCCCCTCATGCTCCTGAGGGCCTGTGAGTACATCACTGGTGCAGAACCTGGTTCCCTAACTATATTATACTGTGGTACAGTAACATTTTGTTGTCCCTTTCCCCCTGTAGGACCGCCTACTGATGGTCTGGATCCAAGGTGACCCCAAGTCTCAAGAAGACTGTGCGCAGGAGCTTCAGTGGGTGAGTAAAATCCATTTAATTTACAAGGTTCTGTTATTGCTAGTATTCTTGCTAACCTTAGCTATTTCTTGCAGTGCACCTGGAGCCTTCATTCTGTACCACTGACTCTCAATACTGGGACCTCTCTTCCTTCGCTCTGGTGACCTCTTGGTTCTTTTTGTGGTCTTTTAGACCTCCCCAATTAGGTTCTCCTTAGCCCAAGGGGTAGGCCTTGCATGGCCTCCTTGGTTCTCTTGTGCCCTCGAGTTGAACCAATGGTCCTCACCTTTGAGTTGGTGAGTGGGTGTGGCGGGTTGAGCATTCCGCTCCCCAGGGGGCAGGAGCCTGACTGTACCTCCCTCGTGCTCCTGAGGGCAGCTCGTGGCCTGGTTCCCTTGGTAGCGGGTTGTTAATCCTGTCTTATTGGGCCTCTCTGTTCTTTCCTTTTCTGGAGAACCCTGAAACCGAGTCGTTAGGCTTCTTCTAGGAGCCTCCTTGGTCATCAAGGTCCCAGATTAGCACTGCAACCTCAGAGGCCCTCCGGGTCTCCTTAAAGGGAGTAGCTTTCAGGTTGAACATGGCACCCTGACAGCCTTGCTGCATGCTTTGGCTTCAAGAATTCATCCTAGCCAGGGCACTCATTATGTGAGCTAATTCATGTCTAATTAATGTCTTTCAGTTTTATTATTTTAATATTTTCCTTGAGGTTTACTTATATTGTACTTATAAGTTTTTACACAAAAATATGTAGAAAAATGATTATTTTCAACCCTCATTCTCTCTAAAATGACCTGTTTTTAAGGTGCATGTCCTGTAAGGCTCCTCAGTAGTCGGCCACTGTTATGATTGGCTAACATCATTACATAGGAAACAGTATCAACGCCTCCTCGTTATTGCATTTAAGTGTTATGACCACATGATCAAAATAAAACAGTCATTTCCAGACAAAGCATTATGAAATCATTTACTTACAGATTGTGATGCAGCTGCAGTCAGATATAGTACCGCATCATCTTTTAACAAATATTTCTATGTGAACACTTCATGACACTGTGCCTTGTTTACCAAACAAAATGCTCTGATCAATCCTCTGATATGATTCAGAGTGCCATTAAAAATAAACTATCCATTTGTTCCTTAAGCTAGGATCCTTGTTTTTTCTGTACAAAGACGCGAATGAGCTGTTTAAACCAAATGTGTCAAAATGAACGCTCTTTCACTCCATTTGTCCTATTGACAGACTCAAGCACGTGGACTGCGTCCAAAAGTGAATGCGCATCTGTATACTATATCCTGCATAGACAAGATAGCGGCAGTGATTGCAATTTCTATTTGCTTTAGACGTGACGCGACACTCACATTCAGCATGATTAAGTGTCAATGTCTTGCTCTGGAGGCAGTGTTTATGCAAATGACTGCACCCAGGTGAGGCCACCTTGCCCTTCGGATCCAAAATGAGTCATTTTTGGAGCTCGATTAAATAAATGATTTGTTTATAATGAGGAGGACATTTTAAATCTATAAGACCTCTTATAGACGGTTTCAAAGGCAACAGCACAAACAAACATTACTGCACATGCACGCTTTTGTGGCCCAAACTAAACTTCTGGTAGACTTCCAATCAATAACAACCTCTAGAGTAGATTATTTCTGATGAAAAGAAACATACATAACAAGTAAGTTATATTAAAGTTAAAACTTTGTGTTCTGGTTCACATTTACAACTCTGCTCTGCGTGTTTGCTGCGTAAATCAGACGGGCTGATTGAAAATGCAAATTCATTCTCTGCCAGCAGGAGGTGCTTTTGGAGCAGCAGAGATAGAGGTTTCCCTGGTAACGGCAGTACACAAAGCAGCGCTCTGCTCACAAATGCTGCTTTACAGGCAAGATGAAATGAAAATGACTTCGAAAATTTTCTGAAGACAGTCGGTTTCCTTCAGAGATACATTAATATAAAAACACACAATTTTGAAATGTGCAGTGCTCATGTTTATTCAACGAAGTCAAAGCCTTTTGGAAAATCTGTTTGTGGTGGTCAGGTGGGCCGCCACAAATAAAAAAATGTATGGGAAACACATCCCACAGCACATTAACCTGATCCCAACTTCAGTCTACTCATCACCTTAACTTTAACTGCTTTTGTAGGTGGCGCCATAAGCAGACCGATAAACAAACACAGACTGGAAGTTAACTTCGGGCCTGGTGCGTGCGTCCGATGAAACCATCTATATGCCAAAAGATCAAGGAAAATTTGATTTCTCATGTCATCACCCCTTCAACAATTTTAGAACAAAGTATAACAATAATGATAATTTGCATGGTTTGATGTGATATGAGCTAAACGATCATTGGTAGCACGATTTATTATAATGTTTTTTTGTTTTTGTTTTTTCCCCTCAGTTTGTCAGAACAAAAGTGGCAGACGTGTTACTTAATTGTTCAGATGACAATATCCGGTGAAAATTTTATTTAGGTCATAATTCCAAGACATATAATCTGTGATTCCTAAGTACAGTCTCCACACCAGTGCAGTGACTGACAGCCTCAAAACAGCTACACAAACACTGAGGAGCCATACCGATGCACAACCCACATAAAGAAGATAATTCCACAAATAACTGCAATCGCAGGTTTCAAACAGAGATGGCAACAAAATGGCAAAAACTTACGGACTGCAGCTTTAATTGATTATTTAATTATAAATTATATAACTTTCGTAATGCCCACTGGAACCTCATCAATAGGGTTATGCATGCACTGAAGACCTCTGAAGTTGACTGTGTACCTGTAGTAAACTAACCCTGCTGTTGAGTAGGTTATGATCAGAGTAATTTGCAATAGTTGCTTACCCTGAGGTTATCTGTAAATCTGTATACTTTTCCATAAACTTACCCAGGTATGTTGCATAACCTCCCTGTGCTTCTGTGTTCCAGAGTGTTTTTTTTTTTTCATTTGTTTACAAGAGCATTGCAACTAGTTCCACACCATTATTGTATGATATAAACTTTAAATCATTAAATGCGTAATGGACATGACACAGCACAGAAGCATTGTGATTTACTAAACATAGCCCTTATAAATCCAAAAAATGGTGTTATGACAAAGATAGTGTATTTATTTTTCAGACTCCATCTGTGTGCGAAATGCTCATTGTTAAAGTTAAAAGGGGGTTCTTTTAATTCCTCTTTTGAAACCATTAAATATGGTTGATTGAAAACTTAATTTAAGTATTCAACAGCAAAATACACACCAAAATGAACAAATGCCTAAAATCTTTGTGTTATAGCTGCAAGGAAGGTGTTGCTGCTACAAAACAAAGGATGTCACATTTGGGTGAAAGATGTTATTTTTCTTGTTAATGAGGTGCATGGATTAACTTTGCCTCTTGGAATTTGAGCTCACTTTGTTAAACGTGTTGCTTCTTCTCGGGCATTATGTAAGTGTGTTAGCTGTGTAATATAATTCTGAAAACTATATGGGTTCCACTTTATATTAAGTGACCTTAACTACTATGTACTTACATTTAAATTAATTATTTGGTACAATTAACTTATTGTGTACATACTGTACATGTTTTTACATTGTACTTATATTAAAAAAAAAAACCTGCATGTAATTACATCTGTAATTAATTTCTGTAATTACATTTATAAATATAGCTGCAAGCAGCAATTACGGAGCCAAGAACTCCAAACGCAAAATGAGGAGCTAAGCATGGCATGGAGCATCAGACCAAATGCAACGAGCAATTTTAGGATGATTGTAATTGAAATGTCTGAAAAATCATAAATACAACCTCTAGTAATATGATTAAATGGCTTATCACTTTTGATCAACAGGTGGCTCTTTAATCAGATCATTTTGGTGTGTTCTGTGTGAGGTGACAATAGCACACACTAAGTTTGTTGTCATTATATCAAAGATTTGCAGAGATATAGCCTTAGAGTCATTTTGGCACCATGCCTCAAATTTGTTGCGGCGCTGTACAAATACGGTTTTGTCTATCGACAAGAAAATCCATAACTTTTTGTCCACATGATCTGTAGATGATATGATTCGAATCTGGTGAAAATCGGACCAAAGAGGAGTTTGAAAAAGTAAGTTTTCAACATAAATCAAAATGGCGGACAGGAAGTGTGGCCAATTATGGCAAAATTGGTATCTATGTTCTCGGCATAACCCAAGGAATATTTTGAGACCAGTTTCATTATAATACGATAATGCAATCAAAAAATATTAGCATTTTTGGAAATTTCATAATTAATGGTTAATGCAAAATTTACTACTCTTGACCAATAGGTGGTGCTGTTACCAAAATGATGTTGTCTGGTCAGTGTGAGGTGACAATGGCACATACAAAGTTTGGTGTCAATATGTCAAAGTAGGTTTTCAACATGAATCAAAATGGCGGACAGGAATTTCAGCAAATATTGGCAAAATTGGTATCAGTGTTCATGATCCAAGGAACATCAGTCTCATTACAATAGGCTAATGTAAGCAAAAGTTATTAGCATTTTTATAAATTTCGTTATAACTTTTGACCACAAGGTCCCAAACTTTTTGAGTACCATCAGGGCATGGTGCCAAAGACACCTACCAAGTTTCATAACCATACGCTAATGCGTTCGTAAAATACAGCATTTTAGTACAAAATTAAAAATGGCCGACACCCAAAATGGCTGACATGGGAAAATTGGATATCGTTCGACTCGGCATGATGCACCGAATCTAAAGAGACCAGTTTTGTGATTTTTGGCCAAACCATTCAGAAGTTATAAGCAAAAATATGCATTTTTCATATCTCTTGACCACTAGGGGGCACAGTGCCGAAACAATGCTGCTTGTTATAACACACACCAAGTTTGGTCTCAATACATCAAACCGTTGCGGAGATACAGCCTCACATCCATTTTTGAGTGCTTTTCGTAGAATTTGTTTGCGTGCTATTCGAGAACGGTTTGACTAATCGACTTTAATTCCATAAATTTTTGCCAGCATGGTCTGAAGATGATCTGGTTCCATTTTCGTGAAAATCGGCGCAACGGCCTAGGACGAGTTAGAAAAAGTAGGTTTTTCGAACAATTGAATTTTCCTTTTCTGGCTTATGGTTCAAAAGTTATTAGCATAAACATGAGTGCAACTTTGGACGAGTGGTGGCACTAGAGAGTTTGATTTAGAGACCCCAAATTTGCTATGGTTAATGTTGGGACTGTCCTCTATCAGTGTGCCAAATTTCACAACTTTCCCGCAAGTGGTTCTATGGGCTGCCATAGAGTTCCAGAGCGGAAGAAGAAGAAGAAAAAGAACACTAACGATTACAATAGGTGCCATAGCACCTACGGTGCTTGGCCCCTAATAATAAGAACACTAACAGATACAACAGATGCCAAAACACCTGCGGTGCTTGGCCCCTAATAACACTGTTGACCCATCCCTTACACCTTAACCCACCCTTAAACCTACCCTTACCACCAAACCTGTCCCTAACCTTGCCTGTATTCCACCTCAATAGCAGCAAAAGTGTTTTGCAATACAATATGAACACAATAAGTATATTATAATTATGTTTTTGATGTAAGTACATAGTAGTTAAGGCCACTCAATATAAAGTGGGACCAAAACTTTTATTTTGCTTTTACTGTCCATTCAAAATAAATACAAAATAATGCTGACCATGGGCGGATAACAGAAGAATGATGTAGTGATTTTAAATCACTACACTGCATTATTGTTTTCTTGGCTTCAAAGCATTACAGAGATTAATATAAAAGCCTGCATTGACAAAGCAAAGCTACTCTGCCCTTGCAGTGGACCACCTTGTAATGCAGAACTAGAAAAGCAGCCTTAATTGTCTTACCAATTGTACTCTGTATTGATTTGTAGGTCTTATCACCATAGTGGACAACTTGAGGTCAGCAGTCAATAAATTCCCACATGTTTCTTCTGTATCCACTATGCAGGGGTTAGATATTGAAATGTTAGTGACTGAATACATAATCACATAATTTCAGGTTCACTAAAAGAGTCACGATAGACGATTGATATATTAGACAGTGTTCAATGACTTTCTTGTACAAATATGGATTGCATCGTGCAGACCTTCAATGCATCCACAGTTAAAAGCAATCATAGCAGGAAACCTGTGGGCATATGTTACCAGGCAAATATTTACCAATTTCAATGGCGCATCAATTTAGTATTGCTTAATTTCATCAATAATATGGCTGGATACTAATAAAAAAATAAATAAATAAAAAAAAAACTTTCAAGCTTCAAGTAATACAATTCCTTGTTATACATTATTTATTTTATACTGAGTGACTTTTTATGCAAAATTTGCTAAATTTGTGAGTTGAATTGACGTTAATTAAATAACAACAATTCACATTAAAAATAACAAAATGTAAGTGTCATTTGGGGTTGGGTAATTTAAATGTATGATCTGTTACATATTACTATAATATTAACTATTAAATCAGCATTAAATGTAAGGGAGCTAGACTGATTTATAAAGCTCTATATACCACAGTAAATAATAATTATAGTTTTCCAAATATGGTTATATGGACTAATTACTATAATCACCGGATTTGTGATGCAGCACAAATTCCAGCGATAAGCAAAACATGACTTCACTTAGGCTAAAATTATATCCACTGGTTCAATGTGCATCGCTACTCCCAACACAAGACAATGCAGTTCTAATCATATTTGAATACAAACAGTTTAAACATTGAATTTCTTGATTATTATCTAAACAGGACTAAATGACACATGCTGTTTGTATCTTGTGTGCTCATTCAGTGAACCAAACCACAAAAATGTTATGGAAATATGGCTTGTTATTTGTACTATAATTGCATGAACTATTACACATGGGGATTTGGTGACTGTTTAGTGGAATGACTCAGTAGTTAATCAACATATCCGCAGAATCAAAAATTCCCTGTTTCAGTTACAGATAACTCTCATTGACAGTCTCAAAAACCTTTTAAGCTAATGTCTATCTGTAAGGGGGCTCATGGCCTGTGGAGTTATTCTCATGCTTACAGATGATTAAAAAGTTTTGTCATTCTTCAGTGACAGTTAGTTAATGCCATTGTGGTCCTTATTAATTACCATCATAGCTCTAATTTAAAACTACATGAAAAAACTACTTAAAAGATATTTTAATTTAAACAGTGCCAATGTTTTTAAAATGTTAAACAAAACAGAGAGAGAGAGAGAGAGAGAGAGAGAGAGAGAGAGAGAGAAATTTCAAACATAATTAATAGTTAAAAGCTGTTATTAGATGTTTTAATACGTACATTCTGAACTTAAATAATGAAATAAATGTTAATATAACAAAAAACACATCGGCCAACAAACATTAATTTGACGATACCTTATATATATATATATATATCAAATCAATATAACCTACCTTATTTATATAAGTCAATATAAAATTGCATAGAAACATAATTCATAGTGACATGGAAAAAAAAAAAAAAAGGTATGTAGTGTCTTGTACTTAATGTGAAGAACTACACTATTTTAACAGTTAAACTACCATCATGCTATACTAAAAAATGTTGTAAAGTTATTGTGATTTTTAGTTTATAACCCAACACTGCACTTGATGGCACAAAAGGTTTTATCCAGATGTAAGCAATTGCCCCATCAGCCTTAAGAGAAGTCCGGGATGCATATTGGAAATGTTAAGGCTCCAATGGCACAAGGCTTAGGGTACATAAAATAAAACCCCATGTCAAATATTGTTTGCCTCTTCAAATGTTATACTGGCTAAAGTGCTGCTTGCTTTAGAGGTCATGTCATCAGAATCTGCAGTTGTTGTGTTCCCACTGAGTTCATCTATTGAAGTAAGTTCATTAAATTTCTATCTATGAACTGTTTAAAAGTCCCATAACTGACTTCCAACTGGCCACGGCCACCATGCATTTCACAGCATTATATGGCTGATGAGAGTTGCAAACAGGACTCAACGAAAGCAGTTAGAGTTGCTTGTACTTTAGAAAGTCTGAGATATATTTTGCTGTTGAAGTTGTTGAAGAACATATCATTGCTCTTTTGTTGATTTTGATTGCTTCCATTGTTCTCATTTGTCACTTTGGATAAAAGTGTCTGCTAAATGACTAAATGTAATGTTTTTTTGTTTTGTGTTTTTTTTTTTGTTTACATATTTCCATTCACACAGCTCAGAAAATCTTACATCACGTTTACATAATATCTATACAACAGTACTGTGAGGTTTCATGACAAATTCATTCATTTTTTTTTTACACTTCCGTTTAATGTCAAAATTCTGTTTTATAAATGAAACCAAGGCAATGATATTTTTATATGTATGACTATATTGACACTATTATTATTATTATTATTATTATTATTATTATCAAACTTAACCATACTAATAGAAGACAAGTCAATCAATTCACCTTTATTTGTATAGCACCTTTCTACAATACAGATCAATAGCAGCGACAAAGCAGCTTCATGGTGATAAACAGGAAAAATAGCAAAGTCAGTTATGGAAACTCAACTACAGTATGGAGACAGTTCAGTTTCTGCTATAAAACAGCTCTAAAATATGTCATTGTTCAGATCAAGTCAGTTTAGAGTTGGTTCTTTTCAAATCAGTAACAATGTGAATTTCATACAATTTTGAAGCAAGTTCAGTTCAGCTATAAGCAGTTCTATAAAAAGGCAGCAATGTCATTTATTCAGCTTTAGTCAGTTCAGTATTGACTCAGTTCAGTTCTATACCAGTGTCGATGTTGCAAGATATTTGTTACTACTAACTGCTTGTTCACCTATTGTTATTAATACTCATCAAATCTTCATTTAACACTGCTGGTGTAATAATGGTGGCAGGCACAAAGGTGCACCTTTAGTTTCATGGCTCACTCACAGTTCATTTCAAGTGTCATTTCAGTCCAGACATTAGTGAAAATGGTGATGGATGAGTTGTTTACTTGGTAATTAGTTTAATTTCTCATTACTATCAGTATTTATGCAGCTTTGTACATTGTGGATATGATAGGCGAACGCTATCACCTTGAAAATGTAATCAGCCATTGACAGCACTAGAGGGTTTTCCAATGCTAGGTTTTTTTGTTTTTTTTTTGTGCTGACACAACATGAGATTGTTAGTATAAAATTAATTTTAGTTTGGGGCAAAAAAAAATAAAAATAAAAAATGACACCAACATTAATAAAGATGCAATATATGAGTAAATGATGCAATGATGCATTTATAAAAACAGTATCTTCCTTCATTCCTAAATGAGTCAGTTGTTTCCTAAGTGGCATTTACTGCTAAGATTGAACTCTATCGGGGTTAGACAACACGTGCCAGGGCCTACTCATTGTCAAAATCATACTCTAGGTTTAATACTGTCACATGGAATTGATGTTAATGGCATTGAAATAATGCAGCAGAATGATGATATCTCAGATCATTATCTAGTCTTGTGTGTACCCATAGCTAAAGCTGTAAATTCAACTCAGTGTTACAAATATGGTAGAACCATGACTTCTACCACAAAAGACTGCTTTGTAAGGAATCTCCTGACTTATCTAAATTCCTCAGCATATCCAACAGCTCAGAAAAACCTCAAGGCTCAGTACTAGGACCATTACTTTTCACGCTTAGCATGTTACCCTTGGGAGATATCATCAGGAAACATGTTGTTAGCTTTCACTGTTATGCTGATGATACACAGCTCTATATTTCTTCGTGGCCTGACATTTCGTCTGGAATCTATCTAACATTTTTTGGGAGGCAGACACACTGTTAGTTTAAATCTAGATCCATCTCTTTAACCTGGCTTACACATAACACATTAACACATTTATATTATTCAAATCCATTAAAGGGTTGTTAGGCTGCATTAATTAGGTCAACCGGAACCAGGAACACTTCCCATAACACCCGATGTACTTGTTACATCATAAGAAGAATGGCATCTATGGTAATATTAGTCTCATTCTTATTCCCAGGTCACTGTAGCCACCCAGATCCAGTCTGAATCCAGATCAGATGGTCACTGCAGTCACCCAGATCCAGTCTGTATCCAGTCCAGATGGTGGATCAGCACCTAGAGACGACCTCTACAGCCCTGAATGTTATCGGAGACCAGGACAACTACGGTATATGTGCCCCAGCGAAGACCTCGTCACCTAGATGGCCATCAGCACAAGACCACGGGAACCAGATGAGTCCCCTGCACAATCTGACTTTGCTGCAGCCTGGAATGAAACGTCTTGGTTACATATGTAACCCTCGTTCCCTGAAGAAGGAAACGGAGACATTATGTCAGAGTGACTGACGCAATTGGGATCTCGTCTGAGAGCCCAATCACCTTTGAGTGTTAACAAAACAGCCAATGACAGTTGGCGTGCGTAATTTGCATCGCGCACCCCGCCTCGCAGCGCGGGTATAAAAGGAGAGCGCGTGCAGACGCACATCAGTTTTTCGCTGAGGAGCCGAGACGATGTGCCTCCGTTCCCTCCTTCAGGGAACGAGGGTTACATACGTAACCAAGACGTTCCCTATCAATCAGTCACATTCAACATTATGTCAGAGTTATTGACGCAATTGGGATCCCTATGAAAACGGCACTATTGCTGACTCCCTCCAGTGCCCTGCGGAAGCCGGCAAGTCCCCCCACACCAGTTGGGACGGAAGATAGGACAGGGCTTAGGCAGAGATGCAGCCACTGCTGTTCCGTACAGTGGGTATAGATAAAACTGGGAAAGCGTACCTAAGTAAGGGAACGCTACGGAAGCCACATCCTGCACGTAGGAGGTATCATGTGGAAATTACACATATGGACTGGCCATCGGCAGTACTACATATGGAAGTCCCTGCGGTAGACTCAGCCAGCCTGGGGTGAGATCAATACACAGAAATGGCAGAAGGCCTCTGCCAGTGAAAGACACGGGCTTACCGTGAGGGGAGCCGTACCGTGGAAGAATACACATGTGGGCTCACCCGAAGGGGGAATCATTACACACAGGCACCTAGCCCAGCACAAGGGCTGACCTTGGGCAGACACACGAGTGCTGGACCTGGCGCCTGGCGTCCCGCCGCGCCTGACCGCCAATGGTGCGGGAGGAACTTCAACAGGGTTCGCCAAGGGGAACTGAACTGAGAAGCAATAAGGCGCACGTATCCGGTCTGTAGAGGGGAATGGCGCAGCAAGCGTGTCCCTGTGTTCGCATAACTGCCCTCGAGACTGGGCCAGTATGAGCCAGTCGTCGAGGTAGTTAAGAATGTGAATACTTCTTTCCCTCAATGGAACAAGGGCTGCCTCCACGAGCTTGGTGAAGACATGAGGTGACAGGGACAGCTCGAAGGGGAGGACCTTGTACTGATATGCTCGCCCTTCGAACGCAAAGCGGAGAAACGGCCTGTGTCGAGGGAGGAACGAGACATGAAAGTACGCGTCCTTCAGGTCGATCGCTGCGAAGCAATAGAGAGGACGGATACATTGAAAAATGCGTCTCTGCGTCAACATCCTGAACCGAAGCTTGTGAAGGGCCCGGTTGAGAACACGCAGGTCCAAGATTGGTCGTAACCCACCGCCTTTCCTTGGGTACGATGAAGTAAGGGCTGTAAAACCCCTACATCATCTCAGCTGGAGGGACCGGCTCTATTGCGTCCTTCACTAGTAGGACCGCGATTTCTGCACGCAAGACAGGAGCATCTTTGTTCAGCACAGAGGTGAACCAAATGCCCCTGAACTTGGGAGGACGCTGGGCAAATTGAATCGCATAGCCGAGTCTGATGGTTCTCGAGAGCAAGCGAGATAGTCTGGGGAGCACTAACCAGGCCCCCAGAGACCGAACAAGCGGGACTAGGGGAACTACCGATGTACCCGCAGTGGGGCAGCGAGATGGAGCACAGGGACCCGACCCAGAAGGCAGCGCGTCCCAGAGTGGGGTCTGAGTGCGCGGTGCGACACTTACCTGGCTCCACGGTTGGGCAGGGGGCACGTGAGGAGGCATAGCGTCCACAAGCCGGGTCCTGCTGCCCGCTGGCGAAGGGAGAGGGGGACGGGGGTGTCGAGGCTGCGCCTCATGCACCGCCATCCTCGCCCTCTTGAGACCCGGAGAAAAAGGAAACTGCTCTTATTTTGAGGTTTTGGGTACCGCTGGCTGGGGTACCGATGGCCTGTCTCAGGAACGCCGCTTGCCCTGGTGCTTTACGGGCTTGGCAGGGGTGGAGACGTGCTGCGCTGCTTTCCTGCCGCCAGCTCCAGGCTGTGGCCGGTGTGAAGGCTGCTGCTGAGGCCGAGCTGGAGCTGAGGTGGAGGCAGCAGGAGGGCGCCCTCGGCGACGAGCAGGCGGAGGGACTGCGGCTGGTAGTGGGGTGGAGACAGCAGCAGACCGCCGGGGCAGGATATGTCGGAACGCTTCCGTCTGCTTCTGTGTGTCGGAGAACTGTTGGGCAAAGCAGGACGGCCATAGCGTGCAGGGTGGAAGCGGCCTGTCCAGCAGCTCTGTAAGCCTTGGCCGTTAAAGCGGACGAGAACTTACAGGCCCTGGATGGAAGGCATGGATTACCCCGCCAGGCAACGGTGCTTTGCGGGCAGAGCTGCATTGCAATAGTGAGCTCAACTGGGGGGACCTCCACATACCCTTGGATCACCCCGCCATCGAGGGTGGTGAGGACAGAGGAGGCGCTAGCTCTGTTTCGGGCAGAAAAAGGTGCCCTCCAAGACATAGTCATCTCCTCATGCACCTCCGGGAAGACTGGAACTGGAGCTGGCTGCCGGCGATTGGCCTGCGCCCCCAGGAACCAATCATCCAGCCTCGAACGTTCGGGAGAAGGAGGAGGTCTCCAGTGCAGCCCAACGCTTTCGGCGGCCCGGGAAAGCATAGCGGTCAGCTCTGGATCTGACTTGGGCAACGCCACTCTTCCTGGCAGAAGTAACGCAGCCGAATCATTATCTCCAGAGCCTAGCTCATCCCCCGTTGCAGCAATCGACATCCTGTCATCTGCAGGCGCTCCAAAAGAGATGCTGGGCCCCGCCCTGTCTGGGGACCCGGCCACCTCATCCGAGAACACCAGAGGGCGCGAAGTGCTAGAGGAGTGAAAGGCCCACACTCAACGGGGAAGCTCTCACTGTTATCCTCAGATCACCCTGACCACAAGCCGAAGTAGTCCTCTGCTGCTGAGAGACAGAGGAACTAGAACGGGGCATGGCAAGGGGGACACCCCCTCATTTGATGAAGAGGTATCTAGATCGCAACATCGCGATGGTCATATTCCCGCAATGTTAACATGACTCATCCACGAGCGCTGCTTCAGCATGCTGAAAGCCCAAGCACGAGACACAGTGTTCGTGACCGTCAGACGGAGCCAGAAAGCGACCACATCTGGAAACACATGAGTGGAAGGCCATCTTTAAAAAGATGCCACGTCACTTGTGGAGCTCTTTTAGATTGCTTTTTTAGAAAAAGTGCTGAAGCGCCCAGGGAAGGTTGCAGTGCGACCGCAGAATAAAGAGCTGCAGCACGCCATCAGAAGCATCAGCACTGGACAGCAACCCCCGCTGACGCGCCATAACACCAACAATGTCATTTACTGTCTTGCAGACAATCTCGGAGATTCGCACTGAAAGGCTCGGCTCCGAAGCGAAAAGCTGATGTGCCTCTGCACGCGCTCTCCTTTTATACCTGCGCTACGGGGCGGGGTGCGCGATGCAAAGCACGCTCACAAACTGTCATTGGCTAGTTTTGTTAACACTCGAAGATGATTGGGCTTTCGGCCGAGATCCAAATTGCGTCAGTCACTCTGACGTAACGTCAAACGTGACTGACTGATAGGGAACTGCTGCTTTCATCTTTCCAGAGGAGAACTGCCCCCCCGACTGAGCTTGGTTTCTCCCAAGGTTTTTTTGTCCATTCTGTCACCAATGGAGTTTTGGGTGCTTGCCCTGGCTTGCCTAGTTGGGGACACTTAATTTCCAGCGATATCGTCGAGTTAATTGCACAGATACTATTAGAACTGAACTGAGCTGGATGATGACATCACTGAATTCAATGATGAATTGCCTTTAACTGAAAACTGAGTGTTTACTATTGTCCTTTTGCATTACCGACGCACTATTTTCCTATTTGATACTGTAAAGCTGCTTTGACACAATCTGTTTTGTTAAAAGCGCTATATAAATAAAGGTGACTTGACTTGACTAAGCAGATCCACCTTCACTGTGAGTGAGGAAGATCAAAACATCTCAAAGCAAGCCTTGGATCTTTTCTGAGTCCACTCCAACCCTAGAGCTCATTCCACTCTCTGTTTCAGCCGCAGCTATTAATAAATTTTGATATGGACCCTGAAATTGAACACAAGCCCAATATGGACCCTGAGGCTGCGCACATGCCTGTCATGGACCTCAAGATTCTGCACATGCCGGTCACAGAGCCCCAACCAAAGAATCTGTCCATCCCAGAGTCAACTCCAGCTATTCTGTCCATCCCAGACCCGGCACCCGCAACCCTTTCAGTCCTGGAGCTGATTCTCACCCTTATTGCCACCCAAAATCCTTTACTGAGGAGATAAATGCTGTCTTTGTCATGGGCATAAAAGTCGTTTTCCCTTCATTCTCTGCTGGTTCCGTCCAGGTCCCTGTCCCTTTCTCCTCTTCTGGTTCTGTTGAGCATCAGTGACTCCCTGATTCCATTCTGGGCCTTGGTCCTTCCTCTTCCAACAACTCCACCAGAATCTTTACAGACTTTTCCTTATCCTACTGCTCCTTTTTAGTCTCCCCATACCTCCAGCTTCACTAGCATTACCACGGTCTCCTGGCCCTCCATGGTCTTCTGAGTCATGGCCCAAGCCTAAAACTTTTGACTCTCCAGCTCCACCTCGGCCCTCAGTGCCCTTGACTGCATATTGGCTCTACAATCCCTTATTTCACCTATGGCTCTCCAATTCCTTGACTCCACCAGGGTCCTTCTGGCCTTGCCATAGTCCTTGGCTTCACCATGGATTTCTAGACCTTCAGCTACGCCTTGACTCTTCAATTCTTTAGCTTTGCCAGGGTCCCCCATCCCTTTTGCTCTACCATTGTCCTCGGCCCCTCCCCACTCTACCTCAGTTTTCCAATTCTGTGGTGTCACCCTGGTCTTCTGTTCTTCCAGCAGCATCTTGATCTCTACTTTCTCCAGCTCAGCCTTGGTGGTCTTCTACACTGGCCGTCCAGCCATACCACTGTCCTTGCTGAACTTATTAGTCAGTTCTTAGCATCCTGTGTTAAGCTGCTACATATTTCCCATTCTAGATTATCATCTTTATTTTGGTTTACTCTTGTATGATCTTCTCTTGTAATTAAAATATTTAAATCCATGCCTCCACTGCTCCTCTTACAACACTGACATTTATTTATAGGGCATTATAGGGAATTCATTTATAGTGTCTTATTATTCTAACTGTATTTATTGAGGAAATGTAATAATATTACAAAAAGATGATGCACCTGATAAGGATAGAAAAATTCCTATTTAAATTTAAAAAATGACACTTGAATTCAATTTAAGGGAGCAAAATAAGTTTGCATCTTACCCCGGTTTACTCTATAATGATTTTTTATACTTCTGTATTTCCTGAATTACTGATTATTTTCTCATCCAAATTTACCTCCTCTGAGAAACACCCCTGCTATATAAATCTGCATCTGAATACTGTATGCATCTGAATACTGCCCACTCACATCATCATGTGTTTCCAAGCATTTATCATATTGTAGTATTCACTTGCTTGTTCATGCTGCTTTGAAACCCATAATTCCATTGTGTAATAAATGCAAAAAAAATGGGTGGAATGGAGAACGTAGCCAGCCAGGTCTTATGTGGCTTTAGCAGTGCATTTACAGAATCGCATCAACCACTATTCTATCGGATGTGGTGGACAAGCGCAGTGCCAGTTAGACAGCATGATGCATTAGCCATTACACTGCAACTGCACTTGACATGTAAGAATACTGAAATAATCAGAACATAGCAGCAGAACAATTACTTGGCAATTTGTCATAGTTTTAAGGGTCTGCACTCAATAATTCCTTCTACAAACATGAATAGTTATTTTGCCAGATTTCCCAGACAGATGGCCAGTTCTTCCCTCTCTATGAATTGAATTAGTTGCATTGAATATTATGAACACTAAGCAGAAATATACCCATAAATTACAGTACAACAGTACAAAAAATAATGATTCACCTTTACACTCACATTTACCCTGCAAATACAGATTCCATATCCAGATACTCAAATAGCTGCTGAACAAATAAATATGCTAACTAAATTCTTGGTGCAATGCTACATGGTAGTGTACAGTGTTGGGGAAGCTATTTTGAAAGTTTTATTTTTTTTTTTTTTTTAAGCTGTTGTGCAATCTACTCTGTTGTACAATCTACTACCCCCCCCCCCAAAAAATGGCACTCTAATAGAGTATGTTTGATTATTAAGACTATGTGTAGCAAAGTCCACTAATTGTTCGTAAAAAAAATGAATAAATAAAAAAATAAAAATAAAAATAACAATTAAAAACAGCTATGGAAAATAAAATAAAAAATAGTTAGTAGCTTTGCTGCTTTCATTTTCTGTAGATATTACCCAAAATGGCAGATAGAGTAAGATGTTGGAAGATGCCCCCTTAAGAAAATGTGAATTTACTTTTAAATTGTAACATATTTAAAAATAGGTTTATCGTGCACTATGATTATGCATCAGCCAATGTGTTATCAAATAAATAAAAAACATTTTCTTATGTTATTGTGCATCTGTTATTGTTATCTAATTAAACAAAAAAAAATTGTTTAGCCAAAAGTGCTGAGATGAGATTTTGTGCTATCTATGGCCAAGTAAAAAAATAAATAAGGTGTAGGTGTGTCATCTTGCACTGGGGGTGTCAGGATTATGGACCTGTCTGTGTGTGTGTTTTTGCTCCCTGTGACCCAGTTTCTCCCTCATGTTGATTGTGTTAATTTGATTCCAGGTGTGTCTCGTTCTTCCCTGATTGTCTTGTGTTTAAAAGCCCCAGTCTGTTCAGTTAGTTTTGTCAGTTCTTAAATGTCTTCCTATGTGTTCCTGTATCTCCTACGTTCCCTGAGTGTTTGGATTGTTAAAGACTTAGTGAAGAACTCCTCGTTTCCTTGTGCTTCCTGGGGAATCGTGACAGGGGGGTATCTTACCCATATAGCACAGGAAAAATGCTTTTTTTAATTAATTTATTTATTTATTTATGTTTTAGTCAGACTATTGTGTGGTTCTCTAACAGATGTCCTCCATTAACATGCAAGATACTTTGGCCATGTTCCTGCTACAGACATCTAGACTTTCTAGCATTGATCTAGCACTCCATAGAGTACAGTAAAAACTAAGATTCATTTAATAACACTCACAATCTGTTTTCAATTCACATGTGTAACAGGTTACAGTTGTTTTCAGTGGCCAACATGAGTCAGCATTGTTGTTTTTTGCAAACTGCAAAATATATTTTCAAGTCTAATCAAAGATCTTTAGATTAATGAACAAGAGCATCAACCTCAGAGTCCATACATAAACCCAGACACTGTTGGGTGCACCAGCTCTCTATTTTAAATCCCTGTGCTAAATGACTTACACTACTGAAATATTTTAGCAGTGCTGAATGTCAGAGGAGTTTTAAGAGAGGATTTGACAGTGACAGATTGGGGAGCTGCATTAAAACTTAGCTACAGCCACACATGAAGAAAGTTGCGGTGCAAACTGCTTTAATCCTCCGTTACCATGGTTACATCAGCCGAAGCAGTATAATTCTGCCCTAAAATTATGCAGCGCTTGATGTTTCCGGCCAAAATACCAGGAACACTAACGTCACTCTACACAGATCTAAAATTACAGATGCCACGTCAACGATCACGTCTCCTTTTTTACTATATGTATCATATTTAGTCACAAAGCTGCTGCTACAAAAGTGTATTGATCCATGTCAGCATTGTGTATACAATATTGTAACCCAGTTCAAATCCAAACAGAGGACTTGTGTGAGTCATTGCCCATGAACAGCACCCTAACGCACGGCAAATTAATTAATGATCAAATCTGCAGTGAAGGTGTGTGTGTCGGCTCGCCGGGTTTTTAAGAAGAAGGCACGTTTTTCTTCTCTGTGGAATGAGGCAGCTCTAGTTCTCATGACAGCACACTGCTTATGTTTAAGGCATTGCTAAATAATGCATGACTGACGTAAACAAAAGAGCTGAGGGCTCCTACGGCCAAGAGAGAGATGGATGGCATTTTTTCTCCGTAATTTCCTCTCACGACTCCAATCCCATCTCAGAGAAAATGACAATATGCCTTTGTGTTTTTAGGATTTATGGATGACAGCCAGTAACACAGACGTAGCGATGGCGAATTTCAGTGCACTTGAATAATTCAGTCTTCCCACCTGCTATTAGCATGTAAACATAAGCTTTGTAGCATCTTAACAAGAAACGTAACCGAGTCTACTGTCCCGCAGGGACTAAGAAGGCTTTAAAATGGGAATATCATTCTTCCTTAAAGTAAAAGGTAATTGCGAGATGAAGTTTAAAATAACAGATAGTTACATTATAATATATAAAGTCGCAATTACAAATAAAGTCGCAGTTGTGAGATTTAAGTCACATTGCAAGATATAAAGTTATAATCTGGAGACATAAAATCACATTTAACAGAAGGCAGAATCAGGCTTCCATATATAGATAGATAGATAGATAGACAGACAGACAGACAGATAGACAGATAGATAGATAGATAGACAGACAGACAGACAGACAGACAGACAGAGACAGACAGACAGATAGATAGATAGACCAATGCTTGAACGCGGATTCACTTAAAAGTATTAATGACAGTCTGGCAAATCAAACGTTACTGCAGCCTACAAGCAATTTTGCTCCATACAAGCAATATCTAGCCAAAAAAATACTTCAGAGCATAACTTAAAAAAATTATGCTCATAAATTGAACTTCCATAACTATTTAATGTGACAAGCAAAATGACTGACAGGCAGATAGTGTTTTTGATTCTTTAAGTCCCATGATATTTATAGCTTTTTTTTTTTTTTTTTAATTCCCTGATTTTTCCAGTTTTTCCATGACCATGAACCTGGAGAGGAGAAATCAAGAAACAAAATTGCTGACAGCAGTTCCTAACAGCAGGAAACTGTTTGTTATTTTCAGTCAATTTGAAAAAGGAATTTCCATCATGTTTGTCCAAGGTCACAATCCAGCCATGTAAAGAGGATGACTGGCAGGCTGTGTATTGATCAATGAAGGGAACAACAGCAGCAGGTGTACTGGGGTCCATTACTTGTGCAATGGCAGGTGTTATGAGCCAAACACATGGCAAGATAAGAGAGAATTGCACTGTTGGTCAGAACCACAGCCAGCACACAAGGCCAAAGGGACCTGATTGGATTTTGTGTCTGAAATAAATACCAAACGAAAGAGAAGAGAGATATGAAACTAGCTCACAGAGGCTGGATGGAATAAGTCAGTGAGGAAGTGAGCAGCAGAAGCAGACAACAAGACCCTTTCCCACCTGAGAGGGTGCAAGACTTAGTGGATTCACTCAAATGGCCTGTCAAGAGCTTTAATGTCACAGTCTGGTGTGGAAAAATGTCACAAATTTGTGTAAGCATTCATGGCAGCAACATATGAGCATGGCTAAAAGTACTTACTGATGATGGACAGATCATAACTAATCCTGAAATAAGTTTAAACCATTGCACAATTCACTTTATTTTTAAAATAAAGTATTTTTTTTTAATTATATTTAATTCACATTATGCACTGCATTAGAAATAGAACATCCACTTTGCATGATCAGCCAGATTTGCATTTCCTAAAGGAAAGAGCAGTGTTTGCATGGCATCAGGAGAATAGCAATGAAGTTTTAGGTAAGATTGCTTCTGTTTAAATGAAATGTTGCATCAGAGAAACTTTGCCATTATGATGAAACGTCTAGTTTTCTGTCAGCTGCACACATAAATGGTTAAAATATTTGTATGGGTAAAAATACCAAACACAAATCAGTATGCAAACATCGTGATGATGTCATTGCTGTTAATTACATCTTGCAAATACTGAATATTAGCCACTGACTGATATGCATTTTTTTATATCAGTCGACCACTACTGACCAATGCTGAGAAAAAAAAAAAAAAAAAGTGTGGGGTGGTCTATATGAGATAAGGTAGTACAGTTTATTTATAGCATATATGTGCTATACAGTATTTGCTGAAAAATATATGCCGAAAAATATATGCAGCTGCTAGAGTGCTAACTAGAACCAAGAATTATGATCATATTATCCTGGTTCTGTCAACACTGCATTGGCTGCCTTTTAAATATTGTATACTTTTTATCTGATTACTTCATAAGCCCTGAATGGTTTAGCTTAAGGTACTTAAGGGACTGTTAAATTGTATTAATTTGATCATCCGGCACTGAGAACACTTCCCACAACATCCAATGTATACACTGAAAGACCAATGGCATCTATGCTTACATCAGTCTCTGTCTGTGTCGTTCTTATCCTAAGGTTACCATAGTCATATTTGGATCCAGCCTGTATCCAGACCACATGGTGGAATTGCACCTAGAAAAAGTCACAACACAGCCCCTTATGGCCAGTGAAGACCCCAACGACTAAACAAGCCCTCAGCACAAATCCTCAGTAAAGACCCTAAAGACTAGACAACTCCTCAGAAAAAAATCCCTTTTGCCAGCTGTGGTGAGAACACAGCAGGACCAGCAAGGACTGCAACGCAGACTAGCAAGATCAATGTGTAAGCAGTCATTTAGCCAGTCCTCTACTGCTGCCTAAAATGCTACTCCACCTTCATGTTTCAACCTGCTGATCATACTACAACTTCAATGTTCTCACCTAATTCCGCCTTGGTGCACTCTGGTCTCCAGGCAGAAGGAGCAGTATATTAGGTCACAAAAAGACTGACCTGTGATGCAGCCTGGAATCATAAATCCTTTAGGCCAGAGGAGAACTGGCCAACTGAGCCTGGATTCTCCAAAAGGTTTAAAGATTTATTTATTTATTTATTTAACTTTGGTACCTTTCACTATTGCCTTTGGCTTATTCAGTTAGAGGCTTAAAAGATATTCATAACGTATATTCATATATATTAATATTCATAACATATTATTAATCTGATGTATTCACACTACCAGATAAGAACACAAAAAAAACAAAACAAAAAAAAAAACAACTGAATTGAGGTGGATAATGATTTTTGTGATCTGAGGAATTTTTATTTTTTAATTTTTTTAGTAATTTCATAGTTGAATTTTGCAACAATGATACTGAACTCATTTGACTCACTATTAAACTGGACTGAAATTAATAATGAGACTGTTTTCTTCTATATACCTTCTTTATAGCTGAAATTGAATTTGTTTTATAACTTATGAACTTTGCAACATTCAAACTGTAACCGGAGTTAACTGAATCAACACTGAATCTGAATTGAGCTGAATAACATTACTGTTCTTTGTAGAGCTTCTTTACAAGCTTAAATTAACATAATGTCAAAACTGATGATTTTGCAGCATTAACACTGTTACTTTACTTTCCTGTTTATGACTCTGAAGATGCTTTAAAACAGTCTGCATTGTATGAAGTGCTATAAATTAATTAACTTGACAAATTAAATATTATATTTACTAATAATTAATTTAAAAAATAAATATTTTATTAACAAATATAATTATTACCTTAAAATTAATAAATTTAAAACAAAAATTACAGAATAGAATAGAATAGAATAGAATAGAATAGAATAGAATAGAATAGAATGGGAACTCAGATAATCTCAAAAATAGAAAATATTGTCTGATATACGAGTCTGACTGGTATGTTGATCTGTAACTTTTGTAAAAAGTCTAATTTTTATCTATATTAATCCTAATCTTACATTTCTTTAAAAATATATTTAAAACAATCCAATAAACATAAAATACCACATTTGGTCAAAGCAATAGCCTTGTGGGCAGTACACGGTGCATCTGTGCTTTGTGTGACTGAAGTTTGAGTCCTGACTCAAAGTCTTTTCTGGTCCTGTTCTCCTCTTTCCTCTCCCAGTGTTTCCTGCCTCTCCTCCTACTTTCCTATCTATTAAAGGTGAGGAAAAAAAAAACTTAAAACCAACTTTAAACAGAAATTTAGGCAGTAAGTTAAGAAGTTTGGATTTAATTATTGTTGAAGTTTTATACTTCAAACCCTAATCATAATGCTTAGGAAATATTAATACAGTGCTGCCTTTTATTGGTACATTCACTGAAACCTACAGAAAGCTGGAGTTGGGGTAACTGGACTCAGACTGGGGCTGAAATTATGAATGAACCCTGATGCATTTAGGTGGAATGCATGTCATCTTTAACATGAAAGATATAATAATAATAATAATAATAATAATAATAATAATAATAATAATAATAATAATAATAAATTATTATTATTATTAATAACAATAACAATAATAATAATAATAATAATAATAATATATTATTATTATTATTATTATTATTATTATTATTAAATCATAAAATTAAGATAAGACATTAATAAACTTCTCCCGCTCAAACTTTAAAGTTAAAGACTTGTACTCAACTCAAACTCGACAAGGTGGATTAGGACCCAACATAGCAAAAAGCTATGAAACATTTCCACAATTATTACCTGGGGGGAAAAAATAAATAAATAAAAATAAAAAGAATAAAATAAAAAAACAGATAATAGTCACTGAACTGTATCTTGAGCTTTTGGGAGAAAAAAAAATGCAACATTGTTATACAGCATTAATCATTATTTACATTTTCCTTAAAGGAGACACACAGTATTTAATATATTGTAGTACATCTTAAATCTTGCCATCAATCTCATTTCCACATTAGCAGGGAAAGCTAACAGGCTGCTAATAATGCTAACAATGCTGATCAAAGCTAACTGCCATTTTGACAGGAGCCAGGGTGAAAAGCTCTCAAGAGCTCAGTCATATTTTATGTTATAACTATAGTGGTAATTAATCAAAAGTGGTATATTACACACAGTCAAATGAAGTGCAGATCACTACAGATCGGTGAGTGATTGCTCTGTGTTGGTGATTAATAGCGCAGGACTAACAGTGACATGCCCGAGCCGCAGTCGGACGCAGATGGTCGCTTTGGGCTTAGTCTCCCGAGAATAATTCCACAAAACACCTGCTTTATATCTGTACTTTATACTCTTCTCAAGATAAATCTCCAGTGTGCAGTCGGCATCTATCTCTGTGGGAGTGAGTCAACACTTGGTGTGACATAAATAAGCACATTTCCAAGAACAATTAACACAGATGTTTCAAAGGGTAACTAACCCTTCTACAAAAACACCTCATGACTGGAAGAAATCAACTAATCCGCCTAAATGAATAAATAACGTATCGGACAATTGTATTTAAAATAAGACTGATGGGTGTGATTTAAAGACCAGGGAAAAGTAGGCTCCTTAATAATTCAAGATGGCTTGTTCAAGATGGCGGCGCGTGCACACGCTGCGGCTTCTCTCTCTCCCGAAAGAATGGTGTTTTCGTGTTTTTTATGTTGTGAGACGCAGTGTTTTTGTACGTCTTCGTCGCGTCTATCTGTCCTAAAGCGCGCATACAGTCGTGAGTTTCTGCTCGACGTCGGCAGAACCACATTTTTAGAGTTAAACTTCGCGCACGCCGAAGAGCTGCGGGACCTCGGTCTGCTCCGGAGGCCTACACCATCACCGACCCCCACTACTGCATCTCGCCCAGAGCGGAGGCGCCACAAGCGGCGCGAGAGGAAGCAGAAGAGGGGTAAGCGCGGAGGTATCCGGGCTAGGCTAGCAGCTAACCCACACAAGCCAGCTATCCCCACCATCGTACTGGCCAACGTACGCTCTTTGGATAATAAACTGGACCACATCCGACTACTACGCTCATATCAGAGGACTGTAAGAGACTGTTGTGTTTTTGTTTTCACGGAAACATGGCTCAGCAACAGCGTGCCGGACTGCGCCATTCAGCTCGACCAGCTAACATGCTATCGAGCGGACAGAGCTCTCGTCGAGGGAGGTAAGACCCGCGGCGGCGGGCTTTGTGTTTACATTAATGACGCGTGGTGCCGCGACGCTGTTGTGGTCTGCAAACACTGCTCGCCCCTGGTGGAGTTTATGATTATTAAGTGTCGGCCGTTCTATCTACCGAGGGAATACACAGCCATACTACTCGCTGCTGTATACATCCCTCCCAACTCCAACAACAACAGGAGTGAGGCACTTAATGAACTGTACCAGCACATCAGTGAGCAGCAGACAGCCCACCCAGATGCTTTTCTCATCTTGGCGGGGGATTTTAATCACGCAGACCTAAAGAGTGTGTTCCCTAAAATACACCAACATGTGAACTTTCCAACACGAGGAAACAACACTCTGGACTTTGTTTACACAACCCAGAGAGGAGCTTACAAGGCCCTTCCCCTCCCCCATCTTGGCACCTCAGACCACATCACTGTCATGCTAATGCCTGCATACAGACCGATCGTTAAAGTCACCAAACCTGTTCACAAACAGATACAAGTGTGGCCAAAAGGGTCGTCAGAGGCACTTCAAGACTGTTTTGACACCACTGACTGGAATATGTTTAAGCAGGCTGCCACATACAATAACACCACAGACCTCCAAGAGTACTCAGAGACTGTCACTGCCTACATCACCAAATGCATTGATGATGTAACAGTCACAAAGACCATCACTGTCCGGGCCAACCAGAAGCCATGGCTGACAGGGGAGGTCCACAGACTCCTGAAGGCTCGGAACGCTGCTTTTAGAGCCGGAGATGAGGTGGGCCTGAGGACAGCTAGGGCCAATCTATCCCGCGGCATCAGAGAGGCCAAGAGACAGTACTCCAGGAGGGTAGCCCATCGCTTCAGCGACAGCAGAGACACTCGGAGCCTGTGGCAGGGGATTCAGACCATTACGGACTACAAGCCCCCACCGCGCACCTGTGACAGCACCATCCCCCTGCTGAATGAGCTGAACGCCTTCTTCGCTCGCTTTGAGGCACAAAACAGCACCACTGCACAGAAGACCCCACCTTCTCCCGGCGACCAGGTGATGACGCTGTCCCCGGACAGTGTGAGGAGATCCCTCAGCAGGATCAACACACGAAAAGCTCCGGGTCCTGACAACATTCCTGGTCGTGTACTGAGAGACTGTGCAGCGGAACTCACTGATGTCTTCACAGACATTTTCAACATCTCGCTGAGTCAGGCTGTTGTCCCCACATGCTTCAAGGCTACCACCATCATTCCAGTCCCGAAGAAGTCATCTCCATCCTGCTTCAATGACTACCGTCCAGTCGCACTTACTCCTATCCTCATGAAGTGCTTTGAACGACTAGTCATGCACCACATCAAGTCTGCCCTCCCCCCCTCCCTGGACCCCTTCCAGTTTGCATATCGGTCCAACCGCTCGACCGATGATGCCATCGCCACTGCCCTCCACCCAGCCCTCACACATCTGGACAAAAAAGACTCATATGTCAGAATGCTGTTCATAGACTTCAGTTCAGCATTCAACACAATCATCCCTCAACAGCTCATTCACAAACTGGTCCAGCTAGGGCTCAACACCTCTCTGTGCAACTGGCTGTTGGACTTCCTGACTGGGAGACCTCAGGCAGTACGGGTCGGCAGTAACACATCCAGCACCATCACACTTAACACAGGGGCCCCTCAAGGATGTGTGCTGAGCCCCCTCCTCTTCACTCTGCTGACCCACGACTGCACACCGTCACATAACTCCAACCTTTTCATTAAGTTTGCGGACGACACGACTGTGGTGGGTCTCATTAGCAACAGAGATGAGACAAACTACAGGAGCGAGGTGAGCCGCCTGGCCGGGTGGTGCAGTGACAACAATCTCTCTCTGAATGTGGAGAAGACGAAGGAGATTGTTGTTGACTTCAGGAGAGTGCACACTCAGCATGCTCCTCTGACCATCAATGGTGCGACTGTGGAGAGGGTGAGCAGCACCAAGTTCCTAGGTGTGCACATCACAGAGGACCTTTCCTGGACCAACAACACTGTAGCACTGGCCAAGAAAGCACAACAGCGTCTCTACTTCCTCCGCAAACTGAGGAGAGCCAGAGCCCCGGCCCCCATCATGTACACCTTCTACAGAGGCACCATCGAGAGCATCCTTACTAGCTGCATCACTGTGTGGTATGGCGCTTGCAACGCGTCCTGCCGCAAGTCACTTCAACGCATAGTGAAAGCAGCTGAGAGGATCGTTGGTGTCTCTCTCCCCTCCCTCCAGGACATCTACAACACCCGTCTCACCCGCAAAGCCCTCTGCATTGCAGGTGATCCCACCCACCCGACACACAGCTTCTTCAGTCTGCTGCCATCAGGGAGGAGACTGCGGAGTCTCCAGGCCAGGACCAGCAGACTGAAGGACAGCTTCATCCATCAGGCTGTCAGGAAGCTGAACTCCCTCCCGACCTTGCCCCCCCTCCCCTCTTTTGCCCCACGCACCACTGAACTCTGACCCTCCAACCCCCCCCTCCCTTTCCCACTTACAAACTGTGACCCGCACTAGCCACTTTGTGCAGCATTGGACTGATCACTACCCCATCCAGCATTGACTGCAAACTACCTCCTAGGTCAGTTTAATTAAGACTGTTCTCTGAGCTCTTTAGCTCTTCATCACTTTAACACTGATAAGCTCTTTTGCACTACACTCATTACATCTGCACAGTTTTTTTTGCACTACACCCATTATATCTGCACAGTTTTGTTTATTTAATGGTTGCACTATCTGCCATGTGCCTTACGCCACTTTAACTATCTCTTTTTTACAATGTCCTTATTGCATATCTGTATAGTTTGTATTTATATATATTTAAACTGTAACTATCTGTTTTTTACATTACTGTTAGTGTTTAGTGTTAACTGTATGCACCAAGGGTCTGAGAGTTACGCAATTTCAATTCTCTGTATGTATGTGCTGTACATGTGGTGGAATTGACAATAAAGCTGACTTTGACTTTGACTTGACTTTGAATTCTATTAACAACCCTTTCAGACATATACACACATTATTATCAAAACTGCCTTTGTCATGTGAACATCAGTAACCATCAAACCACTGATTTATCACCTAAAAATTAAAACTACACTATACAGCTCTGGAAAACATTCAGAGACCACTCCAATTTTTTCTTAAATCAGCATCTCTACATGTATTGCAATCTTTCCATACCAGTGTCTGTTGAATGCCAACACAGACACACCTCATTCTGCTCAATGAAGTACTGATTAGTTGATCACCTAAACCAAATTTTATTGAATGAGGATAAGTATAAAAACCACTGATGTGGTCATCACTATCCTTTTGCAATAGGATCAGCTGGATGGTGAAAACAGTGCTAGTAGTACCTCAAAAGTAACTGAAATCAAATAATAATTATTGACCATGGCAAAGGAGCTGAAAAGAGAAGTTTTGAGTGAGAAAAAGAAGGGTTCCATTCTGGCTTTACTGGAAGAGGGATACAGTGAGAGTCAGGTTGCTTTCATCCTCATAATTTCAAGGTCAAGTTGCAGACAGTGGGGACAACAAAGATACAGACTGGCAGAGTGGCGAAAACGACTCTCCACTGACCAGGTTGACCGCCAACTCATTCAAATGTCAATCAACAACCATAGGATTACATCAAGTGATCTACAAAACGAATAGCAAATGGTGATGGGATAATAGGGTGAAGTGCACGGTGAGGACAGTTCAAAACAGGCTCCTAGGGATAAGGCTGAGGTCATGCAAAATTGGAAAAAGCTCTTTATCAAGGAGAAGCAAATAAGGACCAGGCTGAGGACCGTAGAGGACTGGAGTAAGGTTATTTTCTCTGATGAGTCCAGTTTTCAGCTTTGCCCAACATCTGGTCATCTAACGGTTAGACAAAGAGCTGGAGAGGCCTACAAGCCACCCACTGTAAAATTTGGCGGAGGATCAGTGATGATCTGGAAGTGCTTCCACAAGGCCGGAATAGGGCACATTCATCTTTGTAAGAAACCTTTGTAAGAAAACTTGCTTTCTTCTGCTTTTACAATGTTCCCCGAATCTGAGGATTTTATTTTTTTTTAATTATTTTATTTTATTTATTTTTATTATTTATTTTATTTATTTTTTTTTCAGCAGGACAATGCTCCATACCACACAGCCAGGTCAATCAAGGTGTGGATGGAGTACCAGCAGATTAAGATAGATGGCCACAAGCTATCAAGCTGAACTGCTTGAATTTTTGCGTGAAATGCATGAAATCTGTGATTGAAAATCAGTTATTCCACCAAATATTGATTTCTGAACTCTGCCTAAGTTAAAACAATAATATTGCTTTGTTTAAAAATGAATATGAACTTGTTTTCTTTGCATTATTCGAGGTCTAAAAACACTGCATTTATTTTTGTATTATTATTATTATTTATTCCTTTTTTTTTCTTTCTTTTTTTTTGTTTTACCTGTTTTGACCTCGTTTTCTGCAAACATGTGCTCTAAATCACAATATGTTTACTTGAAATTTGGGAGAAATATTGTCAGTAGTTTGTAGAATAAAACAAAAATGTTCATATAAATAGTAAAACCTGAGAAACTGATAATTTTGCAGTGGTCTCTTAATTTTCTCCAAAACTGTAATTTTCTCGCCCTCATTTTGTTACAAAGCCCTATTATGGCATATTTTCTTCCAAAGAACAACTATGACTTTCCAAAGATCCCGGCTGCTCTTTTCCACATAATAAATGTAATAGGAGACAGGTGGTGTCAAGCTCTCTTGGGGGAGGAAAAAAATTGAACTCTAGTCTCTCAGACCAAGTGTCAGTATTTCATTCCCCTGAGATATTGTGGCTTGCAAGAACATGATGAATCCCAGTGCTGAAAAGGACAAGACAGCTTGAATAAGTATCACTCAAATCTTTACTGAGGTTCTATTCTTAAAAATACAAACAACTTTAAAATTTTAAATTTTGGAATTAATGTAATAAAAAAAAAAAAAATCTTCAATGAATAAAGATCACTACAAAGGTCAAAACAGACACAAGCACACACATAGTGGACTTTTAGGATAGGAGAGGCTCAAGAGTGAACAAAAGCAAGAGGGTGAGAGTTTAAATAAGTCAAAACACAGGTCAACAATTCTCCTGATTAGCGACAGATCTACAACTCTCTGGGAATATATCGCCATCTGATGGTAAGGAGGAAAAACATGAAGGCCTCTTACAGACTTGTATCATGACTTGTATGCTACATTCTCTTCAGAAGTCATACGATAGAAGTCATAGTTTGTGTGATGAACAGACCAAAATATAAGATGTTTTATTGCATATTTTAAAAATTCTAATTCTACAAATCAAGGTTCTTTTTAATGTATTAGTCAAAACGGTTCACAAATCAAAGCTACTGGTTTTGTTATATGACTCATGTCTATCTCAGCCTTTTCTTCCAAGCCTGGAAAAACTCTTCAATTTAAAATGACTATATTCTGACAACAAAAAAGGTGAAATATTTATCTATATCTCATTTACATAAAAAAACTTAGTTCTTTTCCATATAATTAAAATTATAATTTAATTGAAGATTGTGTCTGTCATGCAAAAAAAAAAAAATAAATAAATAAAAACTAAATATTTTCTGTGAATAACTATGTATTTCCTACTTGTAGATTCTGTAGTGGTTTTGCTATATAGTGCTTAACAGTAGTATTAGTACTACTTTTGTTCATGACCTCAAGTTTAGATTATTGTAATGCTTTATTGGGTGGTTACTCTGCACACTTAATAAACAAACTCCAGCTGGTTCAAAATGCAGCAACTAGAGTTCTCACTAGAACTAGGAAGTAATCAGAATCAGAATCAGAAAGAGCTTTATTGCCAAGTATGTTTTGCTCATACAAGGAATTTGTTTTAGTGTCACAGCTTCCAGTACTCAGAAACAACAACAACAACAACAACACAGATAATAAAAATGATGTGAATAATACACACACACATTTACACACATACACACACACACACACACACACACACACACACATATATATATATATATATATATATATATATATATATATATAAATTTGAATAATAATAATAAATTGAATGTACAGGTCTGCTATAGATATACTAGAATGCAGGGTGATAAATAAATATGAGGTTATTCCTCATGTTTTTATCGCACAGTGGAAGAACATTTAACTGTTCATGAGGTAGATTGCCTGGGGAAAGAAACTGTTCTTGTGCCTGACTGTCCTGGTATTCGGTGCTCTGTAGCGCCGACTAGATGGCAAAAGTTCAAAAAGAAGACGGCATGGATGTGAGGGATCCAGAGTGATTTTCTGAGCCTTTTTCCTTTTCCCTGGATGTATACAGTTCTTGAAGGGTGGGCAGGGGAGTACCAATAATCCTTTCAGCAGACCAAACTGTCCTCTGTAGTCTTTTGATTTCTGATTTTGTAGCTGAGCCAAACCAGACAGTTATTGAAGTACACAGGACAGACTCAATGATGGCTGAGTAGAACTGTGTGAGCAACTCCTATGGCAGGTTGAATTTTCTCAGTTGACAGAGTAAGTACAACCTTTGTTGGGCCTTTTTAGAAATGGAGTCTATGTGAGTGTCCCACTTCAGGTCCTGAGAGATGATGGTGCCCAGGAACCTGAATGTCTCCACTGCAGCCACAGTGCTGTTCATGATGGTGAGTGGGGGGAGTGCAGGGGGGTTTCTCCTGAAGTCCACGATCATCTCCACTGTTTTGAGCGTGTTGAGCTCCAGGTTCTTATAACTGCACCAGATAGCCAGCTCTTTAACCTCCTATCTGTAGCAGACTCGTTGCCATCCTGGATGATGCCGATGACTGTGGTGTCATCCGCAAACTTCAGGAGCTTGACAGAGGGGTCTTTAGAGGTGCAGTCATTGGTGTACAGGGAGAAGAGCAGTGTTGAGAATGCACTATATACAGAAGTAGAAGTAGTCCTATAGAAAAAAAAATGTAATTGTTTAAATGAATGTACAGATATGTTGTTTACAATTGTGCAGTTTACAAATGTACAAATTTAGGATTCTGTGTATAAATATGTCAGTTATGATGAACAATGTATAGTTATGAAAGTTTTAAATGTTCAGGCTGAATATAGCCTGTGGGGAAAAAAAAAAAAATGTTCTTGTGCCTGGCTGTTCTGGTGGTTGGTGCTCTGTAACGCTGACCAGAAGGCAACCTTTTGAAGAAAGAATGGCCTGGGTGTTTGGGGTCCAAAGTGATTTTCTTAGCCCTTTTCCTTACTCTGGAGGTGTAAAGATCTTGGAGTTTGGGCAGGGGGCACCATTAATCCTCTCAGTAGTCCTGGCTATCCATTGTAGTCTCTTGATGTCTGATTTGATAGCTGAACCAAACCAGACAGTTATGGATGAGAACAGGACAGACTCAATGATGGCCGAGTAGAACTGTTTCAGCAGCTCCTGTGGCAGGTTGAGCTTCCTCAGTTGGCAAAGGAAGTACAATCTCTGCTGTTTTTTTTTTTTTTTTGTTTGTTTGTTTGTTTTTGACAATGGAGTCTGTGTGAGTGTCCCACTTCAAATCCTGTGAGATGGTGGTGCCCAGGAACTTGAATGACACCACTTCAGCCGCAGTGCTGTTCATGATGGTGAGTGGGGGGAGTGCAGGGGGGGTTTCTCCTGAAGTCCACGATCATCTCCACTGTTTTCAGCATGTTCAGCTTCAGGTTGTTGTGACTGCACCAGACAGCCAGCTCTTTTACCTCCTGTTTGTAAGCAGACTCGTCTCCATTGTGGATGAGGCTGATGATGATAGTGTCATCTGCAAATTTCAGGAGCTTGATAGAGGGGTATTTTGCAGTGCATTCATTTGCATACAGGGAGAAGAGCAGTGGGGAGAGAACGCATCCCTGAGGAGTACCAGTGCTGATCGTAAGAGTCCTGGATGTGAGTTAGCCCAGCCTCTCTAGCTGCTGCCTGTTAGTCAGGAAGCTGGTGATCCACTGATTGTTCTGGGCACGGACAGCTAGGTCAGTTTGTCTGAGAAAAGGTCAGGCATGATGGTATTGAAGGCCGAACTGAAGTCTACAAATAAGATCCTTGCTTAATTCCCAGGTCTATCTAGATGTTACAGGATGTAATGCAGTCCCATGTTGACTGCATCATCCACAGACCTATCTGCTCTCTAGGCAAACTGAAGAGGATCCAGCAAGGGTCCAGTGATGTCCTTCAGGTACATCGGGTGGTGGGGTGGTGTGATTGTGTGAAGTGCAGATCAGAGCGGGTGTTGGGTGTGAGTATGGCCTTTTCAAATCGACAGTAAAACACATTCAGATTGTCAGCCAGTTGTTGATTCTCTGCAGACTTTGGGGGTAGTGTCTTGTACTTGGTAATGTTCTTCAGACCAGTCCGTACTGATGCAGAGTTTTTTTTTTAGCTTTTCAGAGTAGTGTTTTTTAGCCACTCTGATTTCCTTTGTTAGTCTGTTCCTGGCCTGGTTATACAAGATTTTATCCCCACTTCTGTAAGCATCCTCTGTGGCGTGATGAAGCTGTTTGAGTTTCCCCGTAAACCATGGTTTGTCATTATTGAATGATAAGAATGTCCTGGTGGGAATGCACATATCCTCACAGAAACTGATATATGAAGTTACAGTCTCTGTGAGCTCATCCAGATCAGTGGCAGCAGCTTCCGAACCGCTAGTGCTTCACGTCTGCTGCGTTCTCAAACCTCTGGCCATTTGATAATCAAAAATCAACAGCGGGCGGCAGGTCCTTTTCCTATTTAGCACCCAAACTCTGGAACAATCTACCTCTTTGTTCGGGAGGCAGACTCTGTCGGTTTAAATCTAGATTTAAGACCCATCTCTTTAACCTGGCATACACAAAACACACCACTGCATTTTTATAATTCGAATCCGTTAAAATCCGTTCCAAAATTCCAAAAATTTTTTGGCTGCATTAATTAGGTCAACCGGAACCAGGAACACTTCCCATAACACCCGATGTACTCCCTACATCGCAAGAAGAATGGCATCTGTGCTAGTATTAGTTTCTTTCATTTTTATTCCGAGGTCACCGTAGCCACCCATATCCAGACCAGATGGTGGACTAGCACCTAGAGACAATCTCTACAGCCCTGAATGTCAGCGGAGACCATGTCAACTACATGTGCCCCAGAGACAGATCCCCAGTGAAGACCACGCCACCTAGACGACAATCGGGACCACACGAACCAGATGAGTCCTCTGCACAATCTGACCTGTGTTGCAGCCTGGAATTAAACTGCTAGTTTCGTCTGGCTAGAGGAGAATGGCCCCCCCCCCGACTGAGCCTGGTTTCTACCAAGGTTATTTTACTCCATTTCTGTCACTGATGGAGTTTTTGTTCCTTGCCACTGTCACCTTTGGCTTGCTTTGTTGGGGGCGCTTGACTGATTGCATAGACACTATTGGAAGAGAGCTGAACTGGATGATCACTGAATCATCAATGAATTGACTTTAAAAGAAAAATGACTCTTTGTTATTGTCCTCTTGCATTATTGACAAACTATTTTCCTGTTTGAAACTGTAAAGCTGCTTTGACACAATCTGTATTGTATAAAGCACTATATAAATAAAGGTAACTTGACTTGACTTTACTATAGTTCCATCCACAATGTAAAAGGAACAAAATGTCATGAAAATCACTTTATGTACGCATATATGTATGTTTTTATTTTTTTATTTTTTTTGTTTTTGTTTTTTTATTAAAGTTTCTAAATTACCAACCTTTCTAAAGAGCAAATTAAGCCAAATTTTAGAATCATGATACCCTTATGTATTTTTAAAAGTTTGTAGACAACAGATGGCATGTTATCCAATACTCTTAGAACATACCATGTACTATAAAAATATAATTTTTGCCAGTAAAGCATAAGAAACCTAACTGGTCCCCAAATCCTTTTTAAAATTGTTGTGGATAAAATCAACTACTGAATGCCTAATGTAAACATGAAGTCAGAATTGACTCATTTTATATTTTTAATGCACATTAGGCCTATTTACACTTGGTCAATTCATGTGTTTTCTTTGATCAAATATCTAAATGCGCAAACCACTTGAGAAGGTGGTTTGAGACACATTCCAGAGGCAACTGGACAACTGGAAACTGAAGTGGAAACAGAAGATCAGGTTATTTTTTATTTCAGATTATTATTATTATTATTATTATTATTATTATTATTTTATGTTTGTCTTTATAATCTTTTACCATAATATAATATAATAACTTCCTCCACCTCCAAAAAGACTTAAATGTAATTTTTCATAAAACAATCATTTCCCAATGAATAAATTAAATAATAAAAAAATAAACAAATAAATAAGAAAATTTAAAAAATCATGTTGACTTTAAATGTAAATATCTGATTTCCTGTATATAAGCCAGCAAGGAAACTAGCAAAAGCATGCTAGGGTAAACTGAAGAAATTCCCCTGTCTCAGATGTGGGCATGTTCTAAAAAGCTTTTGTTGAGGATGCACATGATTATCAACCCTATAAGTGAGCTATCTGCCCATCAGTCCTGTATGTGAGACAGTGTCAGGTCCTGAATTGATTTTTTTTTCTTCCTTATGCTTATCTTCTCATTGATTTGTGTTGTTCAATGCAATGATGCAGATACCTTATACTAATGAATCCCAGTCTGCATTTCTTGCAGATGATAATCAGCTCTGTTTCTGCTTCACTATTATTATTATTATTATTATTATTATTATTATCATCATCATCATCATCAAGCACTTTATTACTGTAATGTGATTTTGGGTTTTGTTTCATGTTCTTGTTTTCAAGTTTCTTATTTTGTAGTTAGTTCATAGTCATGTTCTCTGTAGGTCATGTGCTTCCATGTTCCCTCATGCATCTTGTTTCAATTGGTTGCCTTGTGTATGTGTCATGTTGCACTGCAAAAAAATGCTTTTCTTACTTAGATTTTTTTGTCTTGCTTCCAGCCAAAATATCTAAAAATTCTTAAATCAAGAATGATTTTCTAGACAAGTAAAAAAATATTGCCTTGTTTTCAGAAAAAAAAAAAAAATGTCAAAATTAATAGAGTTTTGCTTGAAACAAGCAAAATAATCTGGCAAGATATTAGATATTTTGGATGGAAACAAGACAAAAAATCTAAGTAAGAAAAGCATTTTTTGCAGTGATTGGTTGTCTTATCCATGTGTCTTGTTTCTCATTGGTTGGATGCAACCCTTATTGTTTGGTATTTATAGCCCTCATGTCGTCATTGTTTCTTGTCGAGTATTGATTTGTGTAACCACTGTTTGTGAGTTTGTGCCATGTTTTAGTTCATGTTTTGCCAAGCCATGCAAGCCATGTCTTTGTTTATTATGTATTTGCTCACTTTTGGATATCATTAAACTAGTGATGGGTGAAACAAACTTTTTTGAAGCTTCAAATCAATTGTACCAATTGATTCGCAAAATGATTCACTGTTTCAAAGCTCTCAAAACACCACACGCTAGTGACGCCTGCTGGTCAAAAGTATATAAACTCAGGCTAAAACATGCATAAAAACAGCTTTTAATTTTTTTTTTTTAAAGTATTATTTTTATTTAAAGTATAATAGGTACATTAAATACTATAAAATATAAAATACCATTAAATATGAAGTGTCTGTATAATATGTTGTTTTTAAAATATTTTATATTAATTTGCAGGACTTGTTTTGTTTATTTTATGGAGACCTTGTAAATAAAGGCCAGTAAGACACTATCACTACTATCACTATAACTACTACTCATCCTTTTAATTACACAAATGTCTTGTAAAAATGTCTACAAATTGATGAAACTGATCCAAGATCAGGTAAAAACCATAGACGCAGGTTCAATAGTTCGCCGCTGGGGGGCCCCCCAATGCAAAATCTTCAAAATGTTTCGAAACAGTTATGACATAATGAAGCCTCGTTTACTGAAATCACATGACTTTGGCAGTTTGATACGGACTCCGAACCACTGTTTCGAAACAAATGATTCACAAAAGTTTCGAAGCTTCACAAAGCAGTGCTCGTCATGCCTCCCAAGCCAAGGCCTGCTCACGTCATGTCTGCCAAGCCAGAGCCAGCTCTCATCATGCCTCCCAAGCCATGGCCTGCTCACGCCATGTCTGCTACACTAGGGCCTACTCACATCATCCTGCACACTGTGCTCCAGAGGCTTCTCCTGTCCATGAATCCACTCAACAGCCTGCTCCAGTTCATGAATCCGCTCCAGAGCCTGCTCCAGTCCATGAATCTACTTCAGAGCCTGCTCCAGTCCATGATTCCGCTCCAGAGCCTGCTCAAGTCCTTGAGTCTGCTGCAGAACCTCCCGAGGTGGCGGCGTCAACTTCAGCTCCTCTCAGGGTGGTGTTACCCACCTCTGAACTCACAGTCTGTCCTGTCATGGCCAAGGAGGCCGTTCGTGAACTTTCTGCTTGCCCTGTCACAGTCAAGAAAGCCTTTCCTGAACTCCCTGGCTGTCATGCTACGGCCATTGAGGCTATTCAAGGATATTTTGCCTGTCATGTTGCGGCTATGGAGGCTGCTCACAAACACTCCGCCTGTTCTGTTCAAGTGGTCTGTCCATGTCTCTGCTCCACCATGGCCTCCTAACTGGAGGTGGTCTTCTGCTCAGCCTTGGCTCCCTGCTCTGCTCTGCCTCTTCTCCAAGGCCCAGGCCCGCCACTGCACCACAGTCCTTTGCTCCATGGCCCAGGCCCACCTCTGCTCCATGGCCCAGGTCCTCCAAGGCTCCATGGCCCAGGCCCACCTCTTCTCCCCAGCCCAGGCCCACCTCTGCTCCATGGCCCAGGTCCACCATGGCTCCACTACCCAGATTTGCCACTACCCCATGGTCCAGGTCCACCAATGCTCCACAGCCTAGTTCTGCCATTGCCCCATGGTCCAGTTCCACCACTGCTCCACCACCAAGTTCTGCCATTGCCTCACAGTCCAGGCCCACCACCACTGCTCAGTCCTGGTCCTTTGCCATGCCATGATCCAGGTCAGGTTCCACTTCATGGGCCTGGCCCTCCATTCCACCCCCTGGACTACCTCCAGTCCTCCATCCTGGACTATGTTTTGGGTGGTTCTTTAGGTGCCTGGAGCTGCCTTTTTTTCAAGGGGTAACATGGTTTTGGGTTTTGTTTGTTGTTCTTTTTTTCAAGTCTCTTATTTTGTAGTTAGTTCATAGTCATGTTCTCTGTTAGTCATGTGAATCCCTGTTTCCTCATGTGTCTTGTCTTTCTCATTGGTTGGTTTATGTCACATGACCCTTATTGTTTGGTATTTATAGCCCTCATGTCGTCGTTGTTTCTTTTTGAGAATTTATTTGTGTAACCACTTTTTGTGAATTTGTGTCATGTTTTAGTTCATATTTTGCCAAGCCATCTCATGTCTTTATTATGTATTTGCTCACTTTTGGATATCATTAAACTGCACATGGGTTCTATTTCAACTCACTTCAGTGGACTGATCATTACAATTCCAATCAGATCATGTATAATTTTATCTTGGTCTTAAATTAAAACTACTTGGAATTTATATCATTTTATTTTTTTTTATTTTATTAATTTCTTTTATATAAGCTGATGTCAGATGCACCATTGTGGAAGACAGTATCATTCAATAGAAATAGTTATAATTCATATGGGAATCAAGGACATAATTATTCAAGACCATATAGATGATATACATGCATATACACATGAGAAGGCGTCAAACATAGCAAGATCTGAAATTCTTTAAATAAAATCTTACCAAACAAAACTGCTTTATTGACTTCACAGCCTTGATAAGACCACCAGTAAAAAAAAAAGTATGCATGGCTGCATTTCATTTGCTTTTGGAATGAGATTCCATTTTATTTATCATAAAGGAAACATCAAGAGAATGGGCATTCATAATTTATTGCTGTATCTTGAAATCTCAGTGATGTCATGAAATTCCTCTCAGTTACATTATCAGATTGTTTTTTTTTTTTTTTTTTTTTTTTGTTTTTTTTTTTTAAGATTATATCAACACAAAGTAAAGGTTATTTGTCATCAGTTGGACTTTTATCACATTTTATGTGCTGATTTTAGGCTATTCTGTGCTAAATTTTACAGAATACATTTAAATATGGTTAAAACTGAATAAATATTGTTTAAAATAAATGCTCATTTAATTTCAGCTAATTTGCATACATTTCATGTACTATTATATATAGCTGTATTGAATCACATACACAACTAGTTAAAAGTTTTGGTACATCTGTTAATTGTCAATATTTTTCACATTTTAGAATAAAAGTCTAATAATAAATCACAATTATTATATTGATTGATTGATTGATTGCAATATTTATTTTAATATCATGATATTTTAATATCATAACTGGTGGTGGATATACCATCTTGCTCACTTGATCATCATCAGCCATTGAAAACCCATACTGTGTAATCACTATCCATCATACATCAACTGCATTGAGGTACCAGTGAGAGCTTAAAAAATACCAGCTTCCTTTATGTAGTTTTCCTTTATGTACTAGCAGAGTCTTGCTAACTTACCTCAGTGCCTGAGGTAGCCTGACTCTAGACAATGCCAGCCAGGTCTCGGATCACCACTGCTGCAGACTACAGCAAGACTCCTACAAATCTTTTTTTGCAAAAATTCAAACCAAAATATCCACAGTTCACTTCCTAGCCTTATCTTCCTGCTCTTTTAGTCCTTTGGCTAATATTCGCTAATCAACTACATGGTAAGAGCACAAAGCCATTATTTTTTTTTCCATGTTCTCTGTGAATCTGTGCTGATTGAACTACTTTCCATACAAAGTAAAATCTGAGCACCAGAGTCATTTTTCTTGCACTGTTTGATGTGAGTCCCAGCTTGTGTCATTACCCCAGCAATGATTGAGTGAGCCAGGACTGATATTTATGTGTAAAGCCAAGTGTAAAATATCATTTGAGGACCTTCAGACTTTATTTCAGTTTAATGTCATGTTTATAACCATTTTTTTTTTAATCCTCCGACTTCATAGAGAAACATAATGATACATGGCGTCCTTGAACGTAGCTACAGAAAGCATCAGATGAGGTGTCTGGCCCCAGATTTACACTTCTTTTTTCTGTTGTGTTCTTGAGGTACAATCACTCAAGGCGTCTGGTTCTGCTTTTAATGCCATACCACTGTCTGCCATCCATACAAATTCACTACAGCTCATGTCCCAATAAAAAAAAACAAAAAAAAAAAAACTGCCTTACTGGCAGAGGAGGAAAAGTTTGAAAAAAATAAAAATGAAAAAGGTACAGGACAGGACACTCTTTCTAGTTAACCATCTAGTGAAACTCAAGGGCACCAGGATTAGTAATCAAGTAAGGCTGAAATGCATTTTGTTTCAATGAACAATTCCTGTGACCAAGAACATTTGGAAAAGTTACAGATTCACAACAGTTTCTGTGGTCGGTTTCTCTAACTAGACAGATCTGTCAATAGTCAATTTGTTTCGTTTGTGTCAGTTTAGTGATGCCATGACTTTTTGGAGAAAAAAAATAATAATACTAAAATATGTGTCCAAAAAGACCTCTGAAGCTATAGGGCATATTTTGAATCATTTACATAAGGTAAACACTGACTCGCTTACTAGTCGACTACTTTTCAAGATGACTAGTATACCTAGTTGTGCAAACCTATAGCTGTGTAAGTTTCTATTTGCTGCTAATAAATAAACAAACAAACAAACAAAAGGATGTTTAATATACCTCTACCTCTTCCACCCCGACCCTTGTTTTCCATTGTTTGGGGGAAAAAAAACAAAAAAAAAAAACATGTGGTCTTACCCCAATCTCACATCACTGGCTGATTGATTCATTGCTTTTATTGCATTAATTATCTTAATTAATTAATTTGATGATGAAATGAAGGGCAAATGTCCTGTATGGTACCGTATGAGCCAGTTGTAAAGACGTGAAAGAAGAGGGAAAAAATTGTTATAACTTTCTACTAATGGATTATTTTTTAATGAATATGTGGGAGTTTCTCCATTCTTACTGCTATCTCTCACAGATACATCAAAAGAATACACATGCTTTTATATTCAAATAAGATAAAAACAACCATGTTGCAAATGATATCCAGGCTCATTTATTGCTATTAATTTCAAAAATCTGTAAGACTCTAAACAAATATATACTTATAAACATCATTCGTTTATGATGATGCCAGATAACACTGTTTGTTCATGATAAATGAAGAGTGAGGTAGGAGATTGAGCAGAAATTTCAGCGCCAAAACCATGTCAGTCCTCTCAAAGTAAGACATGTCAGAAATAATTTGCAGTGCCCTGAATTAATGCACTTAGATTGCAGTTCTGTGTCAATTATCAAGCATTAAGGAACACGTTTAGATGAACTATACTAATCTGCAAGTGGTAAGTGAGCACTCTTGGGACCTATTGGGTGCACGCCACACCTTCTGCCCACCTACATTTCACACTAATAGACTGGTAAAGAGATTGCCATATCCTTAATGAGAACTATAGAATTTCATGTGTAACAGAGCACAATCATGCTCTTAAACAGTGTAACCTCCCTGTGAATTAGAAGTAAATTTAAGCTTAAGCTTAAAAGGATGATGATAATGATAATGGTTTCAGTTGTGTTCAATTGTCTGATAACTTTATCAGCCTAAAATTCCTCATGAGCAATATAAATAAACAGAGATGAGGCAATTGTTGACATGCAGTCATGCTGAAAAGAAAAATCACAAATGAGATCTCTCTAATATCTCAATCTCTTTAATATCCTGTTTTTCATAAATGGAGAGTAAGGTAGATAAGGACTTTTGCTGACATTGCATGTACATTCAATTTATAGTTTTATACCCTTCTGTATGCCAACAAATATTGAGTCCATTTTTATTACAAGCATCTGAGACAAAGTTGATACCAAAACAAAATTGAGAACTTCATTATGTGGAAGAAATGTTTGAGTTAATGATGACATGTCTGATTTTGATTCAGGCTTTGTTATTGTTGCAAATCTGAGCAGAGATTCAGACATTGTTGAGATCTCTTCTAAAATTATTACTACTGAAGTCTAAAACAAATGATAAAGCAGAAAGTGTCTATTTGTCTTCATTAAATCATTGGGAAAACATTCTTAAACAATCATGTCTAGGAAAAACATTTGAGAAATTAAAGAATCCCAATTAAGATTTTTATTTTTTTTTTTTATGTCATGCATCAGTACAGCTAAACAATACAAGAGGTTACTCATGAACCTCCTGAAAAAATATCTAGCTAATCTTCTCCAACAAGGACAGCAACACCGACGCGGCAGCTATTTTAGCATTCAGTTGTGTAATGTAGCTTGGCCTATATATCAAAACAATGCATGTAGTACACAGCTTAACTATGATAGAATCCGGCCAGCAAGGAAACTCAATATCAAGTTCAGACAAAGCATCATTAAGCACTCATTTCCAAATATAGAGCTGATATAAAGACTGGCACATGGGAAGTGATACTAATGAGAGAGGCACATTTAATAAGACCAATTACAGGGAAAATGAGAAATAGTGAGGGAGATGGTTTGCACTATTAGCAGCCAACTGCATGAGTTTGATATTTTAAGTTTAACAAATGTAAATAAATACACTGATAACTGCTCATCGTTTCCTCAGAATATGGAATGATTTCCATGGCAACTGCAATCCTCAAGTTGGCGACAAAAATTAGGGACACCTAGATTACCAAAAAAAAAAAAAAAAAAAAAAAAAACAACATCCTCTGATGTTAAAGTCAAACTGAAATGCCATTCACAGCCCATTTTACTTTGGTAATCTGACATACTTGCCTGTGACAGGTTATTCAGCTTTTATTTGGCTTAATTTTCTCCATTGGGAATGGACTGGAAGGTACTTAAGTGTTAAAAAGTATTATTTCCAACTGCTGGTGTAGCGGTACTTACATTGAACACTAAATAGTACTGAACAAAATTAATATGTTTGTGTTGTAATTTAAGGACACATTTCTATAAAACAGTATCAGAATATGCTCTCATGAATCTCAGACACATTTTATTAATTGTATCTTGATTATTTATGACATGATTTATTTTCATTACACAATGACAAGAAAATTAAAGGGATAGAAATAGAGCTAAAGTTTGCCATTGCCAATGAGGAATTGACAGATGACTGTTTGTTTTGAAAGTTAGTTTTGATCTTTGAAATGCTGATAGTATCATAAATATTTCTATTATTTTAAGATATTGAAGATTTTAAGAATGAGAACAGCTACTACCACAAAACAACACAAGATTTTTTTTCTAGCAACAGCTGTATTAAGGACTGTAATGTACTGTCTACACTTAGTAGATGTAGACAACAATGTTAATCATGATGTTGCAAAATATATATCAATGTATTATTTATGCCATTGTGTGCAAGTCTAATCATAATATGTGCAAACACACAAACAGACACAGGGAAAGCATCCTTTGCAATATGCAATCAAATCTAATCTGATGCGGATTTGACTTCAGAATTTCTCTAGTTGTTACATTATTACTTTTTGTGATCCAGATGTCTCCTTGACTTGGATCCAAATCCAACATGACAGCGTTAAATAAGAGTTCTGGCCCTGTACCTGAACCCTTTTGAAAGTAAATCAATCTGGGTGGGATTCAATCTGCAAACAATATTCTGATTCTATGACCTTAGATATTACACAGTTCACCTTGCCAGAAATATCACTATAAGGTACTTGATTCGTCCAGTAAATTTTACATGCAAACCCATCCTTCAGCAATTTTACCCACTGCTTTTACAACAAAAAAATAAAAAATTAAATAATAATAATAATAATAATAATAATAATAATAATGTAATGAATTACAGAGGATGTTATTTTATTTTTGATTCTGTACTTACTGACAGTTTTTTGAGTATGGGCATCACGGTCACAACATGTCATGATAGCAGATAGAAAATTGGGTATGTTGTACTGCCAAAGAAGAGCGATAAATTCTATACTGCTCTCTGATGTATGATTGCCCAGGAGAAAAAAAGTGCACTTCCATAATGTACTTAAAGTGCTCTATTTTCTCACACTATTTTTTTACTTAATATACTAACAATTATTCTTTAGTACTTCTTAAGATATTCTTAAGAATATCTAAGTCTACTCAACTGTGCTATTTTGGGAAACCATGAATATGAACTAAAATGTAATTTTAACATACTTTATCTCTCTCTCTCTCTCTCTCTCTCTCTCTCTCTCTCTCTCTCTCTCTATATATATATATATATATATATATTTAGCTACCACTTGTAGTACAATTGAACCCATTTCTTATACACTAGTGCGTTCAAGTGGTATCTAAATACTTTTTTTTTTTTTTTTAAATACAGAGATAGTATGTTAAAAGCACATTTTAGTTCATATTCATGGTGTCCCAAAATAGCACATTTGAGTACACTTAGATGTTCTTAAGATTATCTTAAGGAGTACTAAAAAATATTTTTTTAGTATATTAAGTACAATATTAGTGCGTGAAAATAGAGTACTTTAAGAACATTATGGAAGTGCCTCTTTTTTTTTTCTTTTCCTTTTTTTTTGCCTGGGTGTATGAGACATCTAAAACAGGGGCATCCAACCTTGCTCCTGGAGGGCTAATTTCCAACTCTACACGACATTGTTGTCAAAACAATCCCTGTTCACACTAATGTATTATGCATGCCAGGCCAGTAGTTGGCGATTTCACTTTGTAAAGAAACACTACACAAACACCATTTTCACAAACTCACGTTTTTTTTTTAGTTTACATTAAGACAATAACTGTATCATTTTCGAAAACTTCGGGACCATTACAATTCCCATTAAAACCAATACAATTCCCATTATAACCACTAACACCATTAGAATTTCTGTGATGGTTTCTATTGTTTTTTCAGCGAGGTGTTTTCAGGCCCCCAAAACACTGCTGATGTGTAAATGAGCAGCCAAAACGCATAAAAACATGTTAATTTTTAGTTGAAAATGGTGTTGTGTAAACGCCACCTCAGTGTGCTAAAGTTTGTTCGCATAACTAGAAAATGCTTGTATATCCACTGAACATTTATGTAGTAGTATGAGTGCTTTCACAAGATGCTTAAGTAGTATGCATTTTTGCTTTATTATACCGAAGCTACTCACAGACAAGGAAAAATAAAAATAAAAAAATAAAAAAGGATCAAATGGCAATTTTTAGGTACAAAAATGGGTATAAAGCCTTTGACATTCCAAAGAGACCTTTGATGGTGAAACAATATTGTTTGTTGAGCTTTGGACAGATTGCACTCAGACACTCTTCTCTTCTGGAGTCAGATTAGGTACTATATTATTGATTTTGGCTATGGCAAGCTGGTGTAGAAGATTTTTTTTTTTAGTTTTTTATTATTATTATCATTATTTATTTAGTTAGTTATTTTTGTGGAAATTTGTGTGAAATAATTTGTGTCACACTGAGAAAACCCAGAGTGTGGACACGAAACAACAAATCAAGGAGGTTGCTCAGCAGGTGAATATTGTACAGGTCTCAGATATTTGACACCAGATGAGGCTGGTGGGAAAACAAAGGCAGAGTAAGGAGATTTCTCATCCTGAGTAGAAACACTGCATTCATCTGAGACAATTTTGATTTCTGAGAGATTCTCTGTGGATGTCAATTGGAAAATGTCATCTAGAGTAGAAGACTTTCCTCAATTAGATGAAATTATCAACCATTCAGTGACAAGAGTCAAATACTGCAAAATTACTATAATGTAGGTCTGTTCTGCAACCTAGCAAGCCACCTTGCTGTCTTCTGCCTATATAGGTAACCTAATAATTGATTTGAAGGCTCTACATACATCATGTACACACACACACAAATGGTAACTATTCACAAAAACTGAAACTATTCACAAAAACTGAGAAAGTCCATTCCCCTTCAGTCGGTCACTACGAGTCATGTCGGTGACCGACGAATGGGATCTCGCCAGAGAGACCAATCCACTGCGAGTGTAACTAAACAACTCAATAGACATTGGCATGCGGTATTTCGCATCTGACTGCCACACCCTGCAGCGCGGCAGGGTGTGGCATAAGAGGCAGCAGGTGCACCACATTAATTCATCTTTTCGCTGAGGAGCCGAGCGGTGGTGCATCACTACTGCTCTCCTCTTCCTCGAGTGATTGCTGAAAGAGTGCGGGCGTTACAGCGCAGCAGCGGTGGTCACGGTCTCACGGGAGGGAAAAAAAAAGATCGTCTTCGTGCAGACAGCCACACCAGGAGAGTACGGAGGCCAGTGGAGCTGCCGTTGGAGCGGGCTGGGCACTCTGCAGGACAGAGGGCACCACTCGTTTCCTTCGGTGCCCCCTCTGACGACCAGATGTTGATCGCTGCATCGGAGGGCGAGCCCCCTCTCTCCGGGGATGACAACTCGGCTGCGTTGCCCCCTTCGGGTGTGGTAGCGTTGTCTGAGCCAGACCCAGAGATGACGGCTATGCTTTCCCGGGCCGCCGAGAATGTCGGGCTCATGTGGAATCCTCCACCGTGTCCCGATCCTTCGAGGCTGGACGAATGGTTTCTCGGTGGGGGTCGTGCTGGTTCTCAGCGCCCCCCTCTGGTGCCATTCTTCCTGGAGGTCCATGAGGAGCTCACTAGATAGTGGAGGGCACCTTTCACTGCCCGAAACAAATCTTGTGGCTCCTCCGCCCTCACCACCCTCGATGGTGGGGCCACTTTGGGGTGCGCGGGCATCCCCTCGGTGGAGCGGTCTGTGACCATGCAACTGTGTCCAACAGCCGCTACCACTCTGCGGAGTGACCCGTGTCTCCCCTCACGGCCCTGTAAGTATTCGTCAGGCCTAACTGGCAGTGCTTACAGAGCTTGTGGGGAGGCGGCTTCTGCCTTCCACGCCATGGAGTTACTGCAGGTCCACGAGGCTAAAGCCCTGAAAGACCTGCACGAGGGTGGCCATGACCTGGCGGTTCTACATGAACTGCGTGCTGTGACAGACCTCGCGCTTCGAGCAATGAATGTGACTGCACAGTCTCTGGGTCGTGCGATGTCCACGCTAGTGGTCCAGGAGCACCATCTCTGGTTGTGTCTAGTTGACATAAAGGAGCAGGAGAAGGTACAGTTCCTGAATGCTCCCGTGTCGCAGACCGGCCTTTTCGGTGACGCTGTGGAGAGCTTTGCCCAGCAGTTCTCGGCAGCACAAAAGCAGACTGAGGCAATCAAACACATCATGCGCCGGAGGAAACCTGCTGCTTCCACCCTGGTTGCAGCCCCTCAGCCTGCTTGTCACCGTGGGTGCCCCCCTGTGGCCGCCCCCGCTCCCGCGCAGCCGTAGCAGCCTTCCACCAGGCAGTGTCGTGGAGCCGGCCGCAGGCGGGACGCCCAGCCTGTCCAGGCCCCTGCCAAACCTTGCGGCAAGCACAAGTGCAAGAGGCCCTGAGACGGGCGACCCAGAGATGAAGGAGACTGCTCATCGGGAGATGGTGACTGCACCACTCCCTCCCCCGGAGAAGGGCCAGGTGGAGAATCTTTTGTTTCGTTTTGTTTATGTTCCACCGCTGGCCCAGAAGCCAGCAGTACCCAAAACTTCAATTAAATAGCGGTTTCCTCAGTCTCTGGGTCTCAAGAGGAGGAGAGTTGCGTGCTGAGCATCATGAGATCGCTTCCCTTCTCCTCTCTCGCCAGCGGGCAGCAATGGGTTGCCCAAGAGCACCCCTCCTGCCCATTCGTGGAGGCAGGTAAGAGCTGTAACACTCAAGTTCCCGCTTCAAGTCGTCACACTCCGGGCTGTCCCAAGCCTCTAGCCGGGTTCCTGCGTTTCCTCCCACACAAGCAGGAATCGTGTGAGTGTTACACTTTACACCCAGACCCCGCCCCCTGCCGTCACAGGCCCCGGGCCAGGTCCCTGTGTTCCACCATGCTGCCCCACCGCGGGTACGTCGGTGGCCCCGTTGGTTCCACTGGCATGGTCTCTCTGAGCCTGACTAGCACTCCCCAGACTGTCCCGGTGGCTCCTACGGACCATCAGACTCGGCTACGCGATTCAGTTCGCCCGGCATCCCCCCAAGTTCAGGGGCATCCGGTTCACTTCAGTCAAGGCTGTCGATGCCCCTGTCTTGCGTGCGGAAATCGTAGTCCTGTTGGCGAAGGATGCAATCGGTCCCTCCAGCCAATATGAGGTCCCTCCAGCCAATATGAGGTCAGGGTTTTACAGCCCTTACTTCATTGTGCCAAAGAAAAGCGGTGGGTTACGACCGATCTTGGATCTGCGAGTTTTGAACTGTGCGCTTCACAAGCTGCCGTTCGAGATGTTGACGCAGAAATGCATTTTCGGGTGCATCCGTCCCCAAGACTGGTTTGCAGTGATCGACCTGAAGGACGCGTACATTCATGTCTCGATCCTCCCACGACACAGGCCATTCCTGCGATTCGCGTTCGAGGGTCGGGCATATCAGTACAAGGTCCTACCCTTCGAGCTGTCCCTGTCGCCTCGTGTCTTCACCAAAGTAGTAGAGGCAGCCCTTGTTCCCTTGAGAGAACAGGAGTTTGCATCCTCAACTATTTCGACGACTGGCTCATACTCGCACAGTCTCGCGATCAGTTGTGCGCACACAGGGACCTGGTGCTCAGACACCTCAGCCAGTTGGGTCTTAGGGTCAACTGGGAAAAGATCAAACTCGTACCAACGCAGAGGATCTCTTTTTTCGGCATGGAATTGGATTCGGTCAGCCAGACAGCACGCCTCACCCAGGAACGTGCTCAGTCAGTGCTGAACTGCCTCAAAACTTTATCAGGCAGGACGGTGGTCCCACTCAAACTCTTTCAGAGGCTCCTGGGGCATATGGCTGCAGCTGCGGCGATAGCTCCGCTCAGTCTGCTCCATATGAGACCGCTTCAGCACTGGCTCCATGGCCGAGTCCCGAGGTGGGTATGACGACGCGGTACTCACCGGGTTCAGATTAAACTGGCCTGCCGCAAAACCTTCAGCCCGTGGACAGATCCCTTGTTCCTTCGGGCAGGAGTGCCCCTGGAGCAGGTATCCAGGCATGCTGTTGTATTCACGGATGCCTCGGTCACCGGCTGGGGAGCCACGTACAACGGGCATGCAGTGTCAGGGGTAAGGGCAGGTCTCCAACTGCATTGGCATATCAGTTGCCTCGAGTTGCTGGCAGTACGCCTTTCCCTGAGTCGCCTCAGAGGACGCCTTCGGGGCAGGAACGTGCTGGTCCGCCCGGACAACACTGCGACCGTTGCGTATATCAACCGGCAAGGCGGTTTACGCTCCCGTCGCATGTCGCAACTCGCCCGCCACCTCCTCCTTTGGAGTCAGAAGCATCTGAGGTCCCTTTGTGCCATTCCACATTCCAGGAGTGTTTGATTAGGCAGCCGAGGAGCTGTCTCGAGCGGCACTTCCAGGAGAGTGGAGACTCCATCCCCAGGCAGTTCAGCAGATTTGGAGGCAGTTCGGAGTTCGGAGGTTGACCTGTTTGCATTTCCAGAGACCACCCACTGCCAGTGGTTCTACTCCCTAACCGAGGCAACGCTCGGCACAGATGCACTGGCACACAGCTGGCCCCGGGGCATGCGCAAATATGCGTTTCCCCCAGTGAGCCTACTAGCACAGACACTGTGCAATATCAGGGAGGACGAGGAGCAGGTCCTGTTAGTGGCTCCATATTGGCCCAACAGGACCTGGTTCCCAGAACTCATGCTCCTCGCGACAGCCCCTCCTTGGCCGATTTCTCTGAGGAACGATCTGCTTTCTCAGAGACGGGGCACCTTCTTGCACCCGTGTCTGGACCTGTGGAAACTCCATGTGTGGTCCCTGGATGGGACGCGGAGATTCTAGGTGACCTACCCCAGAAGGTAGTGCTCATTATCGCTTCAGCTCGAGCACCATCCACTAGATGGGCCTATGCTCTGAAGTGGAACCTGTTCGTCGAATGGTGTTCCTCTCACCATGAGGACCCCCGGAGATGTTCGATCAGAGCCGTGCTTTCCTTCCTGCAGCAAGGGTTGGAGCGTAGGCTGTCCCCCTCCACCCTCGCTAGCAGACATTTGTAGAGATGCGGGCTGGACGACTCCTAACGCGTTCGCTAGGTTCTACAGCCTATGTGTCGAACCGGTTTCCTCCTGTGTTCTCACCTCAAACGGGTAGTGGCACTGAGAGGCCCAGTTCAGAGTCGGCTTGCGGCGTCCTTAACGCCTAATTCTCCAGAGAGTTCCTTAACCAGGCAAACGCTGTCGAGTCCTCCAGCACTCCGAAGGCCAGACGTGGCGGAGCGTCTGGTGCCAGGCCTTTCAGCCAATGAATTCCTGAAATATGGTATGAGACTAGTGCCCATATGAGCGACCCTGTTGGATTCCATATGTGTATTTCCACGGTACAGCTACTAGAGCCATGTTTCCCCCGGCAGACCGCGTTCTGCTGTCCCTAATTGATGCAGCCTGAGCCATCTCAGAGACTTCCATGTAAAGTAGGGCCCTACAGGGTTACTTCACATGAATAAATGTCACTTAACCCCCTCTGGGAGGAGGTGACTCCGCAGTGTGCCTCTTCCAAATGGAAGGGCACGCTTTCCCAGTGTTATCCAAGTCCTACTGTTGGGTTGCTTGAGGAACAGCAGTAGTTGACCTTCTCTGTGTAGAGCCCGGTCCTATTGTCTGCCTTATAGGAAGGACCTGGAGGCCTACACAGGGTACTGGAGGGGACAGCTCCTGTGGCGCTTTGGTAGGGATCCCATTCGTCGGTCACCGGCGTGACTCGTAGTGACCGACTGAAGGGGAACGTCTCGGTGACGTATGTAACCCTCATTCCCTGAAGGAGGGAACGGAGACGTCACGTCCCGTCGCCACAGTCGCTGTACCACAGCTGAGCTGCCGGGTGACCGGCTCAGCTCCTCAGCGAAAACAGCTCAGCTCCTCAGCTTATACCCGCGCTGTGGGGTGTGGCAGCCAGATGTGAAATACCGCATGCCATTGGCTTGATAAGTTACACTCGATGTGGATTGGTCTCTCTGGCGAGATCCCATTCGTTTGATTTTTTTTTTTTACTGATAAGGTAGTTATCAACTGAATTATGATTATTTATAATCAACATTTCTTGAATTAAATTTATTTGCAATGCATTGTTCAAGAGCATTCTGGGACTGGCTTAAAATTTACGCAAAAAGAAGGTCTTAATAAAGTCGTCAACTTAACCATGCTCTTATGATCAATTAAAATTCTATCTATTTGTAGGCAGATCATTACAGGTTTTGGAATAGAGCTAATGTCTCATTATTTTACTGTGATCTCTCAAAAACTGGCTTTGACAGAGTAACATGATGAGCATAAATGGCAATTTATCACAGCTTTGATGAAGACGGCGAAAGTTCATCAGTGCCTTTGCATTTCTCATTCTAAGCCTTTGGCAACTTTTCCACACATTGTTAATTCGGCTGCAATTCACATGTATATCAGTGGCTTATTTCGAGAAGAACTCTCCTTTTTCAGGTAGTAATGACAGGGCAAGAAATCTCCTTACATCTTCCACATGGTAAAGAGCCATTACTCTAAGATAAAGTATCCACTCTTGGCGAAACTGTATGTTATGCTAAGTCATGGTAGACTGTGTGGGTAGGAAAAAAAAATAAACCAGAAAGACACACTAGAACTACATGAACACCCACTCTCAGTTCTGATTTGCATTGAGCGATTGTTTGCCTGTCTCTTTGTGGGCTGTAACGGTTTCTCTCAATAACAAGTATCAAGTCTACCCCATAGCTTTCATGGCAAGATTTTGCAGACAGATTCAAAATCAGGCATACTTTGAATTACTACTGTACACAATACCAGGATTTTTCCAGCATTTCTCTACTGAATTAATAATCTTGAACAACCAAGCACTGTAGGCAGTGGGTGTGTTTAGAAGCACACTTTACATGTAAAAACACATGTTAAGGGTATAAATGTAAATATAGCCTACCAACCAATAGCAAATGTTGACATTTTGCATTTTTATTACACAGTTCAACATGTATATATTAAATAAATGGACACGACTTCAATAAAGGCATTTAAATGTACAGCAAAATCTTTGATCAAGCAAATAATCAATAAGGTTTTCTTTTAAACCATTTATGGCCTTTCGAGAAAAAGGAAAATCATTGAAGGTGCGTTACATAACCTTTCACAAGCATTAGAAAGCTAATAACTATGTTGCATTTTAAGAACAACTGTTTTCAAATTAGTATTCAATTTTCCAGTATTCTTTTTTCTAACAAATAGCAGTGTAGCATGTTAGTTCAATGCTCTTATTCACTGCTGTCTTTGTTCTAAAGTCTATTATTTTTTTAGTTATGTTTAGTCTATCCTAATTAAGCTGTGATTTTAGATCATTCATGTTCATTTATTCCTAACCCTTCACTGTTTTTGCACCAAAATAATATAAGTAGCTTCAACATACAGTATTAACTATTTTTTTGATACATTTGGAAACTAAATGGGGATTTTTAAACAAGTTTAAATTATCAGTAGATTAGAACTAAAAATACCTTTGATTTATTGTTGATTTCAGGTGTAGTTAGCGCAGGGTGAAGAGGATTAATAATATGAATGGTCACAGACCTTGGCTTTCTTTTCCATCTTTCAAAGCGTTTTCTTTCCATTTTTTTGTTCAATTTATCAAAATAGTCTGACTGATGCTTCAAAGTTCTGATGTGCTAACATACAGTGCTAAAAATTATTCAAGTTATAAAAAGAAGTACATTCTTATCCAATTCATGTTAAGCTAAAAAAAAAAAAAAAAAAAAAAAAAACTATCTGCTGGCACGCCAACTCCTCCTATTGCCGGTCAGCCAATCACCTGAGCTGTAAATGCCATATCATTAATCTGTCTAGATGCAGGGATATTATGTCACTGTAATGGCTTGTTGACATGTCCAGTCCCAAGCCTTTCACTAGTGACATCCCATGCCATTACCAGGACAAGACATTACCAGGTCTATATACAGGTGCATCTCAATAAATTAGAATGTCGTGGGAAAGTTCATTTATTTCAGTAATTCAACTCAAATTGTGAAACTCATGTATTAAGTAAATTCAGTGCACACAGACTGAAATAGTTTAAGTCTTTGGTTTTTTTAATTGTGATGATTTTGGCTCACATTTAACAAAAACCCACCAATTCACTATCTCAACAAATTAGAATGTGGTGACATGCCAATCAGCTAATCAACTCAAAACACCTGCAAAGTTTTCCTGAGCCTTCAAAATGGTCTCTCAGTTTGGTTCACTAGGCTACACAATCATGGGGAAGACTGCTGATCTGACAGTTGTCCAGAAGACAATCATTGACACCCTTCACAAGGAGGATAAGCCACAAACATTCATTGCCAAAGAAGCTGGCTGTTCACGGAGTGCTGTATCCAAGCATATTAACAGAAAGTTGAGTGGAAGGAAAAAGTGTGGAAGAAAAAGATGCACAACCAACCGAGAGAACCGCAGCCTTATGAGGATTGTCAAGCAAAATCGATTCAAGAATTTGGGTGAACTTCACAAGGAATGGACTGAGGCTGGGGTCAAGGCATCAAGACGTGTCAAGGAATTTGGCTACAGTTTGGCTACAGTCGTATTCCTCTTGTTAAGGCACTCCTGAACCACAGACAACGTCAGAGGCGTCTTACCTGGGCTAAGGAGAAGAAGAACTGGATTGTTGCCCAGTGGTCCAAAGTCCTCTTTTCAGATGAGAGCAAGTTTTGTATTTCATTTGGAAACCAAGGTCCTAGAGTCTGGAGGAAGGGTGGAGAAACTCATAGCCCAAGTTGCTTGAAGTCCAGTGTTAAGTTTCCACAGTCTGTGATGATTTGGGGTGCAATGTCATCTGCTGGTGTTGGTCCATTGTGGTTTTTGAAAACCAAAGTCACTGCACCCTTTTACCAAGAAATTTTGGAGCACTTCATGCTTCCTTCTGCTGACCAACTTTTTAAAGATGCTGATTTCATTTTCCAGCAGGATTTGGCACCTGCCCACACTGCCAAAAGCACCAAAAGTTGGTTAAATGACCATGGTGTTGGTGTGCTTGACTGGCCAGCAAACTCACCAGACCTGAACCCCATAGAGAATCCATGGGGTATTGTCAAGAGGAAAATGAGAAACAAGAGACCAAAAAATGCAGATGAGCTGAAGGCCACTGTCAAAGAAACCTGGGCTTCCATACCACCTCAGCAGTGCCACAAACTGATCACCTCCATGCCATGCCAAATTGAGGCAGTAATTAAAGCAAAAGGAGCCCCTACCAAGTATTGAGTACATATACAGTAAATGAACATACTTTCCAGAAGGCCAACAATTCACTAAAAATGTTTTTTTTTTTTTATTGGCCTTATGAAGTATTCTAATTTATTGAGATAGTGAATTGGTGGGTTTTTGTTAAATGTGATCCAAAATCATCACTATTAAAAGAACCAAAGACTTAAACTACTTCAGTCTGTGTGCATTGAATTTATTTAATACACGAGTTTCACAATTTGAGTTGAATTACTGAAATAAATGAACTTTTCCACGACTTTGAATTTGTTATGACTTTACTATGTAGTCTGATCAGTGGCAGAGTCTTTTTTAAATAGTGTGGCGAGACTTTTTCATATTCTTTTTTGTTTGGACATCATTTCCCTTTTTAGAAATGAAAGATTGAGGATTTTAGTACAAGTATTTGACAAGATTACTTCTGACATTTCAGCATGACTCATGACTCATTTTCATCTCCTTATAGAGGTGAAAGTTTACCTTTGGTAGCCACCCAAAAGCATACATTTATTACTCTATCATTCAGACATTAAGAGCTTCCTTACTGGCAACAGGATGCATTTAAAACTTCAGCTTATAAGGTGACCACCCAGTTATTTCTCTGTTGCAGAAAAGCCGATGTGATTTTGCGGGACAAGGTTCCTTGCCGCTGCTGCCTCTGGCTTGTTTTGTTGGGGACACTTCATATTCAGCAATATTATTGAATTAATTGTACAGACACTATTGAATGAGAACTAAACTGAGCTGGATGATGACATCACTCTTTTCTACAGGGCTACTTTACAGTTGAATTGAACTACTAAAAATAAGTGTTTTTTCATTTCTTGACATTGTAGACATTGAGGATGTATCAGTTGGTACAAACACTGATAGATAAGCACTGATAAATCATTAAAATTTGAACAGACATACACACGCGCGCACACATACAGTATACTGTTAGAACTATTCTTTTGAAGTATGTGGGTAAATATGTATTTTTATTATTTTTATTTTACTTTTATTTATATTTATTTATTTATTTTGTGGTGGTGGTTGAAATCTGAGGCTTCATTCAGGACTGGACAGCCTCCTGTGATACTGAATGAACTCATAGAGTCCATCCATTCACTGCAGAATTCCCATAAATCCCTGCTTTCACGCATGAGCAGCAACAGTCGTGCATTTGCACTTGTCTCTTTTACTTTGAGGATTTCTTTGGCTCCTGTTGACTGGTACACTTTGGAACCCATGGCTATGATGGATGTGGAGAAGGTAAATGGGGAACTCCAGGAGGAGAGATTAGGAGCTAGTAGAGTACATGCAGAAAGACTTGAATCTACAGGTACATATCTGTAGACATTGATGAAATGTGTGTGTGTGTGTGTGTGTGTGTGTGTGTGTGTGTGTGCACACACATACACACACACACACACACACACACACACACACACACACATTTCCTTTTTTTTTTTAATTTTGTGGTGATTTTTATTTATTTTTGTTTTGAATTTGTGGTGATTTTTTTAGGAGGGCACTATATGGTTATGTGAGATTGACTGCAAAATTCTCCTAAACATTCACATTAATATCAATCAACTTTCCAGCATCATTTTAGTACCTGCAGAATTACCCTGAGGCAGCTCATCAGTTGATGAGATAAGTTCTGACAGACACAGCAAATGGAACATTATGACTTATGTCATAGGTCTAGAGCTCACAACTCAAGCCATATCTGTAAGACTGCCACAAGAAGCCACCATAAAAAAAAAATAAAAAAAAAATAAAAATACAGGCTTTCAAACTAAAATCTGCTCTCAGAGAACTATTATATAGCACAAATCTATAAATCTATAATATTTTAAATGAGATTCACAATTCAGCACAACAGTGACCGTTCACTTTTTCAGCAGAATTGGTTCTGGAAGGCTTTTCCTTTTAGGCATTTTCTCCATATGAACCCCCCCACCCCCATGTAGATTACATGTAGATTTAAAAAGAAAAATAAATGAAAAATACAGCTTAATTATTATTATTAGTAGTAGTAGTAGTAGTAGTAGTAGTAATAATAATAATAATAATGTCATTTATAATGCTTAATAGAAGTGACTGGTCACTGCTTAGCTCTTTTGTCGTGGTTTTTATTTACAAAATAACAGCAACCTCTCTGATTTGTGGGTCGGTGGGTTTTCGGTAGTGCTGAAATCATGCTTTACGCTTTATCATTGATCAACAAGCTCAGAGCTCAAGGTAGGCCCATCTTAAAAGGTTTATGCATTATTATTGTTTATACGTTAAAATAAGTTTCTCTATGGAAAAATTAAATGATATTTTTATTCTCAGAAAGCCACTGTTGCATTATTTAGGTCTCTACAACCTGTAACATCTTGAGTGTTTTACATTCAGTGTAGCTCAGCAAAGGAAATCTATTCAAATATACAGCAATATAGAGTGAAAGAATATATGCACTGTTGTTTTACTTTTTTGGAATGTATCAGTAAATAAAAAGTAAGAGCTCTTCTGCATATTCGTATCACCAGTAAATTCTCTCTCTGGATTGGATGACTTATGACCAATTTTAGAATGCATTGTTTTGAAATAACACAATCATGGAAACCTGTTTTCAAGGTGTTTGGAGATGCAGACAGTTTCCCCCACATCTCCTTCAGACCCAAATCGATCAAGCCTTAACATCTGCAGCTTTAACATTCTGGAACTGAGGATCTATGCACTGTTAACAGAGGTTGACACCACTGAAGGAGTCTCATTATGTACACAATGAACCGTGGTGCCAATTCCATCCTTGAACTCTGAAGCAAAGTCAGGAGGCACTTGCTTCGACTCCAGCTCATTGCACTCAGAAAGCTGGGGGTGCACAATGGCATCGGCACTCATCCACACAATAAAGAAATAAAAGATCAAAAGATGAGAAATCACATTGTTTTTCTGTCTTAGAAAAATGGCATGGTTTAACTGCCAATCTGGCCCTGCCTTAATAATAATAATAATAATAATAATAATAATAATAATAATAATAATAAGCAGCTTATTTTACATTAAAGTCAGCTTTAACCAAAAGTTGCTACCTACTTTTCTTCAGAATTGTGACTTATTTCCAACTGAAATGGAATATTAATAGAGTTGTTGTTTTTTTTGTTGTTTTTTTTTTTTTTAGCGCTCATAGCAAACTAACAGTTGTAGGGGAGTGGTTAAGGTTACTTAGTTTTTGTATTTGTTTTTTTTTTTTGTTTTTTGTTTTTTTCAGTGGATTAATTGTTCACTACAAGACTAGCAATGTGCACTAGTACATTATTAGGAATATAATCCAATTTCCTTTTATGGCTGTTGACCTAATGGGTTAATTTAATTAGTTAGTAATGGGAAAAAAAATAATCGTAAGAATTATTAATGTTTATGTTACTAACATAACCTCGGTTCCAACAACAAGACATTGCGTCAAATCCCTTTTGCCAAAAATGCTGAAGCTTGTTTGAATCACATCTGTGTAACTACAATGACAAATGGCATCTCAGCGTGTTCAAATAGGTGGGCTAATTTGCCTATATAAATTGCCTCTGAGTGCCATTTCATGAGAATCATTCCTGTCTATCTCAGGGAACTGAGGTTACATTAGTAACTGAAACATTCCCTTTTGATAATGGTTCACTCAACATTGTCAGATTAGCTGACACTATGGGGAATAAAATATCTTTAAATATCAAATATCTTACAAGTTTCATAGCCTATATCATCCTCCTCATTATTTAAAAATAAATAAATAAATAAATAACCAAGATTTAACCAAGCTCCAAAAACAGCTTGTTTGGATATTGTGAGATCTGTGATGTCACATGGGCAAATACATATGCAAATAATTGGTTTATTTGCTAGAGCTGGCTTTTTTGCGAGAGTTTTACATATTCGCACCATAGGCCCCACCCACTGTCGTTCAGTCACTTAACAGCTGACACCTGTCTACACTAGATGCACACCACGTCAAAAGCAAATAGTACCCATTATAAGAAAACTGTAATAAACATTCAAATTGGAGACACCTCTTCAGAATCCAAATTAAAGTCAGACTTGAAAAAAGCAAATGTGAAACCAGGATCAGGCGTTTTATGTTGATTTCTTTGAATAAAAGGTAATAGGTTGCCATTTTTCTAGAGACAGATGGGCAATGTTTGCACTTATGTTCTGTGAGCAGAGACAATGTCCACGGGATTCTCCCCAGGGCCACTAATAAGATCACATACATCAGTAGATTACTTCAAAGAACCTTTCTGACATATATCTAGCCATAATTTAAAATGTCATAAGTTGCATGTGTATGTTCCATAAATTGCATGTGTATGTTCTCTTTTCTCAGTTATCTTATTTTATGAATACCCTTCTTTTGTTATATTTATACACAAACTGTAGGTTGAACAATATCAGAATTCTTTCCCAGGAAAAATGGAAAGTTGTTGATTATTTTCCTTTGTACTGAAACAGTGAACAAATCACTAAATGGCTTTTATGGGAAATCTCAGTGTGCCATCTTGACTTTCGTTTTCCTTTATTCTAGCTTTTTTTTTTTTCAGATGTTGATTGTCACTTCCATGAGCAACATGTACAACAACTTTCAGGGATGAAGTGACACTTCATTAATGAAAGTCTGGTACATTGATCTGCATTTTGAAGTCATTGGCACATAGCTGAGAGCCAGCTCCAAATGATGACAGAATATATTCCAATGAATGGGGTGACACCTGAATTAATTTCAATATTATTCAAATTCTGGTAATTACATCCATTATTGTAACAGCCAGTACAATGAAATTAGGGATGTACCGCTGTATCGCCCAGTAATCGGTATTGGGTAATTAAAGCAATTATCTGCAATTATCGGTCAATGCCAGATAGTTTAAAATCAACTGATGATCGGGTCGATTATAAAGAGGGCAGAAAAACGTGTCAGACTCCAAATATGTGTGAAGTAAATATGTCTTGTGTAGAATTTAGGGCTGTCAAAATGAACACAATAATAACACATTAGCACAATCTCACTTTTAAAACTTTAATAATAATAATAATAATAATAATGATGATGATGATGATGATGATAATCACTTTATAAACAACTGATCATGTTATTTAACCATTTCAAGATTTCAGGATATATGGTTCAGTTTAACATTGTGAATTGGTATGTCTCAGAGTCTGACAAAGCCATGACATTTAGAATTTTGTGAATAAACAGGTTGCATTTGTGCATCAAAGATGTGTTAATGAGACATTCAACAGTCTATGTTCAAAGCTAAGAAAAAGAGTCTACTTTTATCTATTAATACATTTGTACAATTAAACGTGGTCAGCAAATGGAGATGCTATACTGCAGATTCCAATTCATTTTTAGGATTTACAAAGAAAAAGTCAAGTAAACCTACTTCCTACCTTCTAAACCTACCTTTCTCCTTAGTCTAACAGTGATGCTGATCACATACGGTCCACAAATCAGCAAGGGCTGACATTGACTTATTTATTTATTATCTACACTGAACAAACATTCATCAAATTAAGACAGTTTGCTGTGGTATTAATTAATAACAGCACACTATTAACACTGGGAAAGCAAACAAATTGGCCTTAATATTTGTGCTGGAATGTATAAGACATGTCATGCATCACTTGTGCACACAGAATGAAAAAAAAAAAAAAAATAGGCCACACTCGTTTCTGAATGGCTTCTCAACAATTTATTTATTTATTTATTTTATGAGACAGAACAGTTCTAGAAGTAAATTAACCTGAAACCTAAAAATTGGTATGCCAAGACATAGAGTAAGACAAAACAAATCTGCTTCAACCTTTGCTATGATGTCAAAAATTGTCTGGATCCCATGATGCTTTATAAAATACACGAAGCAATACATTATAGTCCTGTGATATGTAAGGATTTAATAAACAGCCAAGACGATTGCCTTTGAGTCCACACATATGGCACAAATGACATGCATGCACAGAGATGTATATCCAGATTCATCTGACCCAGGTGGCCCTACCACAGGTGATTCTGAGGCTGTGTTAATTATAATCCTGGAGTTAATCCAAGGAATTGCACATTGAGCAGCCACATACTCTGCACACGCTCTCTCGAGAGGAAACGATCAACAGTGCTGAGTTTCTGAGGCTTTGCCGGGAGACGTCGGACTGCAACAGTTTCCAGCCATCCCATAAAAGCAGGGCTCTTGGTCCTCATTATAAAACTCAGCAAGAGCATTGCTGTGTTGATGGAAGCCAAAGCATGACTGCGACAAATGAGAAGTGGTATCAGCAGAGAAGAGGTGTCAACAACAGATCGAGCCCTAAATGCTAGTTGGTCAATCTCTGCACACCTCGCTGTTCACGACCTGCCGTTGACTGAGCATCTTATTAGATCAGATCATCAGTGTCAGTTTATAGCAGTACGATAACAAGGAACAAAAATTGTTTATTGTAACAGAGTATTAAAACTAGTGTAGATCCAGGTTGTTTTATGAGGGGAAAGGACCTTTTCATTTTGTGAAAAATTAATGAAAGCAAATGATGGCACATCTGAAGCATGCCCCAATGGTGGCAAAAAAATGCATGTACTAATCGTCTGGATAAGACAAAATATGTAATATAAATAGAACAAACACAGGGATATGATGTGTCTTCAGTAGTATGATTAGCCTGCTAGGTAACCAAACTGAGAATGAGTTTATGAAGTATAATGTTTAATAATTAAGATTAAAAAAAATACAATAAAAACTGGTTTAATGATATAGCTGAAGAGCCAAACTGATGCTGATGAGACTCATTTTTACAATTGGAGTAAGCTATACAAAATGAAAATGTGCAGTCGTTAATTTCTAATTTCAGCAATCTGCTCATCTCAACAATGGCTCAAACAATGGCATAGGTTTAGGGTTAGACTATCTTTTACCAATGTCAATTTATAAAAAAAATAATAATTTTAATAAAATAATAATAATAAAAGTCTTTGTTTTCAGTGTTTAATGTTTTATTAAGATATATGCAACTAAACTAACTGTTGTTGTTTTAAACTATGTATTATTATACTGGTGCAAATAAATGAACATGATTAAATATCCTTCTGCCTTGTCTTAGTAAAAATAGCGTGGAAAACATTTTTGATTTTTCAGGATAATTGCATAACTGCATTTAACTGCATAAAAATACTGAGATATGTTTTTATCAGAAAAGTCAGTGTTAACAGAGTGCTGTTACAAACAGCAACTCTCATATGCAATCAGAACTTTACATTTTTCATCAAGGTTTGTGGAATCTTGACAGCTCCGACAGTCAAATTCATTGCAGCTGACAAATTATCATGGCAAAACATTATTCCGCTCAGAGACACAACTGCATGTCAAACTTTTGCATTTCTGATTCTTTTCATGAGCTGTTGATTTATTAAGACGACTCTCAGTAATATGTAATATGAATGCCACTGAGATGGCATACAGAATGGTACATAGCAGCAGAGTCCTCTGCGTAAGAGAATTCTATTGCCAAGACAAGAAGATTGTCACCATGGAAACTAATTTCATTTCTTCCAGCAGACCAGAGCAATGCAGACAAGAGCAAGCTGCCCGCACAGAATCACTCTCCAGTAATGTCCGTGTTTCAGCTCCCACCCATAATATCACTTTGCTTTTATTTCGTCCTGCAGCTGTGTGGACGGAACTGTGAAGGTAGAATCTTACAGACCACTTTGCTGATTACACATCACACTGAGTGCATGTTTAACTGTTATTCACTTTGAAACTTAGTTACTATGTAAATAGGTAACATTTTATAACCTAGGCGGTATAGGGAGAGGGAGACCGGCTTCTTCTAGTCCACTGTACACTGTGTTGTTACTAGTACATTTTGTAAGCCTTGGCATATTTAAAATATTTTCCTCTTTCATATTACAGATGTAATATAGATTGCAAACAGTGCATTATATTGATTTTAACTCTATTATTATTATTATTATTATTATTATTATTATTATTATTATTATTACTACTACTACTGTCGTTATTGATGTTAATTGTTTATTGGGCTGTTTGCCTTTAATTGATAAGATATAGTGAAATCAAATACACAAATTTATACCATCTGCCATTCTAAATCAACTTTCCTTGTCCATCCAGAGAACTTATGAACATCGTTCTGCATTTGGAGCTGGGCACAGATAAAAACCAGGTGGAAAAACAGATGGAGGACAATCAATACTGACGGTATACATGATGAAATCAAAAGTAATGCGTTTATGGCCAAAAAGGCAAAACTGATGTAGATAGGCTTATGATTATTTGAGCTGTTTCCTCATTACTAACCAACTGGACTTTGACTGGTTGCATCTCTTACTTTAAAATCAGAGGAAAATAGCTTTAGTAATTTTACTTTCCTAATCTATCAATCATAGAAAAAAAAATCTCTAGAAAAATATTGGTGAGAGTTTTTATGCTGTTTTTATGCTTTTTCATAAAATATGATACTAAACATGTTTGGAATAACATACACTTATGAATCACAGTGCTTGCCCAGGAACATGCTCTAAGAAAGTGAACAGGGTCCATTTTTATTTAATTTTGAATATAAGATAAAGTGGTACAGATACTCTTTAAAAAAAAAATAAAGAAAGAAAAAGTTTAACCAAAAAACAGCACTGGGGAAGTTGATGGTATATATACCAGGGTGTGTATGGGCCTTTAGAAATTTGACAAGTAATTACGGTCCATCAGCCAAAAGAGAGATTGTGCTTGCATTTCAGAAAATGGCCAAGAACAGCAAGCAAGAATATAAAAAAAACCTTGAGCCCCTAATAATGATACTGTGGTCTGTTAGCTGTCAGAGAGCATGATTGTTTGGCATAGTGGAAATGACTATGCTAAAGTGACTTACATCACTCGGCCCATTATCGCATGTAGCAATTATTTGCGGGGTCTCTATTGGCTTTAATCCTCCAGTCAAATGTGAGGTGAGGGGGACACACAGATGTTCCTGACTAGCAATCCAGGCATGAAGACATGTGAGGGGCCCAAAACTATTAAACGTGACCTGCAGAAGCCAGTCTTCCTGTACTTTGCTGGGACAAGGAAGAGAGAGAGGCTAATGAGACTAGGCCCCCGGATTAAATCCAAATCATAGCTCTGCCACAGCGCTACAGCCTTCACAACTCCATTAATTATGATGTAATGTCTGCCAAATTGGTGTGTGGGGTTATAACATTTGCCTTTTACATCTGGAGGTCTGACTAGTATTCCGTCTGGGACCTTTGCCCTTGATTCATTTAATGTTTTTCTCTTTTGTCTTAAAGAGGGACACTAAAAATTGTTATATTTGCGAGTAGCAAATGGAGGAATTCAGTGGCTATTGTTCTGAATATAATATGATATTGCAGCTCAACAAAATCTGTCAGTCATATTTCTTGTCAATTGCTCTCCAAAATTGTTGGATTTTGTAGGGATGAGTACAAAACAGCTGAGAAAGGATCATCTGCATTTAACTTTACAGTCTATGAAGCTGCATTCTAATCTCATGTGATTCTAGTCCCTGGATTTATTGCAGATTATTCCTAAGAAATCTTTGTAATCTTTAATGAAAATGTAATAACTTTTTAATTTTTCATTTGTATAATAATTAAAAATGAAATAAAGTCTTGCCTCGCCATTTTCTTCTCATATCCTTTCACTATATAACATGTCACAAGTACAGTACACAAGTACAGTAAAATGACATGGAAACAGCACTGCATGTGAATCATCAACAGGGCAGCACAACTGACATTTTGATTGTCACAAATTGAATTTCTAGATGCTAGGCAAACATGCATCTCATAATAAAGTATATTTGACAGGGTTTCACCATATAAACAGGTGTGAAACACCAGCATGTGCACTGAAAAATAAATGTTTCATTGAAATTACTTTTTTTTTTTTTTTTTTTTTTTTTTAAGGTAAGTGGTTGCAATCAATTTATTTTAGCAAAAATAAATAATAATTTCAAAAATAATTTCATAAATAATTAAAATTTATTTAAATATACAAATTTAGTTGACTAACTTTCAACAATGGATTCCTAATAAATACATGGACATATATGCAAAGAAATATTCATCCTTTCCATCTGTATTATTATTCTAATTTGGAAGTAGGTCAGTCCTGGCATGGCTGCCTGGGCCCAGTGAGTAACAATCCTGTCCTAGGCTGGACCCTTTAAAGGGGTAATCGCAAGAAATCCACAGTCCATGGTCTTTTTCTGACTTTACACATCACCTGAGGGGTGATAACTGGACTGTGGTGTACCACTGAGCACAGCAACATCAACACTTAGACCTTATTTTAGGGTTCACTAGCAGAAATCTCCATCTTTTAGCCTTCACTGTCAACAGAGGTTCTAAGGGCCGATCTTTCAGTCTGTCACTTAGTTAGTCAAGAGTTGTTCATTTTCTAACAGAATTTCTGTCATTCTGACTTCACTCAAAGCATATTTAAAACTTCATATAAAAAAGTACTTTGGTGGTAGAGTATAGTGGATCTCTAAAGGTATCACTTCACAGTACCTTATTTCTGAATGATTAGCATTAAACACAGTGTCATTTCCCAAATGGAGAACCTTGATAATGCTATTTCTTTGTTATGAAACAGGACATCGATTTCATACATGTCCACTGAAGAGGACATCAGTACTTAAAGCATGTTTATTTTGCATTTTGGGAGACACAGCATGTGAATAGGGAAAGAAAATTAAACATCAATATTCCTATGAAATATTAAATATTATTATCAAAATCTTGCCAAATCATTACTCCCATTATTACACTTCTATTTTCATTACGTTGCCCCATAAACACATTAAAATGCAAATTAGATACAATGTATGGATACATTGTATATAATGGGGAAAAAAAAACCTGTATACGGCCATTTTACACACATATTGTATGAAGCAAAAAGGTATATCAAATCATTCTGTTATATCTTTCATAACATAGTAGAGAATCATCCTTATACAAAGTTTTTTTTTTCTTATGCTCTAAACAATGTCATACCATTAAAAAAAATCCAAAATTCACAACAACAACAATAATAATAATAATAATAATTAATATTATATAATAGTAACAATCATTATAATTACTGCTGTTGTTGTTGTTGTTATTATTATTTATTTATTTATTTTAATTTGTTTATTCTTATTTATTTATTATTTATTCATTTTGTTGGTAGTCAGAGGCAATTGTGTAAATATTGTGCAAATTATAATTTTATATTCATGTACTATGGTATTTACATACTATAAAATCACTATTGTAATATTATACCACAGTGCATTTAAAAAAAAAATACATGGTATGATGTACAATTAAATGGGATCATGTCCAACATAGAAAGGTAAAAACTATAAAATTTGTGATGACAACATTTGGCTCTATTTAGACAGAACCACAAAACCATGTGAGATGATGCAGAAGATGCAAATGTGTCTGCACAGCTTAATTTGCATCTGTGAGTGAGTGTGCAAACACGTCACCAGTGATACAGCTTCCTCTTATGTAAGAGCTCAGACCGAGTTCCAAAAATCTGTGAGTTTTTCCAAAACTGACTAACATCATATCAGGTTATGGATTTTGGCTGGTTATGGTGACATTAGATGGAAGTTAACATTAGATGCACTGGTAACTGTATGTAACTTACTCACAAAAAGCTTTAAAAGCACAATAAATTACCAACCTTGTTTTCACTCATCTTTTAATTAACAAGCAAATACATACAACATTTTATTGCCCTTTGTGAATGTTGAGAGTACATGTACACAAATTTATCTGTGCACACACACAAACCTTTATATATATATATAAATATATATATATATATATAATTTATTTATTTATTTATGGATGGATAGCCATGATAAAAGTGTTTCGGTCAAAAAATTATGATTAAATAATATGCTGTACTGTATTTATGCTGATAAACAAAAGCTGTCATCTTGTTCATTTTTTTATAACTTTATTTTTTTCACTGAGATCCACGTATAATGTTAGACAAGGCTTCTCAAACCAAAAACAGTTATAATTTAGTTTTTGTGAATATTTTTCACACTCTGTCTGATATTTGGAGTTTTAAAATGACTGTTAGCTATTTTTACTCCATCATCTGTTTAGCTTTCTGAACATCCAACCAGGGCCGTTTCTAGCCATTTTGACGCCCTAGGCGAAATCCCTATTAGCCCCCCCCCCCCCCCCCCCCCCCCCCATCCCCATCCCCCTCCCCCCCATCCCCATCCCCCTCCCCCATCCAGCACTGTACATTTACAAATTATATTTGTATATAGGTTATATATACAATTTCTTTTTCAGACATCAGAAACTTGTCACATTCAAATTGGTTGTCATAGTAACGTCACTAATTTGTGAAAATCCAGCACATTGTGAATTCCACAAATCTGAACGCATTAGGCCTATTTGTAAACTGACTGTTAAGATAAAACATTTTAATACCATTCTAGCCACTGGATGCCTGCATAGCTCTATGTAACAATCCCTAGTTGCTAATAAATTGTCATCACACATAAATTAATTTTATGACATTTGGATTTGGATCCATGTTTAGATATTATCAATGGCTACTTTTTGACTTTATCTGTTTTTTGTTCAATTGTTTTGTTGTTGTTGTGTCAGTTATTCCATTACTATTTCAGTCAAATCTATAAAACCGTTTGTTACCCCAAACTAAAAAAGCCTGGTAAGTGACATAAAAGTAATCAGAATGCCGCTACTTGTTCTTTTATAGGCCTTTATCGCAGTCCGCGTGTCGTCACATCCGGCTCCGATTAGTAGCGTAAAAGAATTTCCGCCTCCATTATTGTCAATGGACAGACGCCAGTTTTTTTTTTAAGAAAATTAAACTAATTTAGCTGGACTTCGCAATAAATGTCAATATTTAAAACTGTTTATTTATACTGATGCTCTACCATATATGTTATCCTTCATTTTAATGTGTTTAACATTATCTGATCGACGCGATTGTCAGCGCTGTCGCCAGTCATGAGATTAATGAATAGCAAACGCTGCTCAAATTACTCCCAGAGGAATAAATGGACTGATTTACATTTATTTTTAATATTATTTTGTTTATTCTTGCATTATATTTACTATGATTAACCTCCCTTTTGTGTACAGTATAATGCTGTTCAGTCATTGCACTCAATCACGCAGGATATGACTCGTTATTAAGATGATCAATCTAGTTATTTTTGAATAATTGTCTATGGGCTGGAAATATTCGTTTATTTGAACAAATTTAATTTGATGTAATTATTGAGGATTGCATTGTAAGCATGAAAAATGGGAGCATTATTTTTTAATACAATAAGTTTCCCCATAACCTTTAATTTAATAATCTAAAAGATTTTTGTCGTAATTAATATTTTAAGCTTTGGCTAATTGAAATGCTCTTTAATGTGATATGCTGTTTGTAATGTTTTCTTGCAGTTCTGTAATAAAATAAGGTGCTCAGACTCTGAAGTATTGCGCATAAACATACAGTATGGCTCGCACGCTCCCCTTCAAGTCACGAAATATACATCGGAATATCATGAAACCATCTTCCTTGGCTTCACAATACTCACTTAATTATTGTAAACTGAGTTTGGTGTGTTTCGAAGACGTATCTGTGCGGAATTTTACATAAATAAATCGGAACAATCCCGCGCTATGGGCACAGCCACTGATAGAGGCTGCAGTGGAAGTTCTTTTACGCTACTATTTGAAACTTCCGCTTTTCGAACGCGGAAGTGTGATAAAGGCCTATTACTCATTGACGCGTGAACTTCCCCTTTAAATAACATGACGCTCTGCCCTCTACATGTATGACGCTGCTCCCTTTAAGCGCTGTTGGAAGCTAATTAATTATTTGTTTTGGAAGCGAATTAATTGATTCATCATTTCGACACTTCTGTAAGGATGCGTTAAATTTGACAAAGCGGTTTAATAAAGTATGTATTGATCTTGTGAATTAGTGAATTTTACACCAATATTTTTAATTGGCTGTAAAAGTTTTATATGGGAATATTAAACGACACACTGAACTTTAACAATGCATTGCGGCAAAAACGCACACTTTTTAGACCAGTTTCACATGAAACATGATTTCTCTATTGCCACAAATACTGCCTAAACAAAATATGGATTTTGTGCACTTTTTTTATACCAATATTTTAAATTGGCCTTTGAACTTGCATGACAAAAAAAGCCTTTCCTTGCCAAAACACTGACAGAACCCATTGATCTAATGGCATTGTTGAGCGCTCCAAATCCAAATGCAAACTTTGCATGCAACAATCAGAGGCAGCAATTGACAGTGCTCTGATCCAATGGCATACAGACATCGTCAGAATGACAGTACTCTAGCCCAATGATGTTGGGGGATCCAGTGGGGGTGGCAATCATATTTCAGGGTGTCTGTGCCACTCTTGATCACAACCCTTTTAAATTGTAGTGGCAGTACATGCACTCATTGGCGCCCCCTCCAGCTGGTGACGCTCTAGGCGACCGCCGAGCTTGCCTATGTCTAGAAATGGTACTGCATCCAACAATAGTCACTGTTGATTTGTAAATGTGGGTGGTCATGGTGATGGATTTGTCTAACATCAGAGAGTTGTGGAAGTTCAGAAGTGAGACATGTTTGAAACTTAGTTACAAAAGATGTTCTTTTGGGAATGAGAGGGAAGAGTTCAAGTCTACAGTACATAGGCCTTTAGTTCCTCCTGGGAAGCTCCAACTTATGAGCTTGGAAGTCATAATTAGACTGTGATTGGGCTGTGATCTGCAGAAAAAATAAATTAATTAATTAAAAAATAATAATTAAAAAATTGTGTTGGTGTAATAACTATTTTCTAATATTATTTATTTATTTAATGTATTTTTTATTTTATTTTATTTTTTTTTTTGTTAATTTGTTTCTATAAAGATATGGATACATGAAGCAAAAAAGACGAGCAGAGGTTTTACATGGGTATATTCTTGATGTTTTATCTGCCAAAGAGGATGATGGGAAAAGTAGTTTTGGATCCAACAAAAGTATTCAACAGTAAATAATTATTGAGAATAATTCAGAACTAATAATAATAAAGTATTATCTGCACTCCAAAACTGTCACTTAGTGCTGTCACACAAACCTGCTGCCTCATGAAGAAGCTAAACGAGTAGGAATATTTTCTGGAAAGCGTATCACTATTCACCTACAGTACATAAAATGCATTAAAAGTATTGGTGCAATCAAGTTTCACAATTAAATCTTCCCACTGGAATTTATGATATTGTCTCTTTCTGACATGACTTGCAGTCAGATGTCTTACAACTTGCAAACCAACCATTTGGACAGCAGCCTGGCTACACCATCACTAATATTATACTTCATGTGGAGTGACTACAGTGAAACAGCACAACCAGCGAGACCAGAAGTACTAATAAGTCACTATTCAGACCTTCCAGTAGCTTTCTTAGACATAACTCAGTATACAGATATACATATTACCATAATATATTTAGAACCCTTGTGTTCAGGTGTTCACTAAAGGCAGTGCTATGCTGCAACATTCTACTTTATGTAGAATCAATACACTGTTCACATTGCAAAGGGTGTTTTAGTACCTTTGTCACAATTATTTATTAGTCGTCTGTGAATGTGGAAAACAGTTCTGTTTTTAAAGACGGACTGATCCTGAGTAAAGATGGCTTTTTGCTGCTGGCATGCAGTATTTTCATGTGGTCAGATGCTCATTTGACGTGCAACCCACTGCAGTGTGTGTCATTGTATCACATTCGCCAAACTTTTAAGGTAGCACTTACAGCAGTTTGACTTTAAGATGCATCCAATGAGTTTTTGAAATCTAATTGCTGTCAGTTAGCAACTAGGAGTACTAGCACTTTGAGACCCATTTACAGTCTTTCGTTTATTGGTGATCTTCAAAGTTAGGCTTTTTGGCCTGCCCGTGGAGACAAGCAATTACATATTTCTGTGACTGGGTAAAATTATCCAGTGCACCTGTCAACATCTCAGTCCATATGCACAGTCAGTTTGTCAAGCATCAAGACCTCCAGACATAATCTTTAAAATACTGGTCACTGCCTTATCATTTTCAAACATGACAGTTGGAGAGAAGGCCTTTTCTTGAACTGCACGTACATCAGCAGACCCAAATAGATTGAAATCAGCTTTAATTCAGTGAAACAGACATAAACATGGTAAAATATGTTAAAAGGAGCTGAGAGTACTACATTCTTAAAGGTAACTGAAAGCATAATCACATAAAAGCATAATAAGTTCTTTAAAATGCTATTTAAGAGCCATAGAAACTAAAAACAAATATAATTTAAATATTTACCTTTAGGTTTATATATCTAACTGTACTATAGTTGTAGGCTGAAGAAATGTGATATCTGTCAGGATTGGACTGTCTTTGTGTTTTGCTCCCCGTGTGTGTTCTGTTCTACCCCTCTGATTAGATTATTAATTGGATTATTGTTCGTGTTTACTCCTGCGTCTCCTCGTTCCTCGATTCCTCCACAGTAGCAACTCGTGATAGAAGACCCGACCTACAAACAGTTACCTCCGTGTCTACCCTCCGTTTTTTGTTTCTCGTTTTTTGAACAGTTTTTGTTTCTGTTGTGTTCCCCTCATGGATGCCTTCACCCGCCCGGAATTCCTCCTCCTCCTGCTGGAGCAGGGGGAGCGATCGCTCGAAGACCATACCAGACTGTTTCTGGCCCATCTCACCTGCTACCCAGACGACGCGCTCGTCTGAAGATGGTCCTCGAGCAGATTTTGCCGCATTTGTAGAGCGGATACTGGCAAGAAACGGATCCCCATTAACCGTCTGTTCCAAGGAGGATCTCGCCAGTTCCACTCTCAACCCAGAGCCCAGCCCACCATCTCCCCACTGTGCGGAGCTAAAGCCCGAGCCCACCGATGACGGAGAGCCCATTCCCGCTGTGATCAACGAGCCAGCGCAATGTCGAGCGGCTGAGCGGAGGATCGCCCCGGAAGCGGAGCCCAATCCGTCAGACCAGCTGCGAGAGCCGGCGACCATGCCCTCCATGAGGGAGCAAGCCGTGGACGGTGTGAGCACGGGTACACCTCGTCGCTCTGTCCCACCGGCTCCGTTGGGCTCCTTCCTCCCGCCAGCTCCACCTTGGTCCTCAGTCGCTCCGGCTCTGCCACGGATCTCCGGATCTCTGCCTCCGCCTCGGTCGCCAGAGCCCTCAGCTCCACACTGGCCCCACGGATCCTCGGCATCCCCCTGGCTCATTGGCTCTCCGTCTTCCGCCTCGGGCTCCTCCACCACCTACTCCACCGCCGTTGGTCGGCCCCCTGGAGTCGTCGGCCTTTCCTCCTCCATGACTCCTCCCTCCGTCGGCTCCACCGTGGGTGGCCGTCATGGCTTTGGCCTGGGTCCAGCTTGGCTCCTCCTGCTCTAAGCCCCTCTTGTCTCCTCCTTGGCTCCTTCCTCCTGCGTTGCCCACATGGTCTCTGTCTGCCGGCCCCCTCCCGGGTGCCCGTCCTCCGCCGGAGCCTCCTCCATAGTTCTCACCCGCCCCTCCCCATGTAGTTTCTACGGCACGAGGACGCGCCTTCCAGGAGGGGGGCGTAAAGTCAGGATTGAACTGTCTTTGTGTTTTACTCTTCATGACCCAGTTTCTCCCCTATCTAATTAGTTTGATTATTATGATTATTATTGTCACACACCTGTGTTCCTCCCAATTACCGGATTACCTTATGTATTTAAGTCCTGGTCCTTGCGTTCTGTGTTTGTCGGGTCTTGAATGTCTTCCTTGCCTGTGCTACGTGTGTGTCCTGCCTGTTCTACCCCTCTGATTGGATTATTAAAGACTATTGTTTGTGTTTACTCCTGCATCTCCTCGTTCCTCGTTTCCTCCACAGTAGTGACTCGTGACAATATCTCTATGAATACAGTATATTCTGTACTGTGTTCTTTGTTGTATATTGCACCATATACTAAAGAAATAATTAGACTAGTATGTAAGTATATTTTTCTTGACAAAACCTTCAATTCATTTTTCAAGAAGATGGTGTCTCTGACTGAACATTTAATTTATAATCTCAAAAAGTATCCATATAACTTACTATATGTGACCCTGGACCACAAAACCAGTCATAAGTCGCACAGGTATATTTGTAGCAATAGACAAAAATACATTGTACGGGTCAAAATTATCGGTTTTTCTTTTATGCCAAAAATCATTAGGATATTAAGTAAGATCATGAAGATATTTTGTAAATTTCCTGCCATTAATACATGAAAACTTGATTTTTGATTAGTAATATGCATTGCAAAGGACTTCATTTGGACAACTTTAAATGTGATTTTCTAAAAATTTAGATTTTTTGCACCCTCATATTATAGATTTTCAAATAGTTGTATCTCGGCCAAATATTGTTCTATCCTAACAAATATATTAGCCATATATCAAAGGAAATTTATTCAGCTTATTTCAAAAAAGTGACCCTTATGACTGTTTTGTGGTCCAGGGTCACATATAGTGCCCATAGATGGTAGCAGTTTTAAAGAAAAACACCAGTAGTGTGAAGTTTGCAACTGGTAGGGGAAGAAATCCAAGAAGCACACTTTTTCATTTTCTGCATGTACTGAAGTTCTCCAAAATCCAATTCCTGCAAAAAGGTAATCACTGAGCAGGTCAATGAGAACACAATCACTTATTTACAGTGAAAGCTGGTTTCTTTTCTGGAATATTACGCTTGACCATAGATGGTGCTGTGACCAGACTCTAGTCCTCCACTCCACTACCCAGTAATATCGGTTGTCTTAGATGGTGGGTGAAATGTGGCACACTGACAGAGTTGGTGAGCACAGCATTCATCCAGAGAAGATCCACACAAAGATCTATCACATGCAACAGGGAAAACAGCCATGAACCTCAGTACTGGGCACAATTCAGGCAGGCAACACCAAAATAATCAGAATACAAACCATCAACTGCTAAGAGATTTCAAGACTCCCTGCACAATGAAGAATCACTGATGCTTTCAAACTGCGTCAAATATAAAAGCCAAAGCTATTTCACATGCACTGTCGCTCTCTTCATTTTTACTGCAACTAGACTGAAAGCAGTGAATTATTGATGTACTTAATCTTGCCTTTTCAAAGTTTATGCAGATCATAGAAAGAACTGAGGCATGATGTGAAAATTTTATGATATTTAAATGTTTAAACATATTATGCATATCTTCAAAGACACACCTAAGATTAGGAGTTAGCTTGTGTGTTAAACCTGAACGATTACATGTGGAAAACTCAGATTAATCAGTAAACCACTTGTGGTTTTATATTCCATCCCCATGACAACAGCAAAATATTTTACATGCTTTACACTCTAAATAGCAGATTACTTTTTTTAAGGAAATGAAAAAGGATTTCTATCTTTTATCCACACAATAACCTACAAAAACAATACAAGTTCCACACTTAAATGTAGCAGGATTGCAACCTGTCCTCCAACCAATACGCCCGTATAGGTCGTTTGTCAAAATCCCTAAAATACGACCCATCAGAGCGTATACTACAATTGCGCCCCTATCGGCAACAGGACATTTTCGTATTAATGTTTTGTACTCTTTTATCTGTGTCATAATTCGGGTTTCGTGTAGCTCAGGTGGTAGAGCGTTGCGTTATACGATGATATATAATCATGCGATCATGGATTCGATCCCAGAGAACGCACGTGCTCATAAAATATATAGACATTATAAATCATGATTTTGCACGATTTCTGTAAGGGGTAGGTTTAGGTGTGGTCATTCATACGAATTACACCTAGTAAAATATGTACGAATTACCATGAAATCAGTGTAAAAAGTCCACACGTTGCATTTAAATAAACAGGCATTTTCATTGGTAATAACAGTCATACGTCATTTCATGACGACAGATGCAACACGACAGTGCCATTATTTTTACGCCCACTAAAGGGCGCTTAACTTTAAAACGTAAATATAGGTCGTAATAAGGTGCTTGCACAAACCTATTGGGTCGTTTTCGTGGTTGTGCTGTATTCAACACAACACATGTAGGGGATGTCATGTGATGCACAAAGATGCATAATTACACGCACACACACACACACACGTTTGTTTTTGTGAATTGTGGGGACATTCCATAGGCGTAATGGTTTTTATACTGTACAAACTGTATGTGCTAGCTATTGCCCTACACCTAAACCTAACCCATACAGGAAACTTTGTGCATTTTTACTTTCTCAAAACAAAAAAAAGAACCTCATTCTGTATGATTTATAAGCCTTTTGAAATATGGGGACATGGGGAAATGTCCTCATAAATCACCTTCTCCTTGTAATACCTACGTCATACCCATGTCATTATACAAATTTTTGTCCTCATATGACACAAAAACACGCACACAAACACACATTGGTATTGATGGTTTACAGGGACCATAGGTGTAATGGTTTTTATACTGTAAAAACTCTATTTTCTATTTTCAGATACAAATTTCAGATACAAATTTGTGTCTCCATAAACCACCCAAACCAGAGTGTGCGCACACACACACACACACACACACACACACACACAAGTTGAAGGCAAATGCATGGGGTTCAATATAAATGAGACTGAAATCAAACCAATGCTACAGGCCACAGGAAAACTGGTCAATGTAAAATCCGTCACATATGAACATGAAAATCCACGACAAAAAATTAGTCTAAGATCGAGAACCTGAGAACTAGGTGGTTTTGTACACATCCGACACAATGGACCAACGAACCAAGCTTTATCATAATTCATAATGGGAAATGTGTTATGCAAAAAACCAGCAGTGTCTGATTCTGAGTGAGCACATTATTTATTACAGTTGAAAACCAAAGACCACATCTTCTCACTGTTTTACTCCAAAACAGGGGAATTGCAAGAATTCTGTCCTGAGAAAACTTTAATCCCTCCCTAACCCTTCTGTCTAAAGTCCCAAGAAAGCTTGAAATAGGTTTTCGAACTACTTCAATGATAAAATGACACCTAATTCAATTGAGACCTGAGAACAAGGAGACAAATCATCATTAACATAATAAAACCTGATAAAAGTTTGCAGAGAGGCCCAGCCAGCCATGACACAAATATCTTCCAGACACTCCTAAAAAAGCCTAAGAGGAAGCACTTTCCTGCTACTGAAAGAATGGTGGAGAAAAGGATTACAGCACAAAAAACTTGAGAGCAAAGCAGAGTCAAAACAATCTTATTCAGATAACACAACCTCAGCCGGATCAAGACCTTGACCAGACTGAGATCAGAATCCAGAAAAAATCCAGCTTGCACATCTCCAATCCTTTTAAGAAACAGAAGGCTAATAATAATACCAACTTAAGAGTCAGAAATTCTTCCACGGCTGACTCTAATGACTCAAAAGGATCACCCTTTAAAGATGTCACAGGAAGGAACACACGTAGGGTGGAAAGGTTTCAACCTTCTTGCCCCACACATAAAATGAGAGATCAGAGAATATCTTCCAAAGATAAATGAGTAATAAGCACATGCTCAGCAGCAATGGCCGCAACATAAACCTTTCAGTGTAACCTGAGCTGCCCCCTCAAAAAAACAAAAAAAACAAACAAAAAAAAAATGCTCTTGTAGAAAAGCCAGCACTGAGCCAGAACCCTGCTACAAGCCTGATAGAGCAGGGCCTTCTTGATTGGCACCTCCCATGGAGGTTCCTCCAGAAGTGACATAAGATCCGAGAACCAAGCTTGAGATGGCAAAACGGAGCAACTAGCAGGAGGTGCACTCTGTCCTGCTGAACTGTCAGCAGAACTTCTGGAAGCAGGACTAGTCTTACACCAGACCATCACCAAACAACCTAGTGGCTGATCATCCAACTCTCAGTCTGATCCAACACAAAGACTAAGAGCTGGATGATCCCTGCAAAGTTTCCAGGTTGGGGGAAATAGCCACTTGAGGTAAAGCCAAATAGTGAGAAGCATGCATCTCAAGAGGCAGACTGTTGAGGTAGAGCCCTGAAACGACCTGGCGAGAGCATCCAACTGTTAGTCTGATCAAACAAAAGTGGTTATGTGCAAAATGCATGGACACCACTCGTAGCGGATACAGTTCTTTCTGGTCCTCGAATCTGATTGGCTGATAAGTGTGTGAGATTAGAGTCCAACAGAACTCCAACAGCCGTTTCACCATTTGTATCACTCTGCTTGCCGAAGTTACTGTATTTCTCACAGAGAGTGTCTTGGCGGACACCCAAATCCACTATCATTTTAAAAATAATACTGTTTTGTGTATTATTTGTTTATTATTTCACGTCTACTCATGTGATATTGCTCATATATCACAATATTACTTTTTTTTACTGTATTTTAAAAGCAGCCTTGGTGAATAAGAGACTTCTTTCAAAACCTTTTGACTGGTATGTGTACATAAATATATGAAAGTGCTGAAATATAAGATAGTTGGTTTTTTTTCATTAACCTCTTCCTCATATTAGGGATATATCTTCATATTTCTGTTTTTCTTTCCTTGGCAAAATAAAATTCCAGTCAATTTTTAAACATTACCTTCATTTTCAACTAACTGTCATTTGGAACACACTTATCTACAGTGCTGCTCACTAATATTGGCACCCTTAGTAAATATGAGCAAAGGCGGCTGTGAAAATAAATCTGCATCATTTATCTTTTTGATCTTTCATTCCAAAAATTCACAAAATTCTAAACGTTCATTGAAGTAAAACAATTTAAATTGGGGGGAAACTCACATTATGAAATAAATGTTTTTTCTCCAATGCATGTTAGCTACCATTTTTGGCACCCCTAGACATTCTTATGAGTAAAATATCTCTGAAGTATATTCCTATTCATATTTACCTTTTTTTTTTTTTTTTAGCACACCAGGGTGATTATGAACATGAAATTGTCCAGCCATGACTTCCTGATCCACAGGATCATAAATATGAGGAACACAAAGTTCAAATTCCCTTAATCATCCATCACAAGGAGTAAAACCAAAGAATATAGTTCTGATGTACAGAATAAGATTGCTGAGCTTCACAAAATAGAAAGGGGCTGTAAGAAAATAGCTAAAGCATTGAAAATCCCCATTTCCACCATCAGGGCAATAATTAAGAGGCTCCAATCAACTAAAGATGTTACAAATCTGCCTGGAAGAGGACATGTGTCTATATCGTCCTAATGCACAGTGAGGAGGAGAGTTTGAGTGGCTAAAGACTCTCCAAGGATCACAGCTGGAAAATTGCAGAGATTAGTTGAGTCTTGGGGTCAGAAAGCCGAAAAAAAAATATTTATCAAATTGGGTTTGTTCAAATGGGTTTCAAGAAAAAAACTCCTGGCTCATCCAAAAACAAACTCCAGCATATTTGGTTGTCAGACAGAACTGGAACTTCAAATGGCACTGGCTTTTATGGTCAGATGAAACTAAAAAAAGAGCTTTTTGGCAGCAAACCCACCAGATGGGTTTGGTGCAAACAAGGATAAAAAGTACCCCATGTCCACGGTTAAATATATGTACTGCTGGATCTTTAATGTTGCGGGCCTGTTTTTCTGCCGGAGGTCCATGACATCCTGTTCAGATACATGGCATCATGGATTCTATCAAATACCAACAGATAAAAAATCTAAACCTGACTGCCTCTGTTAGAAATCTTATAATGATCTTTGGATCTTCCACCAGGACAGCAATCCAAAACAAACATCAAAATCAACACAAAAATGTGTCACTAGCACAAAATGAAGCTTCTGCCATGGCTGTCCCAGTTCCCTGACCTGAACCCTATAGAAAATGAGTGGGGTGAACTGAAGAGAAGAAGCACCAACATGGAGCTGGTATTCTGAAGGATCTGGAGAGACTCTGGATGAAGGAATGGTCTCTGATCTCTTATTAGGTGTTCTCCAAACTCATCAGGCATTATAGGAGAAAACTCAAGAGTTGTTGTCTATAGGGAAAAGGACGTTGCAATAATTGGGTGCCAATAACCGTGGCTAATGTGAACTAGAGAAAAACTTTTATTTTATAATGTGAGTTTCCCCCACTTTCCATTGTTTTACTTCAATGAAAGGTTAGAATTTTGTAAATTTTTTGAATAAAGGATCAAAAGGATAAACAATGCAGATTTATTTTCACAGCCACCTTTGCTCATATTTATCATTGGTGCTTGCCAATATTAGTGAGCAGCACTGTATGATTTGAATTTGAGAGCATGCAATGAAGATAATTTAACACTAATCATTGATTATATGCTAAAAGTCTTGCAAAATCCAGTTTTATTCCAAAGAAGGAATGTCCTGACCACTTCAGTGTATGGCCCGGCATTTACATGCAGTACAAGAATGAGGATTTGATAGCTCTGTCTTTGTGGACTGTTGATGGCAAATCAGATGAGGATTCATTCTGATGAAATGTTTGGTTATTGGATATGCAATTTATTTGGTGCTCTGCAGAAACTAGACGATCCCGACAAGTGAGATATTTGTCACAACCCCCTTATTTCCTGTGATGATTTCAACACCAGAGACTAATTAGCATAATTAGTATTAATTTCTTTCCAAAGCATAGGGGTTCCATTAACTTAGCATGCATTAAGGAGAGCAGAAATCATTTGTGACATTTCCCTTCATGTTTAAACCTCTAAGTCACATCTATCTTTGGATACCCAGTAATTTTTTCCTTCAGCCTATTATTCTGAATGAACACTTCTGGCCAAAGAAGAGGAAATATTTTGACTCCATGTAATATCACAATGAATAATTTATCGAAACATGAGATACCCAAAACCCGTTTAAGTGTTCTCAGCCTGCAAACTAAACAAACAATGACAGTTTAAAACAAAACCGTGTTTCATAAATACCCTGTGGATAACCAAAATGTAATATACATATTTATAGTAATTACACATGCACAAAATGCCACATAATACACACAAAACATAAAAACTCATATTTATGTATTTTCAACAGAACATAAAAAAGTGCTCATTTTGCTTAATATTGGATAAAAAGAATTTGAATTAAGATAATGGTTGCAATTAAAAAAGCTTTCACACCCAATGTAAAAGCATCTTTTACTCCCAAAGGAGCTGTTTTTATGTCAGTTATCAGTTGTTTTATAAGGTGAATGCACATATTAGAATGGTCTTCCAGTCATCTGGCATCTTTTTGAACTAAATGTGCCAAGAGTGACTATCCATGTGGAGCACTAATACAGCAGAGAAAGTGTTGGATTGATCAGTGTTTAGCACTACTCTTTATATGGAAAACAACTGGGTAATGCTAGTTTAAAGAAATTTTGCTTGCTTGCTGATTCACAAATACACTTACATTAACCATGGATTAGTGACCACATAGGATAGCACTGTTACCAGTATACATTAGTGCAGCACCTGAACGCCACTTGGCACAAATACTAATCATATCCACAACACTGTGTCCTAACAACAGGTGACAGATTATTAGTGGTAAGTACTTAGTCAACACTGCACACCAATCATGTGCTAGGATTTTGTGTGGAACAGGATTCTGGATCTTTACCACATTATTTTTAGTTAGGACTTAGTATGAGTAATGTAATTTTGGGGGGGGGGGGGGGGGGGGGGGGGGGCAGGACTTGATTTTATATTGTATCCATCAGGAATTGATTAGTAGAATGAATAATACAAAGTGGTCTGAGGAGTGACTGTAAAAGTGGGGTTGAAAAATAAGAGAGCTTGGTGACTTTTTTTTTTTTTTTTTAATTTGCATTGATGAAACATATACAATAAATAAGTCCAGGAATGTATATTAGGAAATTAAATAGGATTGACTTTACCCTAGTTGACTTCTATAACAAATCCTGGAATAAATACCAACATAAATATTTATTTCAGTTTCTCAGGATGAAAGATGCCTTGGTCTTTAAAATCAAATTCAGTCAATTTAGAATTTGTATTATCGCAACATAATTTATTTATGATTGGCCGTGGCTCACTATGGCTACTTTATTTCCAGGATAAAGGAAATCACAGTTCACACAATCCAAACCTGTGCAGAGAAAAAGGTTTCCCACCATAGCTGTTCGTTCAGTACAGCGGACACCACTCTGACAGCTGGGTTGCTGTGTTTAAATTAGGGCAAAAATCCCTACAGTAGGTGGGATATTGAACACTGTGCATTATTAAAGCAATATTTAGAAGGGCCGCCTTTCTATCCTACACAGCCCTGAGGCTGCAGGGCCCCATGGTGCATGCCAGGAAATTCAAAGCAAGTCAGTCTCTCTCTCTCTCAGAAATGAGGAACAAGTTGAAAACCTTAATCTAGCTAATTCTGTGATCCATTAATTACAGGCCCAATGGCGGCTGCGTAAGATGCAGTGATTACGGTTCAAGGACATGCTTTCCCGGTCTGGTGGGCTGTTTTCACAGTGGCTATCTGCAGACGGACTGGTGAGACATGCTCTGGAAGATTCATAATCCACATCTTAGATCTTCCACTGCCTGACTGCTGCTTTCCACTTTCTCAGAACATGACAGACACAGATGTGTCTGCCAAGGCCACACAAACAACCTATGGCACAGAGGCACAGAAGATTGTGGCGGGAATCATGTTTGTACAAAATAATGTAAACACCGGCAAAATAGGCAATACTTCATTATTAAGGTGTTTTATCAACATTTGCCTTTATTCAAGCTTCCAAGTTTTTTTTAAATAAATTAAAGTCACTTTTGAATAGTCTCCAGCTGAATGTTGTCTATAAAAAATAAAAAAATAAATATTTGCTGTTAATTTCAAGGTTACCAGTTTGAGAACATAGACAAGGAACAGATGAAAGATAATCAGAATGTTTTTTTGTTTTTTTTTTCCATTGTAGTCTACAAAAATTATACTAGCCCCTTACAGGGGGATACTTTTTGTAGACTACAATAAAAAAGTAAATAAATAAAAAACCTTCTGATTATCTTTAATAATTAACTTAATTAATTTAATAGTTATTACGGGTGTTCACATTATTTCGTCCAACTCAAAAGATATATAATACTGGTACAAAAAGTATAAAAGTAAACAGCAGCTGTGGTTGCCAGAACTTTAACATTATAAAATATGGTAGCAACATTTTAGGTTTGATGGATTGAACTTAAATTTACAGTGAACAAAAAAAACAAAACAAAAAAAAAAACAACAACAACAACAACAACAACAAAACATACATTTCATTACCTGATACTGACCTACTGAAATACTTAAATCTGTTTTGAACCTTTATAATACACCGACAACCATCCCAGAAATACAAGTGGTAAAGAGAAAGCCACATGTAGAATCACAAGTAGCTTTCACACTGAAGTAAAATGTGCAGTGTCATGCACACCAATACAAAACCCCAGTAACAAATATCACACTAATGCAATAAACATTCATTTAGCAACATAAGATAACATAAAGTGTAAGTGTGAGCAAGTGTGACTTCATTTCATTACATTTAAAATATTAATGCAAATAGCATCTACAAACAAATTATATTTTCTCAAAACTAACTTTTCCAAATTTTTCCAAACTTGTTATGTTTATATTGACTTTTAATCAACTGGCATTTTAGTCATTTTTAATGGATGCATAAAGTAATTCCTCCTCAAATTCACACGGGTGTCCTAGCAGATGTAGAGAGTGTAGCAAATCACATAAATATGACAGGGCTCTAGACTAAATTTTTGCACTGGTTGCACTGGTGCGCCTAACTTTTTTTCTTAGGTGCACCAGCACAAAAGTTAGGTGCACCCAAATTTTCAACCGCATCGCATTTAACACCGCAGTTTTACAAGTTCACTTTTTTAAAAAAAAAGAAAAAAAAAATCGCTGTCTGTATAGGCAATATTGACTTATAAATGATTAACTAACAATCTGGTCAACATAGATGTTTTATAGATGCATTGTGCTTTTTCAGCGTTTCAATTCGAAATGTATTAGAACCAGTCACAAATGCACTATTGCCGGCCATGGTCTTCCCACACTCTTTACAGTAAATGCAGTGCTTTATATTATCGGCTTTACTGTATCTTAGCCAGGGAAACTGGTCAAGCCACTCTCTTCAAAATGTATACACTTTCCCCCTTTTAATTTCAGTGGGCTCTGGCTCGGACTCGATCGTATGTGGCTCATTATCTAATGCAGGGATCAACGCTAAGGATTTTTTCTACTGGCCCGGAGTGGTACAAATTTTTACTTGCCCTGCCAACATTTTCACTGGCCCTGCCACAAAAAATAAAATAGTTTCTGTTATCATCGTTTTTGATCTATGTTATCTTGTATTCTAATATAAGTTTACAGTTTATATGACACCAATATTTTAGATATCAATTAAATTTTACAATTCTCTATTCCAATTTCAATACCACAGCAAAAAAATCACTAGTCAAAATTAAACAAATATAAAGTTTAAACATTATTAAAGACAAGTGACAGCCAGTAAATAAGAGCAAATGAACAAATTACAAGTAATAGCACAAATAAACATAGGCCTATAGCACAAAGATAGAAATGAAATGATGCTTTAGGTTTTATGTTTGTAGATGTTCAGCTACAGAAATTAAAAAAAACATCACATATAAAAGAACATTTGAATATTCTTCACTCTGTGTTGCACCTTGATTTTTCATAGCAATTTTAAATTAGAGGCAGCCACTGCATTTTAATCATGGATTAATCCACAAAAAAAAAAAAAGTGCAATGTTTGATTAATATTAGACTGTATAAGTTCAAAATCTGACGCAAAAACAGAACGACCTGTCTTTAGCTTTGTGAAATTATGCTAAGGTTACATAAAACATGGGCACTAAACAGAAACAGCGGACGGGCTGAATGAGACGCAGTTTCACTCTCTGACTGCAGGCGGCGCTCATGAAACAGTGATACAGCGTTTCCTTGGTTAGCACTGTAAACACAGCAGGGCTGTGCATATTAACACCAATTTAATATGCATTATACAGAGACAAGATAAAAAAAAACGCCATTTCTAAAAACAGTCAGTTCCCCTCAGAAACACGTTCATATAAAATTCAATATTTGGATTTTCTTCCTATATTTCACGCATCGTGAACAGAGATCTTGTTCTACCTGCTAGTGCTACAGTATTTTCTCCTTTTTGTGTTCGTCTTCTCTGGCCTTTGTTAACTGCCGTTTACAGACTAATTATAATAATAACGTAATATTTCCACACAAATTACATTTGGGAAAATGATTGCAGTGCAGTTTGTGTGCAAGCACGGAACAGAAGATGCTCTCAAATGAAACAAAAAATGTCCGGTCGATCGGTGCATTTGTACTCCAGTGTAGAGCCCTGCGCGGGACTGTTTTCTTAAACCCGCTCCCGCTGAATTTCTGACCAGGACCGCCCGCTCCCGCAACCTGCGTGTTCCACTCCCGCCCGCGCCCGCAAAGTTTGTGTCCACCCCCGCCCGCGCCCGCGGACTTTCTCTCAGAGCTTGTGAAAAATGTACACAAATACTCAGGCTAAATATTCGTTCAAGTTAACATTCAGAAGAAAAGGCTTTAAACATGATTGCATTTGAATAAGATGAATTAATGCTAAAACAAAGCACCACACGTGACAAAAACATTGGGCTTTTTTATTATTATTATTAGCGTTAAAATAATAATCGTTAAAACAAAGCCACAACTAGCGGCACCTCAGTTTTTAAATGTACTGCATGATATACACGCACCAAACGATTAACTAAACAAACAGTTTAAGTAAATAAGCCAAAGAATAATATGAAATAAATTTAACTTATTAAAAAAAGAAAATAGGTATTTATCATTGTTAAAGATACTTGCAAGAGGGGTATTTTGACATACTCTTGTATGTATTTGCCCGTTCAGGCGGCTCGCGCGTGTCAGAGACACACAGAACAGAACACAGCACACAAGTACCGAAAGGAGTTGTCTTTTGCGCCCAAATGCTTTTTAATCGCTTGAATTTTTAAATTAACAAGGCTTAAAAACGCATGCAAATGTTAAAATTTCGGCCTTAACTTAAAAAAACAAGCTCTTGACTTATTCTTGACGACAAAGTTGTCAATCGTTCTTTTCATCTTCTCTCATCAGCGGCTGCATCCACTCTGTTTATCTGACGGGCCTAGGCTACTCACCTCTCTCTGTCTGACCGCATCACACCATTTTCAAACGTACACACACGTACAGGAATATCTGGACCACGGCCAATCTCTATCTCTAATTGGTTTAGACTACGATATGGGCCTAATGTGTGTCTGTTGTTGAACCACAGGGAGAATTTTGTTTTTGTTTTGTTTTTTCCCCCTCGAACGACTGGTCTCACCGGTGCGATCTCAGATGTTTTTTAGTCGCACCATTGAGAAATTAGGTCGCACTCTAGAGCCCTGTATGATTATTGATTTTTAGACATTTTGAATAGTATATGTATTATCATTCAATAACTGTTTAGCTTGAAACACGTGCTTGTGCTTTCTTTCTTACAAGTAAGTACCACTTAGTGTGATATTGTGTTATATCATTTAATTACAGTCATACATTAAGTGTTCAAATTTGTTTGAAATGATATTACAACAAAGTGAATTTCCAGCCATAACCTCAACATTCACCCACAGGATTCAGATCAGTCACGCCAAACCACACATTCATCCACCTAGAAAAGTAGTCCCAACTTAAAAGACAACTTAGACAACTTTACACCTCAACTAACAAACATTTGTACTGAATAATTTGTGTAAGCACTTTAACAAAAATAGAATCTTCACACTTCTGTTTTTAGCCCTTCCAGTAGATTTACCTCATAATGTCCAAAGCATTTCTGTTGGTCATTGGTTTATATGAACTGAAGGATGAGTCTAAATAATTTTTCTGTTGTAAGCATGGTTGCTGACAGAGCCTAACATGAAATAAACCTTTATGTTTGTGGTACTTCTTTCAAGAATTCCATGTGAGATTTATCCCTATTTATCATTACATCAGCATCTCGGTCTATTTTTTTTCGCTCATTGCAACTCATTTTGTAAAGCGGTGGAAATCACAAAAGATTGATACTTCAACTCTGAGAAGATTTCTCAGCCTATAAACAATAAAGACAGCGGAATAGATACCTCTAGCCAGTATGAGTCATTCTCATCATGCAGCAATTTCCACTGCAATAATTTCTGCAAGTAATATAAACACTCCATTTGATAACACACAATAGTGGGGGTTACACAATATTTTCCAGGGACATGCCTCCTCTTACACTTTTGAACGATTCTTTTCCCAGCTTAATCATCGAGCTAATGGAATAGCTTTAATAAGGCTGAGACATGCAGATCCACCATTGTGTCACATTCCCTTGTTTTTGTTTAATAATGCTTAAGGATGCTGGTAGACTTAATTAGGAAGAAGAAGAAGAAGAAAACATCTTAATAGCAAAAAATGGTTTTAAGTCAGTTATTTCTATCTCTCGCTGTAGTGTGTCAGTAGGAAATATCAGTTTACATTTCCAAACATTCATTTTGCCATTAATTGTGATAATTCAGTGAGATTTTTGTTTGTACAAGGAGTCTGACAACAGCCAGTGCTCCACACAGAGATATGATCTCATGATCATCCAGTCTGTCTGGAATGACATGAAGAAACACAACAAACTGAGACAGACTAAATCCAGCAGAACTGTGGCAATGTCTCCCAGATGCTTCAAGAAACCTACCTGCAAAGCTACAGTACTGTTAAAAGTTTTAGGCACTTGTGTAAAAATCCTGTAAAATGAGAATGCTGTCAAAAAATAATGTCATAAATAGGTTTTCTTTATCAATTAACTTCTATTAACTAAATTAAATCAACATTTGGTGTGACCATCATTTGCGTTTAAAAGCAACTTTTGCCCTAGGTACACTTGCACATAGTTTTTCAGGGAGCTTTGCTGGTAGGTCTCTTGAAGCATCTTGGAGACATTGTCACAGTTCTTCTGGATTTAGTCTGTCTCAGTTTGGTTGATTTGTTTGTATATATAGTATTCTCATAGCTTCGTAAAATTACGGTTGAACCACTGATGTCACATGGATTATTTTAACTCTGACCCCCCCCCCTTGAACTCTGACCCCACCCCTTACACACTGTGACCACCGCACCAGTCACTTAGTGCACCACTGGACTGCCCACTACCTCAGTCAGTATTGAACTGACCCCACTCAACTACCTCTTCTGTCACTTTAAACAGCCTGATAAGCTATTTTTGCACTACACTCTTTATATCTGCACAGTTTTCATTTTGTTAAGCTCTTTTTGCACTACACTCATATCTGCACAGTTTTGTTTAGTTTTGTTTATTTAACCGATTTGCATTTCATCTGCCATGTGCCTTATGCCACTTAATCTAACTCTTTTCTACAATGTCCTTATTTGTATATCTGTATAGTTTGTTTTTATATTTTAAACTGTATTTATTTGCATTCTACGTCTACTGTTAGTGTTTTATTGTTAACTGTATGCACCATGGGTCTGAGAGTCACGCAATTTCAATTCTCTGTATGTATGTGCTGTACATGTGGCAGAATTGACAATAAAGCAGACTTTGACTTTGACTTTGACTTTGACTAACAATGTCCTTGCTACGTTTCTGAGCCTTGATCGTGTTAGGATCCTTGCTGTCTATGGGAGGGTCAGAGAGCTCTCAGAATGCATCAAAAATATCTTAATTTGTGTTCCAAAGATGAAGAAAGGTCTTACAGGTTTGGAATGACATGAGGGAGATGATTAATGACAGAATTTTCATTTTTGGGTGAACTGTTCCTTTAAGACGCTCGCCAGCACAACTCTTGCAAACTCTTGAGCAAAGTTTGCATGTTGCTTTTGTGAAATTCATTGGCTCACCTTCAAGGTTTAAAACCATGGATCAGGAGGGGAGCCTCCGACTTGAGGTTCGCGGAGGAGCCCCGCGGATTTGCGCTATGCCACTGATGCTATAGTAATGTGCCAAAAACAGCCTACATCAGATTACTATATCAGATTATAAATATAAATATATATAACTGCTTTCAACAGCAGTATTGTTTATTGTATTGCTGTGTTTAATGCACTACAATGCACTACAATAAACCACTTTGTTTATGTTACAGTGATTTTAAATTGTATAAGTTTGTATACTGCTGTAATGACCATCATCTTAAGGTTATTTATTTTGGACATTCTGATTCCAAGATCCACACAGCCTGGTCAGTACTTTCAAAACGAGCCCATGGCCAGGTTTTCTAGCAAAATGCACATATACTTAAGAGTGCCAATGTTACAAATGATAAATGTTGTGATTTACAAAAGAGCAACATAGTTTTATTTTATTCAAAACAATTCCTCACCTGCTATACATTTGACAGCAAGCATTTAGTGGACAACTCATTTAAGTGGAGTAGCAGACAACTGCATAATTTCCAGAAAATCTAGATTAAATGACATACAGCAGTGGTGTGAAAAAGTTTTTGCCCCACCCCGTGTTTTTTTTTTTTTTTTTTTTTTTTTTTTTTTATTTATTGCATGTCACACTTGAATGATTCAGATCATCAAACAAACTTTAATGTTACACAAAGATAACCTGAGTAAATACAAAATGCAGTAAAGGGAAAAAAGCTGTCCAAACCTCCGTGGCCCTACATGAAAAAGTAATTGCCCCCTAAATCTAATAACTGGTTGTGCCACCCTTTGCAGCAACAACTGCAATCAAGCGTTTGTGATAACTGGCAATGAGTCTTTCACATCGCTGTGGAGGAATTTTGGCCCACTCTTCTTTGCAGAATTGTTTTAATTCAGCCACACTGGAGCATTTTCAAGCATGAAAGGAATATTTAAGGTCATGCCACAGCATCTGAATCGGATTTAAGTCTGAACTTTGACTTGGCCACTCCAAAACCTTAATTTTGTTTTTATTGAGCCATTCAGAGGTGGACTTGCTAGTGTGTTTGGGATCATTGTCCTGCTGCATAACCCAAGTGCACTTGAGGTCACAAACTGACAGCCGGACATTCTCCTTCAGGATTTCAGGATAGGTGCAGAATTCATGGTTCCATCAATTATGGCAAGTCATCCAGGTCCTGAAGCTGCAAAGCAGCCCCAGACCATCACACTACCGCCTCCATGTTTGACTGTTGGTATGATTTTCTTTTTATGAAATGCTGTGTTGGTTTTACATCAGATGTAACGGGACATGCACCTTCCAAAAACTTTTGTCTGATCAGTCCACAGAATATTTGCCCAAAAGTCTTAGGGATAATCAAGTTATTTTTTGGCAAATGTGAGACGAGCCTTTGTGTTCTTTTTGGTCAGCAGTGGCTTTTGTCTTGGAACTCTCCCATGGATGCTGCTTTTGCCCAGTCTCTTTCTTATTGTTGAATCATGAACACTGACCTTAATTGAGGCAAGTGAGGCCTGCAGTTCTTTAGATGTTGTTCTGGGGGCTTTTATGACCTCCCGGATGAGTCGTCATTGCGATCTTGGACTAAATTTGGTAGGCCGGCCACTCCTGGGAAGGTTCACCACTGTTACAAGTTTTCTCCATTTGTGGATAATGGCTCTGACCATGGTTCGTTGGAGTTCCAAAGCCTTAGAAATGGCTTTATAACCCTTTCCAGACTGACACGTCAACTATTTTGATTCCCATCTGTTCTTGAATTTCTTTAGATCGCGGCATAATGTGTTGCTCTTTAAGCATGATTTACTTTGTCAGACAGGTTCTATTTAAGTGATTTCTTGATTCAACAGGTATGGCAGTAATCAGGCCTCGGTTTGGCTAGTGAAATTTAATTCAGCTTTCTAAAACAATGTGGTTAATCACAGTTCTTTTATGATTTAACAGGAGGGGGCAATTAATTTTTCACGTAGGGCCAGGCAGGTTTGGACAGATTTTTTCCCTTAATAAATGAAATCATCATTTAAAAACTTTATATTTACTTGCATTATCTTTGTGTAATATTAAAATTTATTTGATAATCTGAATCTTTCAAGGGTGACAAATATGCAAAAAAAAAAATTAAAAGCAGGAAGGGGGCAAAAAGCTTTTCATGGCACTGTATTTTATCAACTGACATTCAAGTAATCAAACTAGCTGACATTGACTCATCAAAGGGCCACTCATCAAAACTGAAATGGTATTTAAAAGGCACAGTGCTTACTTGATTATGGCCACTAACTTAAAGTTGGCCAGCTCATTAACCAACAATCAAGCTTGCAGCTGAGTGGTGAGTGGAAACAGAGTTGGCTAACCTCTTCGAGTATGTGTAGCACAAATTATCATTTTGCCACAAGCAACAATGCTTCTGGATTCTTCACACAAGCAGCTTTCAAGGTCCCCTGAAATGCTTTGAAACACGCAGCGTTATTCTATGTGGTGATGTCATTTTAACTGAAACAGGAAGACAGGGAGGAACATATCAAGCAGCCCCGCCCATTTTTAAAATAGCCAATAGCATTCGTTTATATCACAGCTTGGGCAAAAGCCGTTCAGAGCCGTTGAGCTCCGTAAAGCCGCAGGGTATGACAGCCACAATCTCATCCATATTGCTATAAAATATAGCATTCTGTGTATAATTCAAATAGGTCCGATACATATTGTGGTCTGCGCTGACTCGCGCATGTGATCCGCTCCGTGCTATCGTGTCTCTGGACCGGAGCAGAGTGTGTCTGCGGTGCCGTGGTTAGCGTGACAGCGCGAAACCAGACATCTTTTTTTCCACAATGGAAAGCATATTTACACTGTCTGAATCGTTCCCTGTCCCCTATGTAGTGCACTACGTGCCATTCACCGTACAGAAAATACTAATTCTGTGAACAAGTGAACTATTTCAGCCACGGCTTCAGCGTCTATTTATAGTGTAGGGGGCGAGCGCTTCAAATTCTAGAGAGGATTTGATTGGACAGAAAGTTTGATGAGAAGATGAAGTACGATGTGACTTCAAAAAAATCATTGAGCCATTTTGGCGGAAGTGGTGAACTGCAAGCTTTGAATGCTCATATATTCTAAATGCGAATTTTGTCACTGTTTTGGAGCACACTGGCATACAGATAACCTTAAGACTAACATATTGATACTAACACCCAAAAAACTTCAATTTTGATTTCATGGGACATTTAAGTGATGTTGTAAGTAGCACAGTGGTTCTGATGATCTAGCATTATGTCATGTTATAAAATTGTATTATTGTTAACGAAAGTTATTTTCAAGTCATTACTATTATCATTGTCAAATGAAGTCAGCTTTATTTATAACACTTTATACCAATGGTTCCCAATCCTGGTCCAGGAGAACCCCCAACACTGCACGTTTTTGATGTCTCTCTTATCTGATACATATCTGAGGTTATGTAGTCTTTACTAATGAGCTGATGAATCATGTGTCTTTGACATCTAAAATGTGTGTTGGGGCTTCTTCAGGACCAGGATGGGGAACCAGTGCTTTATACAATACAGAATGTTTCAAAGCAGCTTCACAGTTTTAAACTGGAAAATATCAGAATCTTTGCAAACTTCTACAAATATAAGACATTATAAGACAATGTTTGCTTTAAAACAGCTCTAAAGTGGTTTCATTATTCAATTCAGTTCATTTAAGTGTTGATTCAGTTTAGTTCAATAAATGTCATCAATAATGAAACAAGTTCAAATTAGCTAAAAGCAGCTTTACAGAATGTGATAGTGTCATTTTTCAGCTCAAGTCTGTTCAGTGGCTATTTAGTTCAGTTCAATATCATTGTTAGTGTTACAAAATTCCTCAAAATAAATAAATAAATAATGCATTGTGCTGCTTTGTCCTGTTATCAATAATAATTTAAATGAAAATCAATAATATTATATTTGGCCTTACATATATATGTTATTCAACTGTTTGCGACTTGGGTGTGCAAATCTACTAACATCATCTTGGAGGGGCAACAGAATATAACTAGAGCAATGAGAATGACCACTGTCTGTGAACTGTAAAAAATTGTGTCAAATCCTCAGTTTGTCCTGGTCCACTGATAATGATAGAGGTCTACAAAAGCCTAAATCTCTACAAATCGTTTGGAAACAGAATACAGTATTTCAACAACACAGCCCAATTAGCCCCTACTGGTATATGGTGTAACTACACCACTTCAGATTATTGATAGTTGATAATTGGTTATTAGTACCTTTTGTATTTAAAGGTCTAAGTAAAATATATATCACTTTAATTTCCTTTTTGTATAATTACAGCATTTTTAAGTCACACTGACACTCATACTGCTCAAAAACAAAACAAAACAATAAACAGAACTGAGTACCAATGCAAAGATGGCAGAATGCAGGTTGTGTACTTACTGTATGAGGGGCCCTGTGCTAGCTTAGCACTGGCTGAACTGCTATTGAGATGAATGGGAATGCTAACAGATATCTTTATCCAGCTATTAGACCTCCTTGGTTTCAACTCAACATGTAACACTTTTTGGTCATTTTCAGGTCAATATGAATAATCTACAATGCTTTTCTGGGTGCCTGAAAACTAACAAGTGTAAACAATTTCATCTATTGCATTAGCCAGTTTCTCAAATAGCAGTTGGCTGTTTACATCTCCTCCTTCAATATGCTGAAGTATTTATCATCTTTATAGTCTGTGTTTCAGAGAGCAAACAATGATCTAATTGTACTGTACATAGTCTTAAGGCATTGTGGTGTTGCTTTTATGGATTATTTAATTCATGTAACAGATGGCACATGAATAGAAGTTTAGAAAAACGACACCGGGCACTCAATCAAATTCTCACTCTGTACAGATCTAGGACAAACCCTTTGGTGCTGTGGTCTCCCCCTCTGTCATTGAAATCTGAGGCAGGAAGAAATGGACATTCTGGTGAGGTGAAACAGTCAGACAGTAGGCCTTTCACCAGGGGCTGCAGAATGCATTTATGTATTCCAATAGTCTGGTCTAATATATTCAAATTGTGATTGTTACCTGTACTGTGGTGAATGGCTAGTAGTGTGCAAATGTAACAGCTGGAAATAATTTTCCTTTTGGAGGTTAAGAAAATTTGAAATTTTCCCCCCATTTTTCACGTAACCTCTATAAAAATGAGGAGCAAATTATATATTGTTTTTCAGCTAATTTACGTGTCCTCTGAGAAATCTAATCCAGCCTTGACAGGAATATCCGATACCGGCCAGACAGCGAGGGGCACTTTACTGACCACTGCTTCTTTACCTGCCCTTCTTGGAACTGCCTTCAAAGACTAAAGTAATGTAGGGAGGCATTGCTCAACGATAGCTTCTGCCAACTATAGCCAGACACAAATGGGTGTTTTACTGAGCCTGCCTGCTTCTCTGCAGTAGTCTTAAGATAGACTTCAAAGATTATAATACCAGCTAGGCAGCTTTTACTGACCACTGCCTTCATCTCTCTTATTCAGCTATTACACAAAAATCTTCTGGTGCATTGCCTGAATTTAAACTATTTTTGTTCATTTTATGGGGAAAACATACCAAATCATAAAAATACTCATTTTAGTAACACAAACTGCTACATATTTGTGTGTTTTGTACAATTACAGAAAACATGCTGTGTTTTGTTTCAGCATCTGAGGGAAAGAGTTAAAAAGTCAAACGCTGGCAGCAAATACAGATAGCATCCACAGTGATGAGACACTATTATTTCTGCAGCATCCACTGATTTCTGCAGATCCATTAATAGTGTTACCAACATAACATAACTGCATTACACAATCAGATTCCAAAAATGAAGTACTTGTAATAAGATTAAATTGCCTTTTAAAATACTCGGAATAAGACTACAGTTACTTTTTTTATTTATTACATGATTACATATTGTTCACACAGTAGCAAAAAATATTCATAATTTATTGACTCTCCCTAATTCTTCTTTTTCATCTTTTATATTTTACTTTTAAAAATAGACTACTGTCAATATACATTATGAAAGTCTTCCAGTTTTGTAGACA